>JAEQBH010000048.1:600000-770030 GCA_016808115.1 Tetrastigma voinierianum
ATCCCAAAACAAATAGAGTTGTCGGTTTATATCATAATCATCTTTAGACTTATACAATTTCTTATGCTTATAATAGGCTTATGCTTATTTTACCAATACGGAAGTACCCGTAGGTACTACAGAGATTTTACTTGTACAAAAGTACCCGTAGGTACTACAGAGATTTTACTTGTACAAAAGTACCCGTAGGTACTATAGAACAGATTCAGAGGTACCCGTAGGTACATTAAGATCTTTACCATATTCATTCTTTACTCTTATTCTTTATTCAGAGTCTTATCATATAACTGTTTGACTACCAGACCAATCATAAATAAGTAGGACGCGGCCGCGATAAATTGCCCGAGAGGTCTGATACGATCTTGGTGCCGTAGCACAAGCGAGATAACGAAGTACTTAACGGAGTCATCGTAGCACTAATCGAGATTACCGAGTACTAATCGAGAGTGTCGTGTGTCGGGATATCGAAGTCTTGTCGGGAGTCTTAGTAGCCTTGTCGGAATGCCGAAGTACTAATCGGGAGTGTCGTAGCGCTGTCGAGAATCTTAGAAGTACTAATCAGGGTGTCGTAGCACTAATCATGAGTCTGCATTAATGTCGAGGGTGTCATTGTGTGTCGAGAATATCCAGTACTAATGGAGTTTCGTAGCACTAATCGGGAATGCCGAGTACTAATCGGGTGTCGTAGCACTAATCGGGAGTACCGAAGTATATTAAGGGTGTCGTGGCACTAATCGGGAGTGCTAGGAAATTGCTAATCAAGGTGTCGTAGCACTAATCGAGCAGGAGTCTTGAGTAACCTTATGAGTCTTGAAGCTGCTTTGATCGAACATCCTCATTCACTCTTTGGTCCTAGGTAGTCATATGATCATATGTCTTTCAGAACTCATAATGTATCTTAATCACATTCTGTGTTCATGACGTATTGCTTTTCATGTTCATGTTCATGTTTCATGTTTCAGTTCGTTTTCATATTTCATATCTTATTCATGTTGCATGAACACAACTATACATATTGCATTTCCTATATTTTTCATGTTACTATTACATATGGAATTTCATATACTTGTATAGTATAATGCTTATGTATTCACACATCATTCATGTATTCTTGTCCCTTTATGAATCTATTTTAGAAGTGGAATCGGCATTGTTGGATAGTCTGGCTAAGGGTATGGCATTTTCATGCCAAACTAGGCAATTTACCGATTTTACACTCGGGACAGTTTGAAATACCCATTTTCCAGTGTCTTGACTCCATATTTGACACTAGTTCTTTCTACTCCTTTAAAACTAAGGTGCTAAGGGTTCTCCTCCAACTGGAATCACCCAAATCGGAGCACCGAAACTCGAGTTACGTCCTAAACAATCGGGGCTAATCTATGTTCAAAAACTGAACCAGAAATTGGCTTGAACATAGCCCTACTTTGAGTGAATTTTTGGGCCACATAGAATCAGAATTCGAGGGACCCTATTTCAGTATGTTTGGTTTTCCTTGAAGTCTATTTTAACAAGAAACTTGAATCACTCAAATCGGATCAGAAATGAGCAAGTTATGGCCAAAATACGAACACTAGTCGAAATAGAAAAACAGAATACTACATGCAGAGTGCGGCTCGACATGCAGTGCAGCTCGACCTTTATCGGTACAACCCCTCGAATTTGCGAATGTGGGTTTTCTCCTTTTCCATATATTGCTACCCCAGTCAACTCAATACTCTATACACATCAAAAACCACTCCAAATTCATCTTATAATCTCAATTTTACTCAATTCATCTTTCATTACATATCTTTCTTCAAAACTTTTCCATGAATTTCTCTCAAACCATTCTAATATAGATTCATAACCATACACAAACAAAACATGAAGATTAGTTGAGGTTTGTTCTAAACCACTAACTCAATTGCTTTCAATTAAACCATGAATCAACCTCAAGGGAGGATTCCATATATTTAACCAAGCTAGTGTTTTTCAACTCAATTTCATTCAAACTTAGAGTTAGGATCAATTCCTATCTAAACCCTAGGTTTGGAACTCATAAACTTTTCTAGAATTCCATACAAAACCATAAGATCCTTACTTTCCATGTAATATCCATACCAAAAACCACAGAATCCATACCTTTTTTGCTCCTCCATCTTCTTCCTCTTCTTCTTCTTCCTCTTCCTCTTCTTCTCCTTTTTGGCCTTCACCGTTTTTCTCTCTTTGGAGACCCAAAATATAAGATATTTTGATTCCCCCTCTAAGGCCATGTTTGGCCAAGACAATAAAAACCCATTTTGGCTTATTTTCCCATTTTTGCATTTAGGTCCCTTCTCTCTTTATTAATCTCAATCTAACTTATACATATTATACTTTGGCATCCCATCTTTTCTCAAATTCCATAATTGCATATAAACTTGTTGATTTATGCCATTTATGTCCTCAAGTGGTAAATGACCACTTTACCCTTGTCTCTAATATTCATTTCGGGTCTCTTATTTTCTTTCCGAAAAATTCCATTTAGCTTATAATATACCCCAAATAAGTCCGAAAACTACTAAAGTACATTTCGGGGTGTTACATGAAAAAGTTGTTGGGACAGAAAAAGAGCTTCAAAGAAAGAATTCTATCGCGACAAGGTAATGTATGTCGCAACACAAGAAGAAGAAGTTTCTGTCGCGACAAGGAGATGTATGTCGCGACACTGAAGGAAGAAGACACTCAGGTCATGACAAATAAGTAAAGTCGCAATAGGAGATGCGTGCTTAGTGAACCGACCTAGTCACAACAAAAGAATCCAATGTTGCGACATACTTTAAACTGAAGAGAAGTTTCGACGTCGTGACAGGGATCCTAAGGTCGTGACATAGATATAAGTTGAACATGGATCTTAAGGTCGCGACAGACTTTTCTATGTCGTGAAAAAGATTTTAACGCAAGGAAGAAAAATCCTGTCGCGACACAACAAAATGGGTCGTGGCACAAAGATGAGCTAAATATAAAAAGTCTTGTCGCGACATAAAAACTTGGTCGTGACAGAAAACATCTACAACAACAAGAGACTATGTCGCAACATTCAAATGAAGTTCCAATAAGAAATCAGGTTAAGTGGCGACAAGACTCTGTCGTGATAGACATTCCTGGTCGCAACAGAAATGCTGACAATACAAAGAATCATTGTTGCAACAAGAACCAACATAAATGTTATCGCGACATAAAAATTGGGTCGTGACATCAATTTGAAGAAGCTGCACTTAAACAATGTCGCGACACAATTGTTAATGTCGCAACATAACTATTCCAGTAATCACACATAAGATTGTCGTGACATAGAATGGATAACCGCGACGGACCTCGCGAACCAGTTGTTAGAGCCAAAGAAAGATTTGTAGCGATGAGAAACTTTGTATAGCCAGATCAGAAGAAGGATGCATAGGGAGCAGGTCGCGACAGACTATTGCATGCTACAACAAAGACCTGCAATAAAGAATTAAAACGCTGTCGCAATAACACTTCCAGGTCACGACATAGAATGCAATCTGGGCCATAATTTTGGGGATCCACAAGGTAGCCTCGAATTTAAGGCCCAAACTTTTAAGGAAAGCAAGGCAGTCAGTCAGCGGAAAAACCAAAGCATTTGGGGAGCTAAGGACTCCTTTGTATTATATTTTCTTTTATTTTTCTTTTTTTCGTAGATTAGATTTAGCGTAGGATTTCAATTTGTTTACTGGACTTGAAATAGTGCATTGTTCAAAAGTTTCAAAGTTGAGCTACATTGTTGAAGACCAATTCCGATTACTATTTGAATCTAATGAATTTTAGATAAAAGCTGGATTCATTTATTTCAGTTGATTACTATTGCATTAGAAATTTCCTGATCAGTATTACAGTGTTCACTGTGATTCAGTTTTCAAGAAATACAACTTCCGCTGGGAAGAATCTGATGTTAGTTATAGTCTTTCCTGCACAATTAGAAAGAGATTTCTGGATTGAGAATTTTGAGTTTATTTGAATGGTGTTGTTCATGAAGCGAATTGTTCTCAACATTAGTAACTTATACCAATTTAAGGACCGTTATCTGGCTTTGATTTCAAGGTGGCCTTCGGTAATACGAGATGGGGTTCACGAGCATGGATGCATTACTTGAGGTATGTGTGACCAAATTTTATGACCTGGAGTTGCAAGGACTAAACTAAAATTCGACAGCGTGCAAAAACTTGTTGACCAATTTTCCGACATGGTTCCCAAGGACTAAACTAAAGTCCCTAGCAACAACACTAAAAACTTGTTGAGACCAAATGATGTATATATGAAAATATGGCAAAGGGAGTGAAAGTGGTAAATTCTAAAAAAAAATGATTAGAAACAAAGTAAGTGTACTCAAAAACTGAAATGAAAAGTATTACCAACACTCAACCCCTTTCCGCAAGTGCACATATCATACAAGTAATAAAGTGGACTCTAAAAGTCCGAATATCGTACCCACGAGGATTGAAGGTTCTCTCCAATTTGAATTTGATCACCCCGATTACAAGGGTTCTTCACTATTTAGGCGATCAAATAGGATGTGGAATAAAATCAATTTAATTGAAACAAAAACTGATTTAAAATTAATCCTAAAATCTACCAAATAAACAACTACTTAATTCTAAAGGTAACTGAAGAGGCACTAGGGAAGGGGCATTATTACAAAAGCAGTTTGAATTTCCTTGAAAGCTGACATTTTGTGAGTTGAATGTTGGATTTGTCCAGAGAGAGGAAACATGTAGTAATCTACTTGGATTTCTCCATACACCATACATTCACAAATTAGAGACCCATGTTCCTTTCATAGACATGAGTCTAATTAGTTACTTGTAAAATCTGACCCTCTTTCAGATTTGATTGTTTTTTTTTCCAATACTTCACAACCATTTCTTAGGACTGGAGAATTCTTGCCCCCATAGACAGGATTATTCAAGCCTTCTCCAATCTAATTGGTATCCCGTCCTTTAAATCTAATAAAAAATTTTATCTCCTTGATTAGATCCTTGCTAACACGGGATCAAGATCGCTCTATCAATTTGAGGTGAGATCTCTAAACATTAAACTGATACATCATCTAATTAATCCTCACACCATGAGTAAATTAGTGATCTATCAAAGTAATCTTTTAGAGTTCATTAGTTTCATAATATTAGTCTAACATACCCCCAAGTTATTGCTCTTTACTCTCAGGAATCTCCATCTCTGTCTCACTCAGAGGGCCTCCTGAAAATCACAGCAAAGATACAACTCTTTTCTAGGTATAAGCTACTAGTATTCCAAACAGATAATTATATGAACAGTACCACTTATATAAATTCAGTTTTCAAACCCACAAAATAACTGAAAAACGACAAATTTGAATGTTCAACAATTAATCCCCACCTCTAAAGGGTGTTTAATGTTCCAATACTGGATTCCAATCATCACCAATCAAACAAAAAGTAAGAAAATGAAAAGAGAAAGAAAAGAAATCCAAAAAGAGACCAAGGGAGTGAGAGAAAAAATCCAGAATTTTAGCTTGATCTTTGTGCGAAACGATAATAAATCTGAATCTCTGTTATACAACACTGAAATCTCTTCAATAGAGATAAAAATATGCTCTAAAACTACTTTAAGATCTATTAAAAATCAAAATCTACAGCAAAACTAAGAAAATTAGGCAGTTTAGAGAGAGAAACCCCATGAGAGGTGTTCTCCCACCTTTCCCTCGGCCTAAAAACCTAAAAAACGAGTATTTATAGTCCTAGGGTGAAATGGGGCTTGAAAACAAGCAAAAATATCCATTTTCGACCTTTTTTGGCTTTCTAGCGTTGCTCTTATAGCAGTTTTTAATGCATTGATATGGTTTGCTATGTGCGGCCAACCATGTCGCGACATAGTTTTCTTTAATCACAACATAGTTTTTATGGCTGTGCGACAGAATTTGTCAAGCTTAATCGAGTCACCTTCTTCGTTTTAACTCGAATTTGGGCCTGTGAGGTGTCGTTGGAAATCTCTTTGAATGTATAATGTAACCATGAGTAGATTTGAACCATTTGATACTCCAGATGATACAGAAAAATTTATCTTCTCAATGACGCACTGTGAGACATCCGGGTAACTCTCTTTTTGGAAACATTTTGCATCTTTTCTTACTAAATCACTTGCTTTCCATCAAAAATCCTGCAAAGCCAAGCTTAGAAGAAATGTTATGAGTTTTAAATTAATATGGATATAAAATTCTCAAAATAGCATGTGAAATGAACTCAAAACATAGATGAGTTTTACACTCATCAAACACCCCCAAACTTAAGGTTTTGCTTGTCCTCAAGCAAAGAAAAGAAAGAAGTTGCTTGTCCCCAAGCAAAGGAAGAGAAGAGTTCATTTCACCCTTTTTATTTAACCAAAACTGAGTAATCAAGCTTGCTGTTTGTCTATTAATGTATAGACTAAACCACTCAATTTAAACACCTCTACTGGAGCCTTACAATTCCCCTGTTGTGGGACCAAAATTGGAGCTAGTTGTTTGAAAATTAGAAAATGGTCTTATGTTCTGGAAATTATAAAATGAGTTTAGTCTAAGACACTGCAAGTGTATAGGTCATACAAGTAGTAAAAATTGGATGCAAGTCCAGATATCATTCCCTCAGAGATTGATAAGAATTTTGAAATCAACTACCCTAACTACTCAAGATCCACACTATTTGCACCTCCTTGTAATGGTTTGAAAACTGGAATTTAAAAGAAAAGATAATCCTATATTATATTCCTCTAATTAAAATCAAATTTTAATTAAAACAAATAAAATAAACTAGACTGAATCAGTTCTCTACTAGAAATGAACATTGAGAAGGAACTACTGTGAAACAGCTAATTTCTACATTATAATCCATTGATTTTCTCAATCCTGATTTTGGATCTGGATTTGTCAAAGATGCCTAATAAAGCAGCTTGGATTTCTCCATAATTCACTAATTAGAGGTCCCTGCCTCTTTCAAAGACATGGATCAAATCAGTTACTTGTATTCAGAACACTCTTTATAAGATCTGGGTATTTTTCTTTTTCAATACTTCATACCCGTTTCTTAAGACTGTAGATTTCTTGCACCTTAAGTATGGGCCATTGTAAAACCTCTACAAATTGGTTGATGACTCCTCCTTTAGATATGATGGATTTTTCCCTTTCCTTGATTAGATCTCAGCTAACACAGGATCAAGATCTTTCCATCAGATTAAGTTGAAATCTCTGATTATTTAAATTGATAAATAATCCCTTCCTTCAACTATGAGTGAATTGGAAATTTATCGAGTGAACTCTCAAAGATTTTTAGTTCTTCAATAGTAGTCTAACATACCCACAAATTGAATGTTCCAAGATCTCAGGAATCTCCATCTCTGTGTCACTCAGAAGGCCTCTTGGAAATCAGAGTAGGATACCGTCTTTGAAAGGATATTCGATACTGCTATTGGGAACAAATCAATTCAAGAACAGCATCAATCAAATAAATCCCAAATCCAAGAAATTCCTTCTAATTTATGCAAAAAAGACTATAACTAATCAACAAGTCCATTCAGTGGAAGTTGTGCTTCTCAAATACTGAATCACAATCGACAATGGAGTATTGATAAAAAAACGTCCACTATAACTGTAATAAACTGAAAGAAACAAATTCCATAAATTATCTAGACTTCATTAATTCCAAGCGTGGTGGAAAAGAGATTGAGCGATTTCTGACCAAACTCACCTTCAATTTATATTCTTGGTTTGGATCGAGAAACCAAAAAATAAAAAATATCAAAAATGATTCTAACTAATACAATACAAAAATATAAGTGAGTCTTCTTCAATCACGAGATTTGTGTAAGGCTGAGAAAATTCAATTTTTAGAAAGAGGGCAAAATCGTAATTTCGGTAAAAATCGAATTTTTCACAGATCTCGGATGATGAAACGGACTTCACTTGGATTTGGAATCGTCTCGTGAAATCTAGCTACCCGCGTCGATTTTCATCAATTCGAACAATCGGAAATTTGCACGTTTTCGAGAAAGCAGTGTTAGGCGGGACACTTGGGGCATTTTAGGGTGGCACCACGGTGTGCGCGTGTCAAGGCGCTAGTTCAGTCAAGTTGAGCTCAAGGTGGGGCCCACGTGAACACATGGCATGATGCCATTGGGTAGAAAAGTCAAAATCCAAGAGAAGGGACATGGGTGACATTGTTTGAATTGTTAATGAGGAAGAAGACAAAATGTTGAATAGTGGTCTTCTTCCTTAAGGAGCCAAAAAGAAAACGTGAAGGAGGGGAGAAACATTTACAATGAGCTTAGGTTTTGATTTTTTAGAGAGAGAGGGAGTGACTTCTCTCTAAGATCCCGGCCGATCGGACCGTCGGATTTCTTCGGGCCAAGAAGGAAAGTTGCTCTATGCGGCGAGGACTATGCGTGGGCACCGGTTTGGGAGAGTTTTGACAAACTCCGTGAGGTAGAGGTTTTCTCCTACTTGGTTTACTCTTGATTTAAGTGTTTTGTAATGCTTGAGTTGATTTGAGGCGAGTGGCCGTTTGATCAGTCCCAAAACTTGGAACCGAAATGTGAAAATTTTTAGGGCTCGTTTGGACAGTCCACGGACTGTTTGGGCGCCTTGTTTGATGAATTACATAATAAATTGTGCTTTGGTGTATATGAGGCCGGAAATGGCCATGGAATTCGGTTCCACAAAGTGGAATCGATGTGTGTTGAGTGGGCTGCCCACGGACAGCCACTTGTTATGTTTTTGGGACTGTTAAAAACAATCCCGGTTGGCTTGAATTGGACCAAAAACGTCCATGTGTGGTGTGTATGAAATTGTTGAAATGAATGACTTGAGTTGTGTGGAAATAATAGGTTAATGCATGAATTTAATGTGTTAACAAAATGACATAATTATATAAAACATAATTGTGTTTGTAGGCCATTGGAGATGAAATTATGATTTGCTCAAGTGAGCTAATTTGAGTGTTGGTTGATCAATATTGAATGACATGTGTATGAGTGCAAATTTGAGGATATGCATAATTGATATATTGGTGTAAATTGTATTGAATTTGCATAACATGTTGTATGTGATTTAAATATGTTAATATATATGCATGTGAATATATTAGCATGAATGTGTTGAAATGGCATAATGCAACACCATGCATTGGGGCACCTAAGAATGTAGGTGTGAGGAGTGCATGGTGGTTTCTCTCGAGAGAATTGTTTTGGAGGTTGACGATATATGTTAGCCAGATGTGTCCATTACAACATCGGGTTGTCAATAGAATATCAATCGTCGGTCGGCCCAGTTGATATACACATGGGAGGTTGTCCATATAAAATATCAATCGTCGGAGTCGGCCCAATTGATATACATCGGAGGGATGTCCACAAAATGGGTTATCGGAGTCGGTCCACTAATTATATCGGAGGGTTGTCCACAGTTAAAAACAAATATCTTTGTTTGGAGATGGTTTTCTCATACATGGCTTAGGCAAGTGTGAGGGAGTCGGTGAGGGCTCGAGACATGGGAATGGGCATCTAGACATTCAAGTAGGATCACGTATTTACTTGAGTGTGTGTTTACATTGGATCATTGCATATGCACTTAGGTGGGGAGTAACCCATTTAGGGTAATTCCATGCAGGCAATAGCTCACTATCGAGGAATATTATTTTGGAGTCGGGCGTTCGGAGGCGCTCATCTTAGGACCGGTTTGAGGGAAAAGCGGGTTGTGGCTTTGATATTTTTGGTATAACATGTATTAGAATTGTAAATTTTAATATGTGTTTTTATTACGAGTAATGTAATAACTCTTGAACTATTGAATATAATTGGGTGTATTTTGATGAGTATTGGTGTATGGGCCCAAGTTGCTATTTTTACTCGGGTATAGGTCTTGTGATACGAGACGTATAGATTTTCCGCGGGTTGACGGATTGTCAATGGACACCCTGGATTTAGGGCGTCACAATTTGGGTTCCGGAAGAACTGCTTCCTCCTGACGCAAAGACACCTATTTATACATTTCCAAAAATTGGGCCTGATTCGAAGGCTTCAAGTGGATTTCCCCAAATTAAATGGCCCATCTCACTGTTTAGGTCGCGACCTAAAGGAGCTTGTTGATGAGTGCAAAACTCATCTATGTTTTGAGTTCATTTCACATGTTATTTTGTGCATTTTATATCCATATTCATGTAAAACTCATAAAATTTCCTCTAAACTTGGTTTTGTAGGATTATTGATGGCAGTGATTTGGAAAGAAATGAGCAATATATTTTCAATCATGGAGTATCTGACGCCACTGGAAGATAATGGGCAGCGGAAGGGACAGCAGGACAGACGTTTGGGACGGTGGGACTTGGAGAACAATGCTCTGCGCCCAAATCCGAGTTAAAAACAAAGTTATGGCCTGAGCAAGTTGGAGAAAGAAAAATGTCGGTTCGCGTCACGAAACTTGGTCGCGACGAGCTTTGTCAGCGACCGAGAGAAATTGTGTCGCGACCAGTGTCACGACAGGAAATTGTGTCGCGACCAGTGTTGCAACCAGGAGATTGATAATCGCGACCAGGAGGGTAATGTCGCGACCGAGAAGACAATGTCGCGACCCGAGCTTATTTGCAAAAACCTAAAAAAGGCGAAAGTGGTTTGACCTAATTTCAAGCCCATTTCACCCTAGGATTACCATATATACTCGTTTTTTAGGTAAAGAGGGAGCTGGAAGATTGAGAGCCTCTCATGGGGTTTCTCCTCTCTAGATCGCCCATTTTTCCAGCTTTTCTCAGATTTTGATTTGTTTTCGCATTTTAGAGAAGTTTTATAAGATTTTTATTTCTATTGAAGAGATTTCTTTGTTGTACTCAGATATTCAATTTCTTTTAATGTTGAGGAGAAGATTGAAGCTCAAATCTGATTTTTCTTCTTGTCTCTTTTGATTTCTTCTTCATTTTCTTACTTTTTAGCTTGATTGGTGATGATTGAATCCAAGAATGGAACATTAAACACCTCTAGAGTTGGGGATTAATTGTTGAACAATCGATTTGCAATTTCTCAGCTTATTTTGTGGGTTTGAATACTGGAATTTATACACGGCACTGCTCATATAATTAACTGCTTAAATATTAGTAGCTTATACCCAAAAAAAGAGTCAGATCTTACTCGATTTCCAGGGGAGGCCCTCTGAGTGACACAGAGATGGAGACCTCGAGAGTAAAGAGCGGTAGTTAGGGGTATGTTAGACTAATATCTTGGAACTAATGAACTTGAAAAATTACTTTGATAGATCACCACTCTACTCATGGTGTGAGGATTAATTATATGATGCATCAATTTAGTTGATCGTATGTTTCTCCTTAGTCTGATGAAAGGATTCCGATCTGTTAGCAAAGATCTAATCATGAGATAGAAAATTTTATTAGATTTTAGACGATACCACTCATATTGAGAAGGCTGCATATCCCGTTTATAGGGCAAGAATTCTTCAAATTTCCGAGAAATGGTCAGAAGTATTGAAAAGAAAACAATCAAATCTTAAAGAGTGCCAAATTTGGCAAGTAGCTATTTAGACCCATTTGTCCTTAAAAGGAATATGGTGTGTTAGATAGTGAAATGTATGGTGTATGGAGAAATCTGCCATACTACATTGCTCTTCGGACAAATCCAGCATTCAACTCCACAAATGTTGCACTTTCAAGGAAATGCAACGCTTTGTAAATAATTATCCCCATCCCTAGTGACTTTCATACCTTTTAGAATTAAGAAGTTGTTTATTTGGTAGATTTTTAGGATTAGTTTTAAATCAGTTTTTTCAATTAAATTGATTTTATTCGACATCCTATTTGATCGCCTAAATAAGGGAAGAGCCCTTGTAATCGTGGTGATCAAATTCCACTGTGAGAACTCAATCCCTCGTGGGCATCGATATCCGACTCCTAGAGTCCACTTTATTACTTGTATGACCTCAAGCAGACTTGCGGAAAGGGGTTGAGCGGCTCTGGCAATACTTTTCATTTCGCCTTCGAGTACACTTACTTTGTTTCAAATCAATTTTTGAGTATTTACCACATTCAATTTCTTGACCATATTTTCACATATACATCAATTCGTCTCCTTACAAGTTTTTATGTCACGTCGGATTGGCTGTTTACTTTCTCATTGGAAGTTGACATTTTGAAGAACTGCAATTTGCCACTTAGGCAATTTTTATTTTTATTTTTATCTTTTATTGTGATTTGTTTGTTAATTTTTTTTTATTAGTATTTTGTACTTTATTTTCTTTTTTTTTTCTTCTTATTTGTTGGTACTTATGGAGGAACATTCAATAGAAGATAGATTTGCCTCCATAGAAGCCAAGCTTGAACTACTTCTTCATAAATTGGACCAAAGAATTCACAATGACTCACTCATGGAACAAGGAGTATTGCCTTATCAAAGGAGTTCAAATCCCACATTTCAAGAGGAAGAAGAGTTGTCTCCCGGCATGAGCATATTTTTTATCTACATGGAAGGGAACAAGAAGATGATTAATCTTCATGAGCATACTTCAGATTTAGATGCCTTCAAGTCAACACTAGTGCTATATTGAAAAATGTAGAAGCTCAAATAGGACATCAGTCCGCATTCATGAAAAATTTTTATGACCTCTCCTAGTACAATACTCTTCCAAATCCCAATGAATGCATTGATACTTTTTGAGCAAGAAAGCAAATTTCCTATCCCTAAATCTGTGGGAAGAAGCGTGAAATGAGCTGGAAATTAAGAACAAGGCACTCTAAACAACTTAGATGATGAAGAGTCATTATTGGATAAATCGAATTTGAAGAAGTAAGTCAAGTAATGGCTATTGAAACATTTTCGTGAAGATTGGACACATTTATCTTCCCCCCATGGATTTTGTGACTCATTGAAGGGGATCTAAAATTCAATATACTAAGAAGACCACTTCTTTCCTTTGCCAAGCATGGATTGACATCAACAAGGGGGAGCTCACCTTGCTTGTGGGTGAGGAGAAAGCAAAGTTCACCTTTTCACCAACCATTACTCGACTGAGCAAAGAAGAGCCATGTGCGTAAAATTCTACACTTTCTTCTAACTGCAAGGGAGCACAGGCCTGAATGGGGCCCCTTCAAAGATAAATGTGTTTACATCTACATCACATAGAGGGGACTGTTTGAAGAAATTGTGGTCGAGCCACTGTACCATAATTAAAGGGGGATTTGAGTTTCTTTCCCTTCAAAGTATGAAAGAAAACATCCTTGAGCCGAATGGTTATGAAGAGGAAGTGCTTTCTAAGATGAATGATTGGTCAAAATGGAAGCACTAGTACTTTTCCAATGAGTCTAGCCGACTCTAAAAACTGAGCAGCCTTCTTGGGAGGCAACCTAAGCTAAGTAACAAGGATTCTATCCATCTCCTTTTCTTTTTCTATTTTTAGTTATTTATTTGTTGTTGTTTTACTGATGAAAATTCCAAAGACTGCGAACTTGTTGTTAGTGTTTGTAATAAGATAAGTTTGAAGCTCAACATGTTGTCATGACTAGTTTAAAAGAGCGAAGGCAAGAAGTTGGGTGTGGTGGATGTAATTATAGTGTTGAAGTGTGAAAAAATTGGAGTGGAGATGTTCATCAAATTTCATAATTTTTGAGATGAAAGAGCTAAATTGAACTGGAATATAAAGTTGAAGGTCTAAGGATCATAAAGAGGAGAATGAAGACAAGAGATGAGTTTCTTAAGCATGAATGGCATTAAGGGTTGCTATTGGAGGAATTTGAGAGAATATATACATGAAGGACTTTGAATGATAGCAAGTGATATGGGCAAGAGACAAAGCAAGGAGAACCTATGAGTCAGAAATCATCACACTGACAACATTGAACATTCTTGATTTTTCTGTATTGATTGAGTCTCCAAATGGTTCACCTCAGCTCATGAGCACATTCCTACATTGAAAGAGTTCCAACCAGTCCCACACATCCACCTGAGTTAAATGAAGGAGATAAGGAGTATAACAAGTAGGATAAAAAACAAGGGTGCTGAGCAGAATTGCTGACGTGACCAGAACCACAGTCACAAAAACAGAGGCTTTTAAACCCTTTAAAACCCATTTTTCTTCTTCCTACGTTATACTCTATCTTTCCATAATTTTCTCCAACCCTTTGCAACTTTAACCACTTTCAAATTCATCTCCCATCCACTCAAATCCTAAATCACATTCCTCCCAATCCATCTCCATCATCTTCAAGCTTCAAACCCATCACAAAACCCACAAACTTACCTTGTTGAACCCCAATTTTCCATCCATTCCAAGCATCAAAGTGGGAGTTACAATGGAAGAAAATTTTGTGCTTGGTTGTTTGTTTTGGTTCTTTTTGTGATCATTGTTTATCAGGAGTGATTTGTATGTATTGAAGGAGGTTTAAGAATCAAAACTCACTCATTTGAGGTGAAGGAAGTTGGTGCACACCAAGTGTTTGAGAAATGCTAAAGCCACTTTCAGGTTCCAAAGAAGCAAAAGAGTATCAAGGGTAGTACACCACTGCCAATGTCTGGAAAATCATCAAGGTTCCTATTCAAAGTGGCTAAGACTACAAAGGGGAGTTCACTTTTCCCAACTCTTCTTTATTACCCTTTACTTTATCGCCTTTTGCTCATTGCTAGACATTTAGACAATGTTCATCTCAAAGTTTGGGGGTGTTTATTTTTTTGTTAGTTTGATTATGGTCACACCCCATGGTGTTGCAAATGACAACTTTGAGGATGAAATTTTCTAGTGCTTTTCTGGATAATGACTTTGTTTGATGCTTCCTAACTTACATCTTAGTTTGGTATATTTTTTTTTTAGTTAGAGTTTATTGAGTTAAATTGAGGTTTTGCTTGAGTTATGATGTCAATAAGGACCATAAATGAACTCCTTGGCATATGTGGACAATATTAGAGATAATAGGACTTAATGCCAATGAGTTATCTCTTTTAATAGGCTATTTAATATTGGTTTCAAAACTATGCACGTGGTCACTAAGTACCCTTGAAAAGCAACTTTTGCTTTCAGTTAGAGAAGGTTTATGAGAATCCATCTAATTTGATCCCATAAAGTTCTAGAATCCTGTTCTATCGCTGAGGCTAAATCCTAGGCAACACAACAATTGAGAAATGATATGGGCCATCCTTGGAAAGATTGTGCCTCAAGCTAACTCCTATTAATATGCATATGCATATTCCTCTACATTCAAGATGTTGAGCCTAAAGAGTCAAAATTATGTTTATTAAAAAAAAAAAAAAAAAAAAAAAACCAATTTTGAAGCCAATAACCTTCCTATACATCACTACCCACAATAAAGAACCAAACTCACCCATAACATGAGGATTTGAACATAGTTGAGAAATGTGGCGAGGAGCAAGTTTGGGGAGTTATTTTTCCATAGGAAAATAACTCCAAATTGGTTGAAATGAGTTAAGTTGAAAATCAAAAGAGGTTATCAAAAAAAAAAAGAAAAGAAAAACATCAAGTGTAAAAGAAGCAAAATACAATAAAAGTCAAGGAGGAGGAGTCTTGCTCGTAGCCTTCCCTCTCTTCCCTAGAGCAAATTCTAAGGGGTGTCTCAACACCTAGTACCCTAAGGCCAATTGGTCTGAGCTATTGATTTAAAGCTCGCTTAAGGGTTGGTAGAAAGCTTAAGGGGTTTTGACATTGCACCACTCTAATAACCTTGTCTAAAGAAAAAGCTTGGTGTTTGTTGAAAGAATGCAGAATTTGTGCAGTAAAAGTACATGAGGAGTATGGAAGGATGCACCTAAACAGATTGGGGTGCTTGAGAGGTCACTATGCCGATGGTAAGAATCGGGATGGAGTAGGAGTCGTTAATGCGTAAAATATGCATGTTTGGGTAAGTTTTAGTCTAAATGACTACTCAACTACCCTACCTCCAAGCCTTACATTACAAGCTTATGCATCTACTTGATCTAAGAGTTGTGTTTCGTCTACATTAAAGGAGAGTGATAAGAACAACAAGCCTATGGAACCTAAATAAATTATTTTAGGAGATCCGCGTATCTAGCTCAATTCTCATAAACTCATCTAGCTTGCAATTGTTTGATAGGGGAAGACCACACAATACTGAATAATACTAGTGAGAACCATGATCTAAATTTGTCTATTATGAGATTAATTCACTATTAAAAATGAATAAATTATCTTGATCATATTCTCTATATTCCTTGTAAGGGTAATTTGAGACACATATCACATACCCCTTTGGAAAAAAAGCTTGATTACTCAGTTTTGGTTAAATAAACAGAAATGAACTCTTCTCTTCCATTGCTTGGGGACAAGCAACTTATTTCTTTTCTTTGCTTCGAGACGCTAAAACTTCAAGTTTGGGGTGTTTGATGAGTAAAACCATCTATGTTTTGAGTTCCTCTCTACATGTTATTTTGTGCATTTTATATCCATATTCATGTAAAACTCATAAAATTTCTAAACTTGGTTTTGTAGGATTATTGATGAAAAGCAAGTGATTTGAAAGAAATGAGCAATATATTTTCAAAAGAAGAGTCAACCGAGTATCACCATGCCACTGAAAGATGAATTTTTCTGTACCATAAGTGGAAAAACAAATGGTTCAAATTCACTGGTTGCATTCTACATTCAAAGAGTTTCCAACGAAAATTACACGCCCCAAATCCGAAAGTTAAAACGAAGAAGTTATGGCCCCGATGGTTAGAGAAGAAAACAAGTTAATGGCCCCGAAAATCTCGTCGCGACCGGGGAAGCTTTTGTCGCGACCAGGAAATTGTGTCGCGACCAGTGTCGCGACAGGAAATTGTGTCGCGACTAGTGTTGCAACCAGGAGATTGTGTCGCGACCAGAAGATTGTGTCGCGACCAGAAACGCTGCAGAAACCTAAAAAAGGCCGAAAATTGAGTTTTTGACCTAATTTCAAGCCCATTTCACCCTAGGACCATATATATACTGCTTTTTAGGTAAAAGAGGGAGCTGAAGATTGAAGAGCCTCTCTCATGGGGTTTCTCTAGACTGCCCATTTTTCCAGCTTTTCCCGTAGATTTTGATTTGTTTTTATTTTAGAGTAGTTTTAGAGCAGATTTTTATTTCTATTGAAGAGATTTCGGTGTTTGCATCATATATTCAATTTCTTTACTGTTGAGGAGAAGATTGAAGCTCAAATCTGGATTTTTCTCTTCTTGTCTCTTGATTTCTTTCTTCATTTTCTTACTTTTTGGTTTGATTGGTGATGATTGGAATCCAGTAATGGAACATTAAACACCCTCTAGGGTTGGGGATTAATTGTTGAACAATCGATTTGCGCTTATTTTCAGGGGTTTGAATACTGAATTTATATAATTGGTACTGTTCATATAATTAACTGTTTGGAATATTAGTAGCTTATACCCAAAAAAGAGTCGTATTCGCTTCTCCGATTTCCGTGAGGCCCTCCGAGTGACACAGAGACGAGATTCCCGAGAGTAAAGAGCCAGTAGTTGGGTGGGCATGTTAGACTAATATCTCAGAACTAATGAACTCAAAATTACTTTGATAGATCACTAATTTACTCAAGGGTGCGAGGATTAATTAGATGATGTATCAATTTAGTTGATCGAGGTTTCCTTGTCCTGATGAAAGGATCTTGATCCCGTGTTAGCAAAGATCTAATCAAGGAGATAGAAAAATTTTATTAGATTTGAAGGGATTTAGATAATTACATTGGAGAAGGCTTACATTATCCTGTCTATGGGGCCAAGAATTCTTCAGTCCTGAGAAATGGTTGTGAAGTATTGAAAAAGAAAAACAATCAAATAAAAAGAAAAACAATCAAATCTTAAAGAGTGCCAAATTGTACAAGTAGCTATTTAGACCCATTTGTCCAAGCTATACTACATTGCTCTTGGACAAATCCAGCATTCAACTCACAAATGTTGCACTTTCAAGGAAATGCAAACAGTTTTGTAAATAATTATCCCCATCCCTAGTGACTCTCTTCATACCTTTTAGAATTAAGTAGTTGTTTATTTGGTAGATTTTTAGGATTAGTTTTAAATCAGTTTTTGTTTCAATTAAATTGATTTTATTCGACATCCTATTTGATCGCCTAAATAGTGAAGAGCCCTTGTAATCGGGGTGATCAAATTCCAATTAGAGAGAACCTCCAATCCTCGTGGTACGATATCCGGACTCCTAGAGTCCACTTTATTACTCAGATGACCCGTGCACTTGCGGAAAGGGGTCGAGTGTTGGTAATACTTTTTATTTCAGTTTTTGAGTACACTTACTTTTGTTTCAAATCAGTTTTTGAGTATTTACCACATTCACTCCCTTGACCATATTTTCACATATACATCAATTTGGTCTCCTTACACTTGTCGCGACTGAGTTTGTAGTCATGAGCTTGCGAAGTCTGTCGTGACTTCAATTACTTGTCGCAACCTTCTTTTTTTTGTTTTTGGCAGTAGGGAGTCGCAACTCGATGTCTTCTGTCATAACATCGTTCTTTGTAGCTTCTTCATTTGGTTGTCGCGACTCGCTTTGTCGTGATCCGAAGGTCGCTTCATCCCCTTGATTCTTATTATGACTAAGTTTTCACTATGGCTACGAGTTTTGTCTAAAGTTTCTTCTTTCTCAGGAATCTTTGTTGCGACATGAATTGTCGTGGTCGCGGACCAAGTCTGGGGCTTGCCAATAGTTATGATTCTGTTGCAAACAACTTTTCCTCGGGGTTCCAAGTACTCAGGTCGCTACCTCAATTCCATGTTGCGACCCGACTGTCCTTCCCTTTACTAAGTTCTGTGTCGCGACCTAGTTTTCATGTCGCGACACAATTTTTGTTACCAGCTACTTTAATTCCTGGTCACAACTTTCCTTTTATGTTGCGAGATCATTTGTTTGTCTTCTGCCTTTATTCAGGTTGCGACTCAAAAGAAATTAATCTGATTAGTTCCTTTATCGTGACATGCAATTTTAGGTCACGACCAGGTTGTTTATTTCCTTATTACACTTTCTATCGCAACCTAAAAGGTAGTTCGCGACTTGACTATACGTTTTTAATTCCCACCTTGTCACAACCTCATTTCTCAGTTACAACTGTTTTTACTCAATTCAACTTTTATTTCTGGTCGCGACCTAGAAAAAATGTTGCAACTGAATGGTTGCCCTTCTCACCTTTGCTTTTGTCGCAGTTACTCAAACTTAGTTGCAACATGCTTTTAACTGTTCATCCTATTTTCATGTCATGACATGAAATCAGTGTCGCGACCTCAATTGGTGTCTTCAACTTGTATTTTGTCGCAACAACAAATTCCCTTGTGGAGACCTTTCTAGTTCATTAAGCAACCATTCCTCATCGTGACATCATTTATCTATTGTGACCAGAGTTGTCTTCTTTCGATGTCACAACATACGAATCTGCATCAATGACAAGATCTTCTTTGAAACTCCCTTCTGCCTCAAGAATTTTTCTCTTGTCGCAATAAATTTTCGCTGGGCCTAGACTTCTTTCTCTGTTGCGACCAAGCCTTTGTCGCGACCTTGAATAACATTCCATCTTGTCATCATGTCGCAACTTGAAAATCCTTCGCCGGCACTCGGGCCGGGCCATGATGCTAATTACCCTTGTCGCGGACATCATTTTTCTGTCATGACAAGAGTTGTCTTCTTTTAGTATCGCAACATACAGAACATTGTCGCGACAAGATCCTTCTTTGAAGCTTTTTCTCTCTCTCTCAGACTCATTCTTGGTCGCAACATCCTTCCTCGTCCCAAAGATCACTATCGTGACTCGATTTTCTGCAATACGCAATATCCTCACTCAGGTCGTGACTTAAAAACTGCTGGTTTGCTAAGTCCTTTGTGGCGACCTCAAAGTTTGTTGCGACCTAGTTGCCTTTGTCATATATTTTCTGGATTTTTGCTGCATTTGCCAAGTCTGCTATAAAAACCTGCAAAATATAAATTTAGTAAGGTTTCCATATTTCTGCATAAAAATCAGCAATTATATTGTAACACAGGTAAAAAAAATGGATTAAAAATCAATGAGTTTTTTACTCATCACTTGCCAAGGGTTATGTGATATGTGTCTACAGAATTACCCTTACAAAGAATATGGAAAATATGATCAAGATAATTTATTTATTTTAATAGTGAATTAATCTCAGAATAGACAAATTTAGATCATGGTTCTCACTAGTGTGTGTGTGTGTGTGGTCTTCCCCTATCCAAACAATTGCAAGCTAGATGAGTCTATGAGAATTGAGATAAGTACGCGGATCTCCTAATATAATTTATTTAGGTTCCATATGCTTGTTGTTTTTATCACTATCCACTAATGTAGGCACACAAAACTCTCAAGATCAAGTAGGTCTTTATAAGCTTGTAATGTAAGGCTTGGGTAAGGGGTAGTTGAGTTGTCATTTTAGGCTAAAACTTACCCAGACATACTATTATTTTTCTACATTGATGTCTTTACTCCATCCCAATTCTTACCATCGCCACGCTGGACACTCTGCCACCCCAAAATCTTTTTAGGTGCATCGCTTCATACTCCTCATATCACCTTTCGCACAACAACTCTCGTGATTCTTTCAAAGAAACACCAAGAAGCCTTTTTCTTCAAGACAAGGTTATTAGAGTGGTGCACGTCAAAACCCTTGAGCTTTCTACTCAACCCTTAGCGAGCTTTTAAATCAATAGCCTTGTGACTAACTGCCTTAGTGGTACCGTGTTAAGACACCCTTAGATTTACTTACTCTAAAGTACACGAGGCTAGACTTACTCCCTTTGATTTTTATTGTATTTTTTTGCTTCTTTACAATTCTCCTGCTATTTTTCTGTTTTTTTTTTCTTTTTATTTTTCTCCTTCCTTTTTACGAACCTCTTTTGATTTTTAACTTAACTCATTTCAACCAATTTCGAGTTATTTTTTTCATAAAAAATAACTCCCCCAAACTTGCTCCTCACCACATTTCTCAATTATGTTCAAATCCTCATGTTATGGGTGAGTTTGGTTCTTTACTGAGGTATAGTGATGTATAGGAAGGTTATTGGCTTCAAACTTGGTTCTAATAAACAGAATTTTGGCTCTTTAAGGCTCAACATTTTGGTACTAGAGGAATATGCATATGCATATTAGTAGGGCTAGCTTGAAAGGTTCAATCTTTCCAAGGATGGCCTATATCATTTCTCAATTGTTGTGTTACGTAGGATTTCGCCTCAAGTGATAATAGAACAAGTTCTAGAACCTATGGAGATCAAAATTAGATGGATTCCCATAAACCTTCTCTAACCCAAGCAAAAACTGCTTTTCAAGGGTATTTAGTGACCAAGTGCATGGATTTTGAGAAACCAATGACTAAATAGCCTATTGTGAGAGATAACTCATTACATTAAGTCCTATTATCTTGAATATCATTCACATCTCAAGGGTTCAATTATGATCTTCATTGAAATCACAACAACTCTAAGGAAAACTCAATTAACTCAATAAACCTAAACTAAGATGTAAGTTGAAAAGCATCTAACAAAGTCATTATCCATAAAAGCACAAGAAAATTTCATTCTCAAAGTTATCATGTGCAACATGTGGGGTGTGACATGATAAACTAACTAAAAATAAACACCCCCAAACTTTGAGATGAACATTGTCTTAAAAGTCTAGCAATAAGAAAAATGAAGCAATAAAGTAAAAGGGTAATAGAGAGAGTTGGGAAAACTGAACTCCCATTTCTAGTCTTGGCCACTTTGAATAGAAACCTTGAAGATTTTCGTGACCCGACATTAGTATGTCGCTCTCGATATAGTCTTTTGCTCTTGAAAACTAGTCACGACAACATGTTGAGCTTCAAACTTACTTTATTTTGAAAACACTAACAAACAAAGTTAAAACAGTGCTGGAATTTTCATCCCAACAGTAATAAAAACCAGCAACAAATAAAGTAATTGAAAATAGACAAAGGAAAAGAGAAAATAGTGGATAGAATCCTTATTACTTAGCTTGGGTTGCCTCCCAAGAAGCTGCTCCGTTTTTAGAGTCCGACTAGACTCATTGGAAAAGTACTAATGCTTCCATTTAACCAATCATCCATCTTGGACAACACTTTCTTTTCACAACCATTCAACTCAAGGATGATTTCTTCCAGCCTTTGAAGAGGGGAAAGAAACTCATAATATCCTTTAATTGTGGCTGGTGGTTCAGCTATAATTTCTTCAAAAAAGTCCCCTTTATGTGATGTAGATGCAATCACATTTATGCTTAAGAGGGACTATTCAAACATGTGCCCTTTTGATGGAAGCAAGCTGTAGAATTTTCTGCACATGGTTCTTTCTTGCTCCATCAAAGGTAATGGTTGGTGAAGATTGAACTTTGCTTTCTTCGCACCCACAAGCAAGGTGAGCTCCCCCTTGTTGATATCAATCCATGCTTGGCTTGAGGAAGGACGTGGTCTTTTTAATATCTTCAAATTTCTTAGATTCCCTTCAATGCCCCAAGCCACAAAATCCATGGGGAAGGTAAATGTATCAATCTTCACCAAGACGTTTTCAATAGCCATCACTTGACTTTCTTCATCAAATTTCAATTTATCTACTAATAACTTTTCATTCTCTAAATTGTTTAGGAGTGTATTTTTCTCAATTTTCAACTCATTTTCACCTTCTTCCACAAATTTCAGGATAGGAAATTTCTGCACATTGCTCAAGGGAGTAACCATGCATTCATTACGATTTGGAAAAGTGTTACTAGGAGAGGTCCTAGAGAATTTTTTTCTTGAATGCTTGGACTAAGTGTCCTATTCGAGCTTCTACATTTTTCAATCTAGCACTAGTGTTGACTTGGAAGGCATCTAAATTTGGAAATTTCTGCTCATGAAGATTAATCAACTTCTTGGTTCCTTCCATGTAGATAAAAATCTGCTTCTTAATAGGATACAACTCTTCTTGTTCCTAAAAAGTGGGGTTTGAACTCTCTTGATAAGAAAAATACTACTTGTTCCATGAGTGAGTCATTGTGAATTCTTGGGTCCGAATGATGAAGAAGTAAGTCAAGTTTGGCTTTTATGGAGACAAATTTATCTTCTATTGAATGTTCCTCCATATGTAACAACAAATAGGAAGAAAAACAAAAGAAAATAAAGTACAAAATACTAATAAAAAAAATTAACTAAGAAACAAATCACAACCAAAACTAAAAATAAAAATAAAAATTGCCTAAATTAGCAAATCACCCGTTCTTCAAAATGTCAACTTCCAATGAGAGAAAGTGAACCGCGCCAATCCCCGGCAATGGCGCCAAAAACTTGTTGACCAAATTTTTCGACAAGGTTACCAAGGACTAAACTAAAGTCCCCGACAATGGCGCCAAAAACTTGTTGACCAATTTTCGACATGGTTACCAAGGACTAAACTAAAGTCCCTAGCAACAACGCCAAAAACTTGTTGAGACCAAATGATGTATATATGAAAATATGGCAAAGGGAGTGAATGTGGTAAATACTAAAAAAAAAATTATTAGAAACAAAGTAAGTGTACTCAAAAACTGAAATGAAAAGTATTACCAACACTTAACCCCTTTCCGCAAGTGCACGGGTCATACAAGTAATAAAGTGGACTCTAAAAGTCCGGATATCATACCCACGAGGATTGGAGGTTTTCTCTAATTGGAATTTGATCACCCCGGACATAAGGGTTTTTCACTATTTAGGCGATCAAATAGGATGTGGAATAAAATCAATTTGATTGAATCAAAAACTGATTTAAAACTAATCCTAAAATCTACCAAATAAACAACTACTTAATTCTAAAAGGTATGAAGTGAGGCACTAGGGATGGAGATAATTATTTACAAAACAGTTTGCATTTCCTTGAAAGCACAACATTTGTGAGTTGAATGTTGGATTTGTCCAAGAGCAATGTAGTATAGCTTTGATTTCTCCATACACCATACATTTCACTAATTAGAGATCCATGTTCCTTTCATAGACATGAGTCTAATTAGTTACTAGTAAAATCTGACCCTCTTTAAGATTTGATTGTTTTTCTTTTACAATACTTCATAACCATTTCTTAGGACTGAAGAATTCTTGCCCCTATAGACAGGATTATTCAAGTCTTCTCCAATCTAATTGGTATCTCGTCCTTTAAATCTAATACAAAATTTTTATCCGTTTAATCAAGTACCACGGGATCAAGATCGCTCTATCAATTTCGAGGTGAGACCTCTCAACATTAAACCGATACATCATCTAATTAATCCTCACACCATGAGTACATTAGTGATCTATCAAAGTCATCTTTTTGTAGTTCATTAGTTTCATATAATATTAGTCTAAGATACCCTCCGTTGTTGTTTTACCTTAGGGTCTTCCATCTCCGTGTCACTGCAGGGCCTCCCGAAAATCACAAAGAAAGATATAGCTATTTTCTCGGTATAAGCTACTAATATTCCAAACGCTAATTATATGAGCGTTAATTCACTCATATAAATTCAGTTTTCAAACCCACAAATAACCGAAAACCGCAAATTTGAATGTTCAACACTAATCCCCACCTCTAGAGGGTGTTTAATGATCTAATACCGATTCCAATCATCACCAATCAAAACAAAAAGTAAGAAACAAAGAAATCAAGACAAGGAGGAGAGAAAAGATCCAGATTTTAGCTTCAATCTTTGTCTAAACAGTAATGAAATCTGAATCTCTGTTATACATCACCGAAATCTCTTCAATAGAAATAGAAATCTGCTCTAAAACTACTTTAAGATCTATTAAAAATCAAAATATGCAGCAAAACTAAGAAAATTGGGTAGTTTAGAGAGAGAAACCCCATGAGAAGTGTTCTCCCACCTTCCCCTTGCCCTAAAAACCTAAAAAACGAGTATTTATAGTCCTAGGGTGAAATGCAAAAACAAGCCAAAAATATCCATTTGCCTTTTGGTTTTTTCCAACTGCTTATGTCGCAACACGCTTTTTTTTCTGTCGCGACATGTTTGTAATGTTATAATAGAAAACTATGTCAACATAGTTTTCTATGTTGCACATAGTTTTCAAGGTGAAGCAGCCATGTCATGACATAGTTATGCAACAAAAAACTTTATCCAACTTGTTGGGGCCATAACTTCTTCATTTTAACTCGGATTTGGGCATGTGAGGTGTCGTTGGAAAGCTCTTTGAATGTAGAATGTAACCATAAGTAGATTTGAACAATTTGATGATCCAGATGATACATAAAAATTTATCTTCTCAATGATGCACTGTGAGACATCCGGGTAACTCTCTTTTTGGAAACATTATGCATCTTTTTTTACTAAATCACTGGCATCAAAAACTCAAAACACCAAGTTTAGAAGAAATGTTATGAGTTTTAAATAACATGGATATAAAATGCTCAAAATAGCATGTGAAATGAATTCAAAACATAGATGAGTTTTACACCCATCAGTATGCTAGACTAATATTGAAGAACTAATGAGCTCTAAAAGATTACTTAGATAAATCCTCAATTTACTCGTGGTTTGAGAATTAGTTGAGTGAACTATCAATTTAGTCAATTAGAGATCTCTCCTTGGTATGGAGGAATGATCTTGATCCCATGTTAGCTTAGATCTAATCAAGGAAAGGGAAAATCCTTTCCGTGGAATCAAGGATGAGATTAATCATCTGTAGAAATCGAATGGCCTTGTCTTAGGAAGCAAGAAATCACAAATGTAAGAAATGCGTAAGGAAGTACGTGGTAAAAATGATCTTATAAAGAAATTATGATCACAAGTAATTGGTTAGGACACACAAGTCTAAATGAACATGACTTTTTAATTAGTGAAATGTATGGTTAAGGAGCAAATCCAACTATGCTACCGCTTCTTTGAAAATTCGCCCAATTCATGATAGAATAGAATTAGATTATGTTGTAGGAATGATACTCTCACAAGAAGGAAATCCCAATGTTCATCAAAGAATAAATCAATCACCCAGTTTTTTAGATCTAGGATTTAAATTTTTCCTTTTATTATAGATGTATAAATTTAGATAGTGGAATTCTTAGTAAGGTTACTGAAAATTATATGAAATGGGAGTTCAAATAGTGTGGAACTTGAGTAGTTTGGAACTTTAAATTTTTTTTATTCGATTAGTGCTCAAAAAGTGTACTTCAACCATATTAGATAGGTTTTTGAGTGCTTCGACTAATCATGTCATTATCCTAATTGAAGTGTTCATGTCATCTTAGTAAATACTTATGCCAATTGAGGTGTTTTTGGTTGTTTTGTAGACTTTATACATACTTGAACTTCAACTTCAATGCAAATGATCAATCATGAGGTTGGAATTTAGTCTCAAATGGCATCAACAAGCCCAAAACAATGGAAAACAAAGGCAAAGTGAAGAACGAGATGCACAAGACATGACGAGAGGAATGCATCAAAGAAAACAGTAATTTCGCAGAACTGCTAAGTAACCACTCGCAACCCTTGCGAATTCTCGCAACAGCTCGTAATTCAAAGACGACAAGGAATTCGCAGCCCACCGCATCGCAATTGCGAAAATTCGCTTCACCGAAAATTTTCGCTATTAGCGAAATTTCGCTAGCTAGCGAAATTCGCAACCTTGCCAAATTCGCAACCCTTGCCAATTTCGCTTAACCTCAAATTCAAGCACTAGCTTAAATTTCGTAGCCGAAATTTGCGTGCCTCGCCATGCTTTGTAATTAATGCAACCGCCTTCAAACTTTGGTGAATTACTCTCCTATCCTATAACTTAGCTTAGTTATTAGGTTTTTTGGTATTTTATACCTGAGGAAAGTCCTATAAATAATTTCATGTTTTGTAATAAGAGAGGAGAGAGAGGAGAGAAGAAAGACAAGTTTGGTGATTTGTAAGTTTTCATTTACCGTTTGAAATAAAGCTTGTTTTATTTTAAGTTTTGCTTTTATTTTCTCTCTTCTTCTTTTCTCTCTTCTTTCTTTCACTTTTCCCATGCCACACCCGAAGATGACAATTCAAGAGATAAGCCTCCTTCCTTGAAGAGGAAGGAAGCTAGTCAAGAGGTTACATGTTGTCCTCATGTACTAAAAAGAAGTGGTAGTGTATTTATGGCCTTAATCTTCAAACTCACTTGCATAACATAGGATGTTATTAATTTACAATACCCATGCTTTAGATCCAAGAGCTTACTGCAGGTACCGTGGCCTTGTGATGGTCCTTTTTCCGTCTATGAGGCAATATTCACATGTGTGGTTCTTCAAATTGTGGTTACAATAACATTTGCTTTTATTGTTTTGGCCAATACTTCCATGCTTAGGGTTCAAGTGCTCGCGAGAGATGCACCGTGATTCTTAGATGGTCTTTAATAAATTCTCTAGGTCAATACCTTCATTTTTAAAGGTTCGTTGCTCGCGAGAGAGATGTAATCGTGATTCTTTAGATCTTTACGAGCCTCTAAAAATGATAAAGAATGTTAGGTTTAAACAAAAGGGGCCATAACTACATCCTGTGTTGACTACATAGGAGGATAAAAACCTGAGGACATGTGTTTCGCTCTAAATTTCTGCCAGTTAGTGACCCAAACTCTCAAAAGTGGGCCTCTCTTCACACACTTCCTTTAACTTCGCTTACAATTGCCAAACCATTCCGCTTGAATGAATTCAAAGAAACCAAATAGAAAGCCTACCTTCATGCCCTAATAAACCATTTTTATGAAGAAACCATCCCCGTGTTCTCCGTCCCAGACCACTATAACAAGCAAAGAGGCTGACCACGGCGCTTGTAGGAGCTTTAGGTATATAAATATTGCTGACTTAGTCAGCCTACCGTGGCACGAATCATTATCTTTGTGGGAACGATATCCTCACTTATAGGTCTACTTTATTACTTGTACGACCAGAAATTGCAAAGAGATTAAGACCAAACTTCAATCTTGAACAAATCATCGACAAATCCATTTTTATTATGAGAACACAAAGTTCTATTTGTCTAAACAAGTTTTTTGGTGAATTTATCAAGATTAGGTAATAGTTTTTTGGTAAGAGAAGAATTTGCATATATCAAATTGGTCTAACAAGTTTTTAGCGTCGTTGCCGGGGATTCAAAGGAAATTAGAAATCAATATTCTGACAAAAGAGAGAATGTTAAATGGATATTTTTTTTTGGTTTGCCAAAAATTCAGAAAATAGCAAAACAATTTTAATGAGAGGGTCGAATAAGAATCGACATTTTTGGGAGCCTAAAGATACATAATTTTATATCATCGACCCATTTGATCTCGTTGTGTTCTACTGTGAAGAAGAATTTAAATGTGCATAGAAGACAAGAAGCAGATTCAAGGTTCTTAAACACCGAAATTGAGATAACCCGGCAGTACAAGGGAGAGAAGTAAATCACCAATACATAATTTAAAAATATGGAAAATATAAGAGAAAGATTGCAGGTTATTCCAAAAGAAGAAGAAGAAGAAGTAGAGAGACCTTAAAGGCCTAACACTATGGGTAGAGCGCAGCCTGGAGGCCTATTATCCAAGAGGAATACTGGCCAGAGATGAAATCTCATTGAAGCCACACTTCAGCTCGGGGCTCTTATGATTACTGCTATGGTTCAAGAAAGACCACTTATTAGCGACACCCTCTCAAGATCCCAATGAGCACTTGGGGAGCTTTTACGAGGATGGCCAACACAAGCCAAGCTAAACGGGTGAGACCGTATGTAATCAAGTCGCAACTCTTCCCCTTTTTCATCGAGAGACGTAAGCAAACATGGTTTGATTAATTGCTGGGATCGCTGGAACACTTAAAGAACCGGTGGAGTGCATATATGAAAGCGCATTTTTTTCCTCTAGCTCTCACTATTGAGATAAGAGGAGAAATAATTGTCTTCAATCAAGGGGAAGAGGAGAGTCTCTACAATGTGTGGGAGAGATTCAAAAGAATGTTGAAAAGATGCCCTATGCATGGGATAGATCTGCCCACTCAGATGGACATTTTCTATCATGCTAAATTCACACCCCCAAGGGCACATCGATATAAGACCTCACAGGGAGCTTAAAAGAAGAAGTGCGCAGAGGTGGGCGCAGGATTGAAGACTCGCCAGTAACTAATCACAAGACTTTATCCTAAGCTTCGTATGCCAGCCAGCTCGAAGGGAAACGGTCTTATCAAGCCATTGCAGATGACGCCCATAGAAGCTAAGTCGACGCCGTGATTTAACAACCGGGAACAAAGGAAAGGAGGATGCACACTGCACATGAAGTGGAAGTAGTAGAAGAAAGAAGTAGAAGCCAGCGGCCGAGGGACTAGATGATGAAGGAGCCCTACTCTCAAGTCAGGAGACAAAGTATAGATAAATGTCAAAGAAGGTGCTATCACTTCAAGCCTAACCCCAACTTGCCAACACACTATACACGCGACTAAGGAACCATGAAACTTTTCAAATGGCGGAGAAGCACAAACAGGTCTCCCAGACCCGACATCACAAGAAGCTTATGCTTACCTGTGTTCCAAGAACAAAAGAGAGGGCAGCCAGAGAGACAATAGAGGAGATTATCGTGGCCGAAAAGGACTCAATCACTACATCGGGATGCTTCATTCCTCTGTTTAAAAACAAAAGGATTCGACCGGTATTGAAAGAAATTTTCTGATGTTGAAAATTTCCAAGCAAACACAACTATGTTTCAGGCAAACAACAATGCTTCTTTGAAGAATCTGGAGATACAGATTGGCCAACTGGCTCAAGCTGTACAGAGTACTAAGGATTCATTTCAAGACACTGCAGCAATCCAAAGGATCAGATGGCGGTGCACTCAGAAGCGCAGAGCCAGGATGAAAGGAGAGCTGAAAAGAAGCACGAGGAAGAGAAACGCTACGAATTAGAGAAGAACTAAAGCAAAGACAATCCGTGAACCATCGAAAGACAAAACAATGTAAATGCGCTAAGTACCAAAATGTTGAAAAGAAGAAAAGCTTACAATCCTCCAGCCCATTCCTCAAAGGACCCGTAAATCAAAGCTAGAGGGGAGTGTTCCCTAGACTTAAACATACTTAAGAAGATAGAGATCAACATTCCCTTCTTAGAGGCATTGACTAATGCTCAAGATAAAAATTTATGAAAGATAAATTGAGCAAAGAGAAAGATTACCGATAAGGATAGTTGAGTTCACAAAGAACCCGCAAAGGTGCTGATTCATGACCATGCAGAAAATGCAAGATCCAGGTAGCTTCACTATACCCTGCAAAATTGGGGATGCTGATATGGGAAAAGCATTGTGTGAGTTTTGAGCTAGCATCAATTTTATGCCCTTGTCTATTACTAAGAGATTAAGTTTGGGGAAGCTCACTCCCATAGCCATGACATTGAAAATGGTAGACAAGATTGTTCATCCTTGAAGATGTGTCGATCAAAGTGGGAAAATTTGTTCTTCCTGCGACTTTGTATTCATTAAATATAGAGGAATAAACAAATCCCATCAAGTATTAGGGAAGACCATTCCTAGCAACAATAGCAGCATTGATTGATGTGAAAAAATGGGAACTGACTCTCAGGGTTGGAGATGAAGCACTGCACTTAAATCTCAATCACAGTTTGAAACAACCAGAACTTAGTAGTGCTGACTATGAAATTGTAGAATAAAAAATTCTTGTCAATTCGAACCGAATTCACCTGATTTAATGTAATTCACGAATGAAAGGACATGAATTTCCGCATCTGAGCCTCTGAAGTTGAAACTCCCAACTCCAATTTTAAATTAAAGATTTAGTATTCAGTGTCGAGACATCGCGTAAACCGAAGAAGCAGAAGAGAAAGAAATAAGAAAACAAAAGTGCAGAAGGTTTAATACTCAAGGAATTGCCATAATATTTAAAGTATGCCTTCTTGCAACCAGAAAAGGGAAAGCCAGTTATCATTTCAACTGGATTAACTAGTCTGGAAGAGCAAAAACTGCTGGAGACTCTCATAACATATATACAAAGCTTGGTCTATAGATGACGGTGCGAATCGGGCCCTTCAACTGCATGCACAAGATCCCCGCCGGAGGAGAATGCTGTAGGAACTCCAAACATCCGAGAAGATCGAATCCAGCACGAAAGTAGTCAGAAAGAAGTAATCGGGAATGGTTAAATGCGTGCTTCATTTATGCAATCTCGTGACAAATCTTGGGTGATTCTGGTATATGTGGGTTCCTGGGTTAGCTGGCGATTTATAGTGATCGGAAATGAGAAGAATGAATTGATTCTACAAGATTTGTGACAGATGGAGGTGTGTAGACTACAGAAATCCATCGCTACACAGAGCGACCACTATCCTCAATTTTCACGATCAAACATCGACAGTTAACAAGACAATCCCATTATCGCTTGATGGATATTCGGTTATAATCAGATTGCACAATGCAAGGATAAGGAGAAATCAAAATTTACATGTCCTTATGGTACCTTTGCCTTTAGAAGGATGCCATTTGGATTATGCAATGCTCCTGCCACCTTTCAAAGATGTATGATGTCTATATTTTCTAACTTGGTGGAAGAGGTTATTGAAATATATATGGATGACTTCTCAGTATATGGATCCAGCTTTTGAAGATTGTCTCAGAGAAACTTAGAAACAAGATTTTTAGAGGTAGCAAGACAAAATCTAGCTTTAAATTTGGGAAAATGCCATTTCATGGTAATCGAAGGTATTGTCTTAGACACAAGATTTTTGTCGCTAGATTGGAAAGTACTGCCAGATTGAGCGCCATAAAACTCCTGTCACCTACAATGCTGAAGGAATAAGAAGTTTCGACATGCTAGATCTACAGATTAAGGATTTTTCAAAAATCGTGCTATCAGGCATCAATTGAAAAAGATGCAAAATTTGATTGATGAATCATGCGTGATCCGCATTTGAGGAAATTAACCAGATTAGTATCAGCTCCCATCATGTTGACACCAAACTGGAACAATGAATTTGAAATTATGTGTGATGTCAGTGATTATGCAAATGGGAGTTGTATTGGGACAAAGAACTGAAAAGATATTCAAGGCCATATACTATGCCATCAAAAAATTCAATGAGGCACAAGAAAACTACTCCACCATAGAGAAGGAGATGCTAGCAATGGTATTTGCTTGTGAAAATCGCAACTTACATATTGGGGGTCCTAACAGATAATGACCGATCATGCCAATTAAATATCTAATGGCAAAGGCTGATGCCAAGCTATGATTGATCGATGGGTGCTAACAAGCACAGAGTTTTGGATTCGCCAGATTATAGATAAGAAGGTGGTGACAACGTGATAGCAGATCTGTTCAGACCGGGAGAGAATTTTACCTAAATAGAAAAGGAACATAGCATAAATTTTTCCCGATGAGCGCCTATTTATGTTATCGCATAAACACTCGGTATGCGTATATTGTAAATTACTTAGCTCTCAGGAGTCATGTTTTTGAATTCAGTTACTGCAAAAGAGGAAATCAGAACTGACAGACAGATATGGGATGACCTACCATCAGAGGAAGAGAAGCGTATATGATCATAAGGAGATGTGTTCAAAAACGTAACAAGGTGGTATTATGGAAAAATGTCATGCACCATATGGAGATACTGTAGGAGACAAGACCCTTTTAAAATTCTCCAATCAGGATTTTATTGGCCTACTCTATTCAAGGATTGTTTTGAAAGGGTAAAACATTGTGATGCTTGTCAGAGAATGGGCAACATAAGTAGAAGAAGTGAAATACCCCTGAAAGGAATTCTTGTGGTGCAGATATTTGATGTATGGGAAATAGACTTTATGAGACCTTTTCCTACCAACATTCAATATGTACATCTCCTACTGTGGGATTTATGTATCCAAATGGGTGGAAGCAACAACTTGTCTAAGAAATGATGCCATCACAGTAGTTGGGTTTATATAAAGAAACATTTTGAGCATATTTGGAGCACCCAGAACAATCATTAGGGATGAGGGAAGCCATTTGGCAAATAAAGTTTTTTGCAAAACTCATGAGCATGTATGAAATCAAACATCTAATGGGATTGGCTTATCACCCTCAATCAAATGGACAAGCTGAAATTTCTAATAGGGAGATCAAGAAAATTTCGAGAAACAGCACGTAAAGGTGAAGAACTCGTCTATAAACCGGATGATGTATCAGGCCTATAGAACTGCTACAAGAGACTTACTGAATGTCCCCATACGTAATTATATATGAAAACCTGTCATCTCCCTTTAGAACTGGAATACAAAGCTATGTGGGCCATCAAGAAACTGAATTGTGACTTTCAAGTTGTAAAGGAAAAGAGACTACTCCAAATGAATGAACTGGAAGAGCTGAGAAATGAAGCTTATGATAATGCCAGAATCTACAAAGAAAAGACCAAGAGGTGGCATGATCAAAGATCTTATGAGAGACTCAAGGTAGGAGTAGCTTTATACAACTCCACGCTGTTATTTCCAGAAAATCGAATCAAGATGGAGTGGTCCCTACACAAGAAAGAACATTGATGGCTGAATCGAGGTAATCTCAGCAACTGGCCAGAGACTAACGCATTATATTGAGGATGCATGAAGGAGGTAGATCCAGATTTGGAAAAGGGAGAAGAAAATTACTGAAATTGAAGACACTCTGGTAGCCGTAGGCCTAGTTAAGACATTAAACTGCAAATTTTCTCGAGGCAACCCAAACATACTCTCTATTTTTGTTAACTTTAATTGATGTTGATTACTTTTATAATTTTGAAGTTTTGCTTTTGATTTGGTTAGAAGTTTTATTGTTTTATTATTTACAAAATGGATTTTGACACGAAAGATGAACTACAATCAGAAGTTATTATAAAGCATATTGCCGTGTACAAATTAGCTACAAGGGGGAGTAATTTTATTTCCCTAATTTTGTTTTAGATAATAATGCGTAGTTGAGGTTTGAGAAATTTGATGATATTAAAGCCTAATTAATTAGACAACTTTTAAGTTCTAAGTGCTTAAATGCTTTGATTGAGTGTCTTGATGTCAATGATTTTTGTTCATAATTGAATTGAGAAATTCTATTGCTGTATATGTTTTCACAAGCTGAATTGCATCATTGGACTGAATCAGGTATAATTTGAATAAAAGGTAGTTTAAATCAGGACATTTGATGAATCAAATCTGTCAGACACTGGAAATTAGGCTCCAACATCATTTACTACACAAGATGAAAAGCTTGTCGTGACTTTGATTTGGTGTTGCCAACAAACTTAGCACAATAAGCTGAAAGAATGTCGCAACATACTTTCTTTATGTCGCAACATAATAATTTTTGGACTCACACTTAAAAGAATGTCGCAACATTCTTCTCAATGTCGCGGACATTTAAAATGGTCCGGGCTTTCCACCGATAAAACCTGTCGCGACAATTATTTCGCATCAGAATATCAGATAAAAATGGAACAACATTAAGGCGCTATCATATGTAATTCACCTTTCGTCTACGAGAAAATTTTGCTACAACAATATATTTTCTGGTCATGGACATGAATGTTTTGATAATAAAGGCTGGGTGCAAAAATTTTTAATTTGAAGAGCCACAAGATAAAATCCACAATTAAGTCTAAAGGTTATTATTGTGACCTAATCATTAATGGTCGCGACAAACGAAGAGAAACAATCATTTATTGAGCCATTAACTGAAGAGTGTTTCAAAAATGAAAGGCCACATCCTTCCAATTGCCTCACATCATTCTTACTCTTACCCAACTTCCACTATCTTCCTCTCTTCGACATCTCAAAACCTTAGAATTCAAAAACCCTAAACCCCAAACTCAGATCTCATCCATGGCAGAATCCCAATACCTGGTCCCAAATCTTAGTGAGATGATGGTAGAATATGCAGCAGGTGAAGCGGAGGTTTATCTGGAACCTTAGACAGAAACAACCCTAGTGGCAGAACCAAAAGGGTAAGAAGAGGAACAAAACCTAGCTCAAAAAAGGAGAAAGCAGAAAAGAGCTTAACAGAGTAGAGCCGAGCAAGTTGAAGAGTCTGAAGACAATAAATATCTACTTACCTAAGCCTATTACTTATGGATAAGAATACAGGGACAAAGGGTTTATGTGAGTGCCGGGGGCTTGGTGTCTATTACTCCCTCTCCCTTGCGTAAATCGAAAAAAAGGTCAGAGCTTGCCTCTCGCACATAAAACCACACTTGGCTCATTGCAAGAGTCAAACTATGCCAACATGGCAGAGATGAAAGAAGATTCAGTGTACGTCAGATATATGGGTTCCCATGGGCCATGAAAGGATCAATGAAGTTTTCCAAATCAAAGATCCTAAGAATGGATCTAAGTACAAAAAACTGCTCAAGGAACCCAACCATGAGAAGATCGTGGATTTCTTGACAGCTGAAAAGGGGAGTAGAGCTCTACAAAGAAAACCCCTTTCAAATCCATTACCAGAGGAGACCTAATCGAAGAAGCTGTCTTCACTTTACCGCTATGTCCTTATGGCCTAAGCATCTAAGTTGATAAAGGAGAAGAGAGGAAGCAATCCTCCTCTATGCATTGTTGAAGGGTTACAAGATAAATGTGGGAAAAATTATTAAAAAATCTATCTTGAGCTACTCTAAAAGCAAATTCAGGGGGATGATTCCACACCCAACCACAATAACTAGACTCTGCATCCAAGGGGGAGTTGAGGAAGAATGGGGGATCGAGGAAACATACCCCAGAGCCTCTCCTCTGACCTTAATAAGTATAACTAAAGGACTAAAGAATAGAGGGAAGGGTAAGGAAAAAGAAATAGAAGTAGAAAAGGTGAATTAAGGGTACACTGAGTTATATCAGTGGGAAAGCCAAACTCCAATGCAACCAGAAGCTCAGAGAAATCAAAGCCAATTTTGGAATGCATCCCCAGAGTTGAGACAAACCCATCATTAACAAGCTGAAAGTTCCGGGAAAAATTACAATCATGCAGAGTTGATAGAATTGTTAATGTTTATGCGACAGGATTTAGAGGATGCACTGAAGAAAAGGGATGAAGAGTGGAAAGTTGAAATAGAGAAAAGGGACAGAGTGGAAATGCCTAAGATAGAGACAATGCTCGGCTAAAAGATGGCCTTAATAGATAATAATTGCATGAATAGCCTAGGACATTGCAAACAGAGTTTTCGTTTGATAAGCTATGAGATAATAAACAACAGGACACTCTTATAATCTCTAGCTATGAGGCAGCAAGAACTTACGGAGAGCAATGCGCGATCCCAGACTCAATATGAAGATAGTGTTCAAAGAAGAAGATACCCTTTCCACAACCGGTCTCATCAGACCACACTATAGCCTCGGTGTGATAGACCCAATTCATACCCTATACTAACCTAGATTCACTTGGAGTAGGCCCTTCTGCACCTTGTATAAAAACACAAAAATAAACCCCATAACATCAGGAAGAAGGAATAATCTTTTTGAGAGTGCGAGGTAGAAGAATATCTAAGGATGGAAGCAACCAAGGAGAGGGATGCAAGGAATAAAAAATGAACAATACCCTACCTTTTCCATCCCTTCATCTTCTCTGTATTCAAAGTTCTAATCATTCGTCTGAATAAAATAATGATTTTTGCAAAAATTCTTGTGTTCATTTGTGTGCTTGATTGATTGATGTGTTTTGATTAATTTTCTTTGTTTCATGATTACCATTTACTTAGTTGAATGCAAGCAATCCAAACATCTAGATTTATTTGTCAAAGATGTTTGGGGTGAAAATGATCTGAGGAACAATTGAAGTTGTGTTGTATTGTTGAGAGCTGAATGTGCTGATCAATGAACTTTTACTTGATTAAAATAACACAACAAACAAAAATTCAACCAAACAACCACCGATAGATGCATCAGGTGTGCTAATCTCCCAATTAGAAAAGAAAGTTGCAATTTAGCCAGAATGAAGTTGAATGATCAGATTTAGGAAGATTTACTCAATAGGAAACACAAATAAGGCTTTTGAGACTGTTGTGTAAACAGTAAGGTTAGTAAAAATCCTAAAAAACAATGCACATGATCAAAGTCAGTCCTTAACAAATTGTGAAAGATTAGGGACATCTTATGGGTTCATTCATAGTCAAATAGTCCAATGTCCTAGAACTTGTTAGATTATTAGTGAAGTCAAAATCCTAGGCAATACTACTAACAGGAAGTGATATAGGCCATCCTTGGAAGTTTTGAGCCTTCTTCAAGTCATCTCTCATAATATACAAGCATACACTCTAGTTCCAAAGTCGAGCCAAATTGCCTAAATTCTTCATTGCACTAGCAATTAGAAACCTCAAACCCTTCCTTTATTCTGATCCTACAATAAAGAACCCTTTATTGCCCAGATTTCAGGAAAAGAACCTCAAAATGAAAAAAAGGACAAGATTGGGGGACTATTATTTTGATTTGAAAGGAAAAACAAGAATGAAGGATGGAAAAAGAAATGAAGAAATGAAGGAAATGAAAGGAATGCAAAGAAGAAGCCAAAGATTGTAAATTGTCAAATTGGAATAAGTATTCAGGTTTTCCTGAACAATTAAGTTCATAGGGTGTTTCAACACCTAGTACCAATGTCAACCGGGTATGGGAGCGTTAACCCAAAGTTCTCTAAGAGTGGTAGAAAGCCTAAAAAGACAAAACATTGCACTATTCCTAAAACTCTTTGACAAGTGAAAAGAAAAGAAAAAAGGGCTTCTATCTAAAGGGACTGACTTGATTAGAATGATAGTGGCAAATAAAATTAACAAGATGAGAGTATGCAGAGTGAGACATCAAGAATCAAGTTTGGGGGAAAAAATTCTTTTCTGACATCAGTTGAAAAGAAAAGGATGAAGGAAGAGACATAGATGCAAAAAAGTGAAGATTGGAGTCTGTGTAATTTTTAGCCTAAACTCCCATTATCCACCCAATTACCTTAGCCAAACTTTACAAGCGTAAAATACCTAATTGATCTTGAAGGTTGTACTAGCTTACATTAGTGGAGACTATGAAAACAAGCATATATATGACTTAAATGATATACAAGAATCGTGGTCAGCCCAGAAGATTAGCTAATTTTGCCAAGGAGTGGTAGGTCAAGACCATCGTACACTCGCATTAGGGATGAATTGGATCGGTCTGTTTGCATTTTAGAAATCATTAGTTTGTTTTGTCACAATAATTGAAAATTTAGTCCGGTCCGAATTGAAAACTAATCAAACCATAGCCAAAGAACTAACTGGTTTCAATTCGTGAAGATGATTAAAAAGGATTGCAAGAGAAGCGTAAAAAAATGTCCCTAAAAATAAAGCTGAATTGTTTGGGGACAAGCAAAATTTTCTTTTCTTTGCTTGGGAACAAGCAAAACTTTAAGTTTGGGGGAATTTGATGAGTCTCAACCTCATCTATTTTTAATCCATTTTTCTGGCTTATTTATAGTATATTCAGATTTGTTTTAATGCCAAATTATAGATTATTCACCAACTTTGTGTTTTGCAGGTTTTAATTCAAAAATGAGAAAATTTCAGCAAGAAAGAAGGGAAAAAGTGCAATTACAGTAGTCTATGTAGCGACAGAGTTTTGTGTGTCGCGATAAACGTCCAAGCAAATAGCTAAGGAACTCTGTCATGAAAATATTTCCTTTGTCGCAACACAAAGATTGAATATTGATATATGAGCTATTCGCGACAAAAGACAGCTTGTCGCGACAGACAATGGGAAGAATATGACAAGTCAGTTAAGACAGAGAGAATCTATAGCTATGACAAGATTTTTCAACAAAGTCACCAACAAAAGCGCGTGATCTTCACATCAATCTCTATCGCGATGATTAATATGGCAAACACGAAAGTTTACGCACGCAAAGAGTCGCGCAGAAGAAGAAGTTTATGTCATGATATGAGATGTGGCTAGTCGCTGACATCAAGGAAGAAGATACCGTGTCATGACAGATGAAGTAGTCGCGATTGTGAGATGCGTGCTTAGTGAACTGACCTGGTCACAACAAAAGAATCCAATGTTGCAACATACTTCAAGCTGAAGAAAAGTTTCGACGTCGCGACAAGGATCTTAAGGTCACTACACAGAGACAAGCTAAACAGGGATCTTAAGGTCACGACAGACTTTTCTATGTCGCGACAAAGATTTTAACACAAGGAAGAAAAGTCATGTCGCGACACAACAAAATGGGTCGTGACACAAAATGAGCCAACATAAAAAGTCTTGTCGCTGATAAAAACTTGGTCAGAGGCGTAAAAACATCCACAACAACAAGAGACTATGTTGCAAATGATTGAAATAAAGCTATGCATCAAGAAATCGCTATACATGTAAGACTTCATTACGACGCACTTCCGACGGATAAATGCTGCTATCATAAAGAAACATTGTTTAAATAAGAACTATTAGAAATGTTGTCACGACACAAAATCAGCGGCAACATCACCTAGCTAAGTTACATAAACAATGTCGCGACACAATTGTTAATGTCGCAACATAACTATTCCAGTAATCACACATAATATTGTCGCGACATAGAATGGATAGAATGACAGACCTTGCAGACAGATTATTAAGAGCCAAAGAAAGATTTGTCGCAATAGAGGAAACTCTATTGCAACTGAATCCAAGAAGGATGCACAGGGAGCAAGTTGCGACAGACTACTGCATGCTGCAACAAAGACCTGCAATAAAGAATTAAAACGTTGTCGCAACAACACTTTCTGGTCGCGACATAGAATGCAATATGGGCCAAAATTTTGGGGATCCACAAGGCAGCCTCGAATTTAGGGCCCAAACTTCCGGCCTCATGCAAAGAGAAACAATATGAAAGCAGTAGTCACTACGAAAAACCAAAGCATTTATGACTTTGTATTATATTTTCTTTTATTTTTCTTTTCTTTCGTGATTAGATTTGAAGCAGGGATTTCAATTTGTTTTAATGGATCAAAATGTGTTGGAATTGTCTGGGTTTCAAGGGAGCTACTGTTAAACATCAATTCCGATTAATGTTTCAATCTAATGAATTTTAGATAAAATGATCTTATTTTTCAGCTTGATTGCTGTTGCATTGGAAATTCTTCGACAAGATTTCGCTGGTTCACCGTGATTCAGCGAAATATAATCTTCTTCTCGCTATGAAGGATCTCGGTTGTTAGTTGGTGGTCTTTACTGCATAATTGAAAGAGATTTGATTGAGAATTCTGTGAGTTTATTCGAATGGTGTTGTTCATGAAGAGGAATTGTTCTCAACATTAGTAACTTTATACCTACTTAAGAACCTGCTATCTCACTCGATTTCTAGGGAAGCCCTCCTCGAGTGACATACAGAGATAGAGATTCTTAAGAGTAATGATGCCATCATGGGTATGCTAATTAATATCAAGAAATCAGTCGTTTCCTTGTGATAATGTCGGATAACCTCAATTTACTCATGGTTTGAGAGAATTAGTTGAGTGAATCATCAATTTAATCAATTAGAGATATCTTCTCCTTGGTCCGGCTAATACATCTTGACCTGTTAGCTTAGATCTAATCGGCGAAGTGGCAAATCTCAGATCTCTGCGACGAGTCATCATTTATCTTGTAGAAATCTCGCAATGGCCTCGTCTCGTGGGAAGCAAGAAATTGCAGCTCCCTAAGAAATGGGTATGAAGTGGCTGGAAAATAAAAATACCTTATCTTAAAAGGCTCCCCGATTGCAAGCAATTAAAAGGTTAGCTACACGTTTAAGAAATGAAATAATGACTTCTAATCAATTAAATGTATATTATGAGAAATCAAAACTATACTACCTAGCCCTCTTTGATAAATTCACAGTTCCAATTCATGATAAATAGAATTAGATTATGCCAGGAATTGATAATTGATACAAGAAGCGAAATCCTTACAATATACTTCAAAGAATAATCCTGTTTAATTCAGCTTTTCTTTAGATCTAGATTTGTTCTTTCCTTTTATTATAGATGTATAAATTTATAGTGGGAATTCACAGTTATCTAAAATTTTGAGAAGTGAATGGGAGTTCAAAGAAGGGAACTCGAGAGCTGTAGTTGAGCTTTAAAATTCTTTTTATCTTTATGGAACGATATCCTAGTTATAGGCCCACTTTATTACTTGTACGACCTGCACTTGCAAAGATTAAGACTAAACTCATGATTAAGAAAATCAGCTGATAAATCCATTTTTATTATGAGAACACAAGTCTAGTTTGGTCTAGTAGTTTTTGTACTTTACTTAGGGTATTTGTAAGGTCCTTCGTAAGAGAAAGGTATAAATTCGTGATATATATCAAATTGGCTTAATAAATACTACCCCATTCTTCCACTACTGCCTTTGATCCGCTCGTGATAATGGAGAAATCAGACAGATCAAAGGACAAATATTCAACGTTGAGGATACTAAAAGTGCAAATTTCTCAAACCGCAGATGATCACAAATTTTCAGAGGTGTTAGTTTACCACTAAGGGACACAGACCTGAATAAAAGGTTGGGTCAAAGTAAGAACCGTAAACACTCCCAGACCGCAACAGAGAAAAAGAGGGAACCTCGCAGCTTACCCTCTTCCGAAAATCTTCTACGATAGACTCTCTTCCTTCATCCGATCACCCCGATTTAAATGGCTCATACCAATTCAATGATCCGCATACGAATCCGGGCCTCCGAGATTGATTACCATGTGGATCATAGGTGCATGAGACCGCCAACCGATGTCGCTTCCAAAGCTTTAGCAGAAAGGTTAATCACGTGGTTCACACCCTCAGAGATATATGTTCGGGAGACGACCCAAGGAGCCGAGGTGGCCGCCCCAGCTAAGCAAAAAGAACAGCATCCAACGCAGAGTCTCCCATCAACCTGTACCACCATAACCTGAGACTGGTGGCCCATTGACACCAGATTTAGCCCAGAGCCAAACGAGGAGGCTACTACGAGCCACTCCTTACACAACTGGCTCACACCAAAACCTGACAACACCTCGAGTATGTGTGAAGACACTTCGGTAGCACTAAGAAGCCCACCTATACTTCCAAGAATGGCCCCATTATCAGGTTAATCCCACCTCTCTTCTGAGTACCATTCACAAGCCTCGACTTGTCCCCGGGAGATGGCTCATAAAGAATTGTTGAGCGACCTGGCATTCAACAGGTTAAGGTTTCAAAAGGATAGGGTTGGTGGATTTTCTAGCGTAGATCCCCTAACTGGAACGAGCCTGACAACCTTAAACCGATGGGCCCTTAATGTAGATGTGCATCTCAAACCGCAGAGCTGGTACTCCATTGTAACTTAAATCTCCACTTTGGAAAAGTGATTGAGTAGGCAATCCAAATGGGGTTAAGCGCCCAACAAACGAATCGTAGTAAGAGGCCATCCCACGAATCGAATCGGGCAATACAAAGGTCACAAAACAAGCTTCCGATTTGGAAAGGGTGATCTCCTCAGCTTGGTGGTAAAAAGGCGTAAACGCAGGCAAGGAGTCGCGAGACCCCCGAATGCAAAGCATGTATCCCTAGTTAAGCAACGTCGTAGCTTTTCGTACTGAGGCCCGAAATACATCCTCGTGCACTAGCAACGAGAAAAGAGGACGCCTCGTCGCTGAGTCGCTTTCTCTTCCTCGATAATGTAGTCGTTGTTCCGCCACCATTATCAATGGATTCTTCAATTATCAATGCTAACGGTAGGGTGTCAAAGCGATTTGCAGGTCTCCCTCATTTCTGATGGACCCTATAGTATAATATATCAACACGGGAGAACTCCTGAATGAAAGGGATAAAAGCCTGCCAACATCCAAATCCAAATAATGCATTCTCTTGGTTGGTTCATAAACATTTAAACACTCTAGAGCGGTCAGACTTCAAAGTATCATGAATCACTTAACAAAGACAACATGTATCGGGTCGAATTACATGAAGGGGTATGTGGTAATCATTCAAAGGTCAACACTAGCACACAAAGCCACACTCAGGTATTATCACAAATCCAGATCTAATGCCGCCAATTACGGATAAAAGTGATCGATGCACAGCGGGCAAGCCCCTCGCCTGAGATCACGCCGACAGATCGAGCATCACGAGCCCGCCCTTCACTCAATGGGGAATCATGATGGTTCAGGTCTCTCCCTTCCACCTGTGCTCGTAAAATTATTGTCAGAAGCAAATAAATTCATTATTTTAGTGGATAAAGGCCGAGGCTCACATCAATTAAAGAAAGATAAGGATGTCACTACCATCTAGAAGAATATTTGTCCCGCGGGCCGGTGATACCCCGATTAATTGTATCGTATTAAATGCACTTCATAATTTGATAGCTTCAGTAATACAGAACTCTCAGCAAAGGAGCAAATAAAGAATCTATACCCACCTCGGCTATATATCCGTAGAGCAATGGCCAAGCAGAACTTTCAATAAAACTCAGCTGATCGCTCTCGAAAGAAACGAGATTAATATCTCGCTTAAAGGTATGAAGGATTTAACCCCAAGGTACTTGGGCCTATAGAACGCATAGTCATCAATTAACCGGGCTTATCCCCTTCAAGGCTTCACTGGGCGGATGGAAGCTATAAATCCAACATAAATCGCAAGCGCCCAATACTCCTAATCGAGCATACTCGTGCAATGAATACTAAATCTCGTGATTAGAGACTGTGGTTACGGCGTATTGAATTGCCACTTACAAATGCAACAGGCGAATAATAGCATCGCACTCACCGCAGCTAGCAAACCCATACAATGCACGATGAAACCCAATGTTCAGCCAGGTGACTGGTCTCGAGAGTTCTCGAGAACATAACCGATCCGTCAGCCGGAAAGTTCTAGCCAAACTGGGAGGGATAGTATATCGTAACGCGAGCTGACGAATTTGGATAGTATGCATTAGACAAACTAGACTGGACACTTGTACCAAGAATGTGGAACATTATGCACCTTAAAAGGTACTATCAATAAAGAACATCCACCCTAACTAATGTTCCCATCTCTAATTTTCAATATAAGGCCCGGTAAGGTCATTCTCACCATTTAGTATGTCGATACCCAGCCTGGTCTAATATAAAGCCTAAAGTAAGGCTTGGAGGTCCTACCGCCAGATGGTTGATGCCTCTAAATGGGTTCATTGCAGCCTGGTAAGCCGATGTCCCACTCTGTTTCAAGAGATGGTTGATGCCCAGCCTGGTTCATTACAAAGCTCCTGGTGGTGGCTTGAGGTCCCACTGGCCCACACATATGGTCGATGCCCAAACATTCATTACAGCTCTGTGTATAATGATGTCCTACCGACCGCATGGTTGATGCCAAATTGGTTCATTACAAAGTCCCGGTAAGGCTGATGTCCCAACGCCCAATATGGCTGATGTCCTTGGTTCATTACAAAGCCCGTAAGGTTGATGTCCCATCTACCAAGATATTGATGCCTAAATTCGGGTTCATGACAAAGCCCGCAAAGGTCAGATGTCCCGCCCAAAGATGGTTAATGCCTGCTCATCCATTACAAAGTCCTAGTAAGGTTTGATGTCCTACCGCCCAAAGATATGATGCCCGGGCCAAGACTACAAAGCTCGGTGGTGTTAATGTCCCACTACCTAATATGATTGACGCCAAATAGTTCATTACGGCTTTAAGGTAAAGACGCTTAGAAGGGGGAAGATGAACCTTGTCACCTGAGTGTCCATCCGCACTTGATCTTGCGTCCCATCAAGGCATATCCACACCCAGAGAATGAACTAAATTACGTGATTCGACAAAGAGAAAGCAACAAAATTATATTCGCAAACAACACACGCTTTATTATGGCTCTTGGTTACAAAATAACAAAAATTGGGATACACATAAAGTGAAGGAAAACACGGTCATCAAGAATGACAAATACAACCCCTAAATTCATTCAGAGACATCAGTTCTCACTCTCCCTAAGCATCTAGTTTAAGAACTGTGCCTATTACCCAGCTCCCAACCTCACAGTAATATGCCTGCTCTCGCCTCGCTAATATCCGCCTCACTTTGACCACAAAGTGGGAACTCCTCTCTCGACGCACCATTCGGCTTTTACCGTATTAACACCGATATCGTTTTACTGTGGAGCAAATGGCCCGAGGCATCGAGGTTGATAAAGAACTCCTGATAACGGGCTTAGACGGTTCCGGCATCCTTCCGTTTGGAACTACGTTGACTCTGGCCAAATATTATGTGTGAGCACAACAACCATAACTAAGTAGTTGAAAATCACGTCAAAGCCCTCCTATAAGCCTCCTCAAGGGCCTTTTCTTCTTTAAGGGTTCGTGGCTCGAGAGCAAACACTTCCATCTTTACTAGTCCAGCAGCCGTGACATTTTAGTTCATCTAACCGGCCAAGATCATTTAAGAACGTCCTCGACCTCTATATGAGCTGGGGAGATCTCTCCTACATCCACTAAGAGGCACCGGTTTGATCACATGAATCCCATCTCGCTTAATTCAAACGATCTATCACCCCGTATACATTCAACTCCTCGTTGGATGGTTGTTGATCACGCACGGCTAATTTCAGGTAGCACCAGTCGCATGTTTAAAGTTGGCACCTTGTTTGCGCTCGCTACCGACGCAGAACTATCACTGGGGCCATCTCGCCCTTCCTCTTCTTCCTTCCTAGTAGCGCCTAGACATTAGGGAAACCCAAGGGACAAAAAGTCCTCTGCCACCCCGTTCAGCAGCATTTTGGACGCTCCAAGACCCGCCTTCCCTTCTTAGATGTCGGGGGGGCGTGGATAAGAACCCTTTTTCGCAAAAGGGAGACGCTCAAGACGACTCACCCCGACTGGCCCTTCTTGATACTGGGGGACAAGGGTCTAATCTTCCCAGCTAAAAGGTGGCGGTCAAATCTGACTAGGTACTCAATCACTCAGTTCTCACCAACCGCCTGCCCCAAAATTCCAAGAGACCTGGCCGCCACACAACCTTAGGGGAGATCAACAATAACGTAATGTTCTTCCTCCACTATTTATGCGGGAAGAGGGCGTGGAATAACTGGAATGATGTAGAGAGATGGTCTGCGACTCAACTCACAAAGATTCTTCGCAATTAAGAGAATTCCCATGGATGTCGCTCCGGGTCGCAAAAATCTCTAAAGTAACTCTCGACCTTCTTAAAGCCAATTTTCTCCACTCTGCTTATCGTCACTTTTACTCCTTCCTGATTTTTCCTGCACAAAAAATATATAATAATAAAATATGCGAACATAAAGGATAGACTCTTATAAATGCACCGACATGCGGATCCTGTTTTACTCTAAACACACCTAGGAAATTACATCTATCGTTCAAACAAACGGAGGTCGAGGAGCCTGTGGTCTCAAGTACCAAGGTCCTCTAACCAAGATCACACCCTTCGCTCTTGGCCTAGCAGCCTAAGTCCATTAACAACTGCATCAGGTTCGGGGCCGACATGGATAATGACCATGTCCCAATCCTCAAGGTATAAAGCAAACCTCTACCAACAAAATGTCCGGCTATAAAAGAGGTTCAAAGACGCACCCGGCCAGGATCCGAATGACATTTGATGGATAAGAGCAAAGGAGGCGCCCAGAGAAGTGTGGTGAACCGCTTACTGCAGATATAGAAATGGGGGAAGCGGGCCCACTTACTTAGATGTTCCCCCGGTGAAATACACTACACTATCTTCTCCTCACCGATAAGGTTCTAGCTGACTGGCCCGGCAACTCAAAAACGATATTGTTAGAATTTGATAATAAGACCTCAACCTCCATGGATGTGAGAGGAGATGAGGTTGCTTGCGTATATGATCCCATAGGAAGTTCTCTTTGGCAGGCGCCACCGACTAATGGAAGTCTCTTCTTGACCTCTAGCCATACTGAAATCAGACAACAACAAAAGGGCATAGGAAAGGGGAATCAATTCCATGTCGTAATACCAAACTGGTAAAAGGGCGAGAACGCACATGAACCTACCAGACCCTAGAATCCACCCAGTTCTAGTGTGCCCTAAGAACACCCTCCTACGATCCTGTCGTCGGAAACATGCCAACAACTACTAACGTAACCAGAACAAAAACAAGGCTTACCTATAATATAGGGGAAAAAAGAAGCCTGGAAAGACAATCCGTAAAACACGCAACGCTATATCGGAGTATAAGCAGAAGCCCTTGAGCGGAAGGGAAGCAAGAAAATGGGGTAAACGCGATGGGAACGAGTGGGATCCAATTATGATTTCCTAAGTATCAAGTGTCTAGTATCTGCAAGTGCATTAAATGCACCGCTGACTCATCGCCTCTCCAAAAGATTTGAATCCTGGCGATACTTCACTAGGGCACAATAAACAAGTGTGGTCCAGGTTCGTGGGCCCCCAGGCTAGGGCCCTTATGCCTCCCCAATGGACGGGCTTGGGCCGAACAACCAAGCTAAGTCCAATCAAGAATCATAAGGGCTGATCCATTCTAGAATTCATCAAACACAACCCTTGTCCCAAGGAGTTAGTCCGCACTGGCCGAACAGCCAGCCGAGTTACCTAGAAATAAGGTGAGCAAAAACGTAAAAATTCCAAGAAACATAATTTCATTAATTACACCAAAAGGCGTTCATAATTACATAGCAACGCTTACCACAAAGAAACCATACTTCAACAATTACATAACCTTGCAATGATGGAAAACAGAGCCTAAGAAAGAAGAAAAAGTGGAAGAAAAAGCCTAAGAAAGAAGAGGAAGTGGAAGAAAAAGTCTAAAAAAGAAGAAAAAGTCGAAGAAAAGAAAGAGAAGATCCTAAAGAAGGTATAAAAAAAGAAAAAGACCTGGCCATGGATTGCCAAAAGCGAAGCGCGTTCCAGCGCCTTTCAACGATGTCAAAGCGAAGGGGCATATAAGGAGGCATATAAGGCTCGAAAATATCCCTCCAAAAGAAAATTAGCGCACTCCAGCGATTTCCTTGTAACCTCTAGCCGACCCCTGTCAACATCACATTCAGCCTAGGAGCAATCTAAAGCGCTGTGATCGACAACGCCCAGCCCACACACCCACCTGCAACCCAACCAGCCAATAAAGATGCAAGAATCCATTAATCTCCGCAACCTTTACAAGGGTTTCGAACCTAAGCGGAAACCCCAAAAGCCGCATTAAATGTGTTTACCCTAAAAAATAAAGTCCTCGCACGCGCCGTTGGAACACATAAGCATTAAAAGTCCCCCACTTTTGTCGATAAGCAGGTAAAAAATACGGTATTTTCCATTCTATGTGAAGACGAATTCTCCCTAGGCTTAAAAAAATGGGGCATCAGGTACTATGGATTTTGTCTAACACTTCTATTCGTAAGGCCTAGATAGATCAAAGCCCATAGCCTGCACTCCATGTCCTCACACGAACACGTATCCAAACCACTACGAACCCGCCATGGACTACTATGCCCATATAAAAGGCACATGTTTAGGAACTACTTGCAAATTTTGTTATACAATAGTACTTAAGACTTAAAAGTTTTTATGTGAAACTACTTATCAAAATCAATATCTATATATGTTACTCTTAAAAGTACGAAGTGTTTTACACTTTGTCTTTCTAAAACTACCCTTATTTTACTCTTTAATCTTCAAAACTACCCTTATAATCAATAAATATCCTTATGAATCAATATAATATAATCCATAAATATCTTTATAAATCAACATAATTTTAATTCTTTTTCTTTTTTGTCTTTAATTTAACATAATCTTGTAATGGCTTCTAGATAAAGGTTTCATCGTCGACAACGATTCAACGGAAAAATCAATGCCTGTAATGGAGGTGCCATTAAAGATTTTTATCCGTATTCTATTTTATTTTATCAACAGTGTCATTATGGGTTCAACGTATTGTTTTAATATATAATATTCTTAATTATTTATGATGGCGTTTGAAATAATAGGCGCGTAGGCCCAAGACGCAAGCCCAAACGTCAGGATTAAAAAGCGGGACCAGTACTAGTGATAGACCCTTGATGGTATTCCCCAAATGCAGGCCCAAAACAAGGGCCCAACTCGCCTCTTTAAAAGACTGGTAGCCTAAGGAATCCGTATTAGAGGAAAACACCCAATCTCCACCAATTAGGAAAGTAGGATATTTCCTAATTATTACCCACCAATCATCCCTTATTAATCGATTTACGATAAGGAAAGAAAATCTCTCACCCAATGGGAGGAATATCGTATCATCCTCCAACAAGGAAAGATACTATTCTATGTCATCATCTAACTAGGAAAATTATCACGATCATCCATCATAAATACCAAGCCACCCCATCGGTAAAAGGTACGCAGACATATACACAAAACTTCATTCCCTAAGCAGTTGATCTTCTCTTCCACTGGAAGAACCGACTTAGTATCGAGGAGGCAACCAAGCAGCCCCACCGATTATTTTTGTTTCTTGTGTTTACAGAGGAGCCCAACGTCCAGAGATACAAAGAGATCCACAAGACCTGGTAATACGCCCAAACCCTGGGCCTCCGATCGAAAAATACGCTACCGGGCTCGCAATCGTTTGTGGAAATGATTGTTACTTTACAACAAGCCGACCCCGGGGGCCATCATGGTATCAACTCAAACACAAGCAGAGCCACGCCAATCCTCCAAGGATGCAAGACCGTACCTAGGCGACGCGGATACCACCTCTCGAGGCATCGCAGAAACTCGTGTGTCAACACAGACGAGGCGGGTGCACTGCCACGCCACCAACCAACACTACCAAAGAATCGAGCAACTCACCAAGCAAATACAACGCCTGTGAGACACGCACAGTCTCGAAAAGGCCAAAATCCCGCTAATCTCGAGAGAGCAACACTCGACCCCTCGTCGAGAAGCTTGAGCAGAGAAGAGAAACTAGCCACACCGCTGAGCATGATCCTTACCAACCCCTGAGATACCAATGAGGAGTGGTAGAACAACATAGCCGATGGGCCCATTCTTTATCAGCAGGAGACAGAGGAGCAGTCGTGGGAGCAAAGGTTCAAGGACATCCAACAAGAAATCAACCACATGAAGGAAGCAGTAAAGGGCCGAGCTCCAGCCTCCATGGACACCCTAGTACAACAAACCAAATCATTCACATAAATGGTGCCGTACTTCTTCCTAAGAAGTTCGCACGTCAGCAGATCGAGACGCTCGACTAATAAAAGACCCAATGACCACCCCAATACATACAAAAATCGATGGAACTACACTGACATCGTGACTCGCACGATGCAGAGCCTCGCTTATCACACTAAAGGGCCCAAAGATCGCCCGCTAACAGACTCAATCGCCTTCCATCTCATCATTCACAGAGCTTTCTATCGCATTCGCCTCACTTCCAGCTGGAGCAAGGATTTACTGTGAAGCCGAAGTTATCATCTCGACCATAAATGCAGCTCCCGTGAAAGCCACTTGTGGTCATATGTTCAAAGGTTTAATCGCTGAGTCATTGAAGGTAGATGAGTCTCTCGATTTCCAGAAGTTCGCCATTACTACTCTCATAGGTCGGGGTGCAAATAAAGACCTAATGTTCTCTATCTCAAAGAACACTCAAGTAAGCATGGTCGAGGTCCTCGCCAAAACATATATCAACGGTGAAGAAGCCCTCCTGTCCAACAAAGAAGCTCTTCTTCTCAAAAGGAAAAGAGCAGGGGCGACAAAAAAAGAGAACAAAGCCCCAAGAGATAGGCAGACATGGACAGATCCCCAAGGAGGAGCAGAGAAAGAGAGCGGTCCCCGATAAGACGAGGGTGACATTGTGGATCGCAGGGGACCACCTCAAATCGAGTCAGCAGAAGAATGGTATTCACCCTAAGAATTCACCCCTCTAACAACCGCTTGTCTCAGTCCCACGCTGGCAATAAGCATGAAAGCGTTTATGAGGCCATCCCGCATGAAGTCGACCTCGCCAAAAGAGACGATACCAAATAATCGTGGAGTTCCATTGTGGGCCATGGACACCAATGCATGGCTCCGCAGATCCACCAAGAAAGAATATTGAACACCGATCCGACGGAGTATCTCCACACGTTGGTCTTTAAAAAGGGCGTGAACGAAATCCGTACCCACCACCACCTCGTCACCAACTCGCCCTTGTGAGAAATCCATGTAATCTCCGAAGGGCTCTCAGAGGTGGAGAGTCCAAATTTCAATTTCAGAAGGCCCACTTGTGCAACATCAGATCGGGGGAAACCTTAGAAGTACAACAAGATCCAAAACTTCCCTACCGATACTACCATAAAATCTTTAGATTTCTCAATGAAGGCTCCAACATCCCCATGACGACCCACTTGTGATTAAAGCCATAGTAGCTAATAAAACGATCCACAGGATCCTTGTCGATAACGAAAGCTCGACTGACATCATCTTCGCATCAAATCCTCGACTACAAATGGGTACTGAAGGGAGAAGCTAGAGCCGCCAACGCTTGCCACGTGGGTCTGTGGAGAAAGAGGCCGCCCTGGTCTCAGATAGCTGGGCACTCACTTGAGACCCCCACGCCAGCTACAACAACAAAGGCTGAGATTTCCCCACAAGAGAGCTCGACGGCCTACAAATATGTTACTGGGGGTAGTTCCTCTCTCAATGTTGTATGGCTGCCTCTCCGCTATCATATGGTCATCAAATTCCAACCTGTGAAATGGAGTAGAAATTTGGTCCGAGGAAACCAGCGTGATAGTCGTGGAATGTTATTCAGCAACAATGAAGAAAACACTGGCCGACAACATCTATATGGACAGCCTGAAGATGCGAGACGAGGTAACCACTCCGACCTCGCCTCTTCGTGGCGAATCTAGAGCCTCGCATACCGCGACCGTACCCGTAATTAATCTTCTCTACATAGGGTCTAAACTAGTGGAAGGCATTAGAAGCCCTCTTATCATTTTTCTAGAGCAGAATAAGGAGGCATTTTCCTGGAAACAGGAAGACATGGGCGAGGTCGACTCGGCAGTGATTACCCACAGGCTGAACGTCAATCCCTCCTTTAAGCCGGTCAAGAAAAAGAGAAGGAGTTTTAATCTCGGCAAAGACAGTATGGATTTAATGAAGAGGCTCTGCAAGCTCCCTCCAAGCAAAGGCACCGTGAGAAGCAGCACTCAATGGTTGGCTAAACATTGTTCCTGCCAAAAGCAAATGGCAAGTGGCATTCAGATTGATTTCACAGACATCAATAGGGCCTGCCCAAAGGATAGCTTCCCTACCTCTGGATTGGAGATCCTTACAGACTCCACTTCACGGCCATGAACTCCTCAAATGCCTACGGACGCCTTCAGATATTAACCAGATCGTGATGGACCCTAACGACCAAGATAAGACCTCATTTGTCATCGGTCGTGGAACCCATCAAGATCGAGCAATGCCTTCAGATCAAGAATGCGTGGAGCCACTCTACCAAAGGTCGGTGGGAATAAGATGTTCCGTAAAACAAATTGGAACATCTATGGAGGTATATATGTATTTACATAGCCGGTAGACCCAGAAAGCCGAAATGCCCACATAACCCATTTAGCCGAGGTATGCCTGTGTCCTAAAGCCATAATATGAAGTTGAACCCACCAAATGCGCTTCGAGTCTCCGCGGAAGTTCTCGGGTTTTATAAATACACCGAGGAATATAAGCAAACCCATATAAGATAAAGGTCGTGGCTTTGAAATGAAGCTGGTTCCGCTAAACATTAAAGACATCTGGGCCCGATAGGAGAATAGTCATAAATGAGCCGTCAGATCTGTATTAACGATAAATGTCACCTTCTTCTTCTGTGTTCGAAAAAGGCCTTCCTGCTCGGATACACCACAGAGGCGCCCACTAAGACTCAAACCTACTCCGAGCCTCCCATTCTAGTGCAAGCCCTTCCGAGGAGAACTCCCTCACTCTCTACCCGGGTCGCTTCTTCGCACTTTGCCACTAGTGCCGTCCTGGTAAGAGAACGAGACAGGGTGCAACAACCAATCTATTATTGCAGCCGAGCTTTGAGGGGAGCGAAGGAGAGGTACCCAAAGATGGAAAAGTTGATCCCCGGCCTTTGCAACTACATCCAAAACTCCCGACCTTACTTCCAAGCTCATACTTCACAAAGTCCCAACCGACATCCGATGAAGCAATACCGGTGACAAACTTAAAAAAGCCCCTCCTCCTCTCCTCCTTTTTTTTTTTTCTTTTTTTTTCTTCTCTCCCCGAAGGCCGAGCAAAGTGGGCTAAAAAGTCGAGGAATTTGACACGTACAACCGTGATAATCGTAAAAGGGTAGGATTCGTAGATTTCATCATGGAATTCACCAAAGATGCCTACGAGGCTACCCAACTGGCACCCGACCTTCCCATCTGGAGATTATTCGTCGACGGGGTCGCTAACGCCCAAGGAAGCCGGTGTGCAGTACGATCCCCGACCTCCGCACGGATAGATACCTAATTACCCTCGATTCGCATTCCAAGCTCACAACGAGGCCGACACGAGGTCAAGGCATGACTTAATCCGCCTTAATTTCCATGGAAGAGATCACCGAGGTGAGCAATTCTAACCGGGGTGGTAAAGCAGATGTAAACTCCTACGAGGCCGTAGGCGAAGATGATCTTATATCTCAAAAGGTGCGAGTCATTAAGAAGTTCCTACGAAGTTCAAATAAATATGTACCAAGATAGAGAATTCCCCGAGCCGATGCCTTGGCAAATCGCGACAAATTTCACAAGAAGACTCTCATAGACTGACACCGTCGGCACCTCTGGGGAACCTCGTGAATCATCGACAACGGAGAAGTTTCCCATGCGATGTCCGAACCGAGCTGGATGGACCCCATATGGGATTACTCGTGATGTACACTGCTGCCAATCGCAAGGAGGTGTCCAACCTCGAGCAAGGTCGGTAAGATTCAATTGCTCATCTGGGGACCCTTTATAAATGAGGCTCTACGCCCCATTCTATGCGAGGGAAGAACACGCCAACTACATACTCAGTGGAGGTACACGAGGGCATAACGCTGCAACCAATCGGCCTCTGACTGGGCAGGGAAAAACATCGAGACAGGGGTACCATTGGCCCATAAATGCCCAAAGACACGACATAACTGGTTAGAAATGCAAAGCCTCTCAGAGCATGCCAGATCTCTCATCTCCCGCATCCGGAGCCAATGACGCTACCACAAGCCCCTGGCCTTTCAATACCTAGGGCTAGATAATGGATCCTATCCACTGATGCCACGTAAATTTATCATCAGTGGGTTGTGGACTATTTTATCAATGGGCCGGCCGAACCCTTAGCAACAATCACATAATTAAGGTACGCAACTACGTCTAGCGCTCAGAATATGTGTTCGTGGATCCCAGGTCCCTACTCAGATAATGGGAAACACCGACAATCCTAAGTTCATGGATTGCTACTCGAGCTCCTGAATCGAACTACATACTGGGTCCCCGCCATCCATACCCAATGGGCAAGCAGAGGTCACTATAAGGACTCTAAAGGCATCACTAAAAACCAAACTGGAAGACCTAAAAGGAAAATGGGTAGACTACCTCCCCGAGGTATTATGGGCATATTAACCACGCCAAGTCGCGAACTCCGGGAAACCTCTGCCGCTTCTCCGGGCCTCGGGTAACCGGGCAGTAGGATCCAAACAGGTCAAACTAAAAATCACCAAGGATTGAACTAGCAAACACCTAACACAACGAAGAGGTCCCTCTGCGCCTAAACCCATATCTCCTGTGGAAGAAAACGCGAGCAGGTCCTGTAGCCGTACGGAGGACTATCAGCTGCGAAGATACGAGATATTATGACCAAAGGGTCAAGCCTCTGGAGTTACAAGCCAAGCGATTTGGTTCTAAAAAATCTCGTCAAGAAGGAAAGACTCCCGCACATGGGTGCTTCCTGGACCTAATTAAAAGGGTCTTGGCATCAGATCTCATAATCAAACCCGCAACTATGAACTCCAAACGAAGAAGGAAAACCCCTGCCCGCTTAATGAACACCGAACACCTCAAATGGTTCTCTACTAATAAGATTCTGAACGAGCTCAGAATAAAGATCCACCGTCTTAATTTCGAATAACACTCTATGTCCATTTTTAAGTTGTTTAATGTTATGATGGGCCAAATAATAAGTTATAATGATAAAGCCAGGAGCTCGGCTCGAAGGGGTCTGAGGGGAAGAAGCGCGTGATTCACAAAGATTGTTCTTTATTTCAAAGGAGCTACAGTTAAATACAAAATTTCATTACATGGAGGTTACAGCCACCTCAGGGGATTACAAAATCTTTCTTTGCATCTCAACATTACGCTAGCGAAACCATTCTTCACGCTGCCAACACCCCACAAGGAAACCACAAGAAAGGGAAAAAGAAAGAGAGGAAGAGAGAGTGAGAAAGATAAGGGGAGGGGGAGAGAGAGAAATAGAGGGAGAGAGAAAGAGAAGGAGAAAGAGAAAGAAAAGAAGAAAGAGGAAAGAAAAAACGGAGAAAGCGGTACTTAAAAGTTTTTCTTTGAGGCACACCGCGCCTCCTCCGGCAATGCCCCCTGTTAACGCCACCATCGGGCATAGCTGGGGAACAACACAACTCCCCAAGGGGGTGGAACTAGGGAAAACACACTCCAAACAAGTGGTAGACCATCGACACCAGTCGGCCCACGACCAGATAGACCCCAGCAGCGTGCTGATGACCAAACCCGACGCTCATCTGCGCGATCTCGAACGCCAAAGAAAGGCACGGCGGTTGAAACCATAACACCACCACGGCGGATCATTATTTATAAGGAACAGACGCAAGAAATGGTGCAAGGCACGCAATGCCATGGGTAATTGGAAGGTGATCCCAAATTCCACTCTATCCAATTTCCAGCATTTGCATTAAATCACACGTCTGGGCGGAAGGAAGACGAAGGGTCTTATCGCTGTGAGCCCAATAGCTTCGGGCCATGAGCGACAGCTCTGTATGGTTTTAGCGCCTGTGAGCCCGAAGCTCGGGCCTGGTGCAGCTTAACAGATCAGAGGGCCCTAGCGCCTGCAGCCCAACAGCCTGCACTTACGGAGCTTAACAGAGGGTCTTAGCGCCCCAGAAGCCCAATAGCCAGCTCAAGGAGCCAACACCCAGAGGTCTTAGCGCCCAGAGCCTGTAGCTCGCCGTGGAGCTAACAAATGAAGGTTCTAGCCGCCAAGAGCCCAAAGAGCTCGGCCCTCATGGAGCTTAACAACTTAGGAGGGTCACCTGTGGTTTCGGCACCGGGGCTTGCAAAGCTTAACAGAGGGTCTTAGCGCCTGTGGAGCCTAGTGGCCTGGCCGCTGGAGCTTAATAACCAGGAGGGTCTTAGCGCCTGGGAGCCTAGTAGTTCGGGGCTCCTTAGCGCCCAGGAGCCTAGTAGCTCGCCGCGGAGCCCCAACAACTCCGGGGAGGGTCTTGTGGAACCCGGGCCAGCCAACTTCTCACAGCGCCAACAAACAAGAGGGTCTTAGCGCCAGAGCCCAACACAATCTTCGCCACAAAGCTTAATGTGTCAGAGGGAATCTTTGGCCGCCTGTAGAGCCCAAGAGAGCTCACCCATGAGTTTAACAACTTAAGAGGGTCTGGGGCCGCCTCAGGAGCCCACAGCCGCCGTTGAGCTTAACAGAGGGTCTTAGTCCCTGAGCCTGCAGTTTCCGGGCCACTGAGCTTGCTAATAAAATTCATGAGGGTCTTAGCGCCCAAGAGCCCAAAGAGCTCGCCTTGCAGAGTTTAACAACCCAGAGGGTCGTAGCTAAGAGCCCAAAGAGGCTCGCCTGCTGAGCTTAACCCGGAGGGTCTTGCCGCCAGAGCCCAAGAGACAGTTCATGAGCTAATAATCCCATAGGTCTTATCAGAGTCAGTGAGCTCGCCTTGGAGCTTAATAGCTTAGGAGGGTCTTAGCGCCAAAGAGCTTAGTTCATGAGCTTAACAAGAGGGTCTGGGGCCGCCAGAGCCTGCAGAGCTCATTCAGCCAACAATTAGGAGGGTCTGGGCCGCCTGTAAGCCTAATAGCTGTAGCTTGTAGAGCTTAACAAATGTGGAGGGCCCAGCGCCCAATAGGTCGCCTTTAGAGATTAAAAGCTCAGGAGGGTCTTAGCGCCAAGAGCCCAATAGCTCAGTTCATGAGCTCGAGTCAGCCTCAGAAGTCTGGCGCCCCAGAGCCCAAAGATTTCACAGTGAGCTTAATAGCTCAGAGGGTCTTAGCGCCCCAGAGAGCTCAAGAGTTTCGCTGATAGAGCCAAACACAAACCCAAGAGGTGCCCTGTAGTTCCCCAAGCCCTAGCTCAATTTTCAGAGTTTTTCAACAGTCAGTGGAGGCCAAAGAGCCACAGAGCCAGTCAGACACATTCCTAAGCTATGGAGCATAATCAAGCCAGAAGGCTCTTAGCGCCCCAGAGTAAGGTGGTTTAGGATTGTAAGTGTGGTCCTGCCAAGGAAGCACCTCGTGGCCCGGGAACCAAGCAAACACAAATCAACGAAACAAGAAAAGGAGCGAAGAAATTAATCGATGAATCTCGTATATTTCTTCAACACAAAGAGTCAAGATCTAAGGAATATTAAAAACCCCAGGCCCAAGGCCAGATAATGCAAGAGTCAAAAAAAGCCTAGATTTAATGTTGGGTCTTATCAGGTGGCAGAGGAGTCAAAAGGCGAAGCTCCTAGCAAAGAGGTAAAAGGGCTAGCCCTGAGGAACCTCGAGGATCTCCAGCACCTGGAGCACAATCAGGCCCCCGTGAAACACCTCGCGCCCGCATCATCCCCGGCCTGAAGCGGATCCTTCAACCTCCTTTACCGAAAGTCAATGCTTGAACTCTAGGTCCGGAAAAGCCTCTGCAGTCCGACGCTTCAAGGCAAGCCACCCGAAGCCCATCGGGCGCAGCCTCTAAGCCCGCATCACCCGCTCCGACTGCACAAAGCCTCCGCCCCTCAAGGTCCATCCGAAGCCCGGTCCGCCACTGCCGCCCACAGAGTTACCCGCCTCCAGAGCCTCTTGACAGGCCCACTCCAAGGCAGCTATCTTAGCCTAGGGTCACCCTCGACTACCAAGAACTCCCCATGGCTCGCAACCCATCTTCGCTGACCTTCGTCCCCAGCTCTTTTTTCTTTATCCCCGGTCTGCGCCCCACCACCGGGGGGGCAAGCATGCTTCAAGTCAGACCTCGTTTCACGAGTTCCTCGCCAAATCCCTTATCTCGGGCCAGCACCACCCTCATGGAGGTTGGGGTGGAAGCAACCTTAGCCTCAGAAGACTTCGCCCCGCAGCTTGCAAGGTCAGCCTCCTGCTGCTTCTTCGCAGGCAGCCATCCGCCCAAAAAAAAAAAAAAAAAAAAAAACAAGTAAAAAGGAAAAAGTCACTAAATCGAAACAATAAAGCAAAAGATCACTAAAGCACTGGATGTACTGCAGGCTGCTCCCGAAGAAAGAGCAGCCTCCCCGACATGGCAATCCACCTCCCGAGGCCTGAGTCACACGTATCGGAGGAAATGCAACCCCAGCAAAGAAGCTTCTTCCGGATGAGAAAGTAGAGAGTCCTCATCCCCTGTAGCCTCAAAGCTATAACGATTCCCCGTCACCTCATCCGACATCGCAGCAGGCGGGCAGGCTACGCCCCGCGACGACTCCGCATCGAATAGAAGAACCTTCCGCACCGGGCCTCGCCGCCTTCCCTCGAAGAGTCTCCACTGACCATGGTTTAAGGCGGCAAGAGGTTCCCACTCCTTAGATCTACCGAGCAGTGGGGCACCCGGCGAAGCTGAGGCTCGCTTTCACGCCTTTCTTCTTTGCTAAGACGGACCGAAGCTCTCCCTGGTAGGGCTTCTCACATATGGGCCCAAACGAAGGCCAGTGAGGAAGACCTGGAGGACAGGAGGCCCTATGACGGAGAGGAGAAGATCTCAGCGGAAGTCGGCAGCCTCGCACCGACGCCTAGGGAATATTTAGACCTCGAATGAGCTCGGAACAAGCTCGCGGCGCACTTCACCGCCTTCCGCTCACTCCTCATCCTCAGATCCAGATCGCCGAGCACCCAAGGCCATGCGACCAAAGCAAGGCGTCGTAAATATCCCATAGACCTTGAAACCAGACAAACCGTAGCCGGGCGAGTGCTCACGTAAGTTCTCGAGTAGAACCAGACGTGTGAACGCCATGTGTCCTCTCGAACAAGGGATTGTAATTCCCAATGACGGCCAACGACAAAGAAATAACGCTTCCAAGACAGGCGTAAGATAGAAGGTCCGAATAATCAACTTGGCGCTGAGCGCTGAGATATAAAGAAAGCCTTCCTTTACACTGGAAGAAGTCCAGCGGGCGCTCGGGACCCAGCTCTATCCCTAAAAATGACTAAGAGCGCCTTAATTTAACACCCCAAAAGTTGGGGAAAGCTTAAGGCAAAACATTGAAATGCTGCGTAACCCATTTTATAAAAGCGCATGCAAAGCGGAAGCTGAGGCCACTCTCGACCACCCCAAAAAAGCACACCTGGGCCTGGGAAAATTGATGACGAGGTGGTCGCAGACGCTTGTTAGCACCAAACCTGGATCCCAAACGAGGGCCCATACCAACCGCAAACATCTCATCAGAGGGAAGGTTTAACCCACTAGTGGCCCACGACCAAAGATTATGTGCATGGCAGCCCTCAAATATTCCCGTGAGTCGCTAGGATATTAATTTCATTAATTTTTCCTTGCCCTATCCAAGGGGAAAGGAGGCTCCCCGAGCCCAAATGAACCACCACGCCCAAACCGGTTTGGCTCCCCGCCACTCGCCCGAACTAAACGCCGACAGATTGCTCCCTTTATGCGCAAAACAGAGAGTTTTAATCGATCCATGGAGGCAATGTGAGGCTAAGTAAGAAAAATAAAAACCCAAGAAAATACAGAACCCCAACCGAGCACGCCCTAGAGCCTTGCAAGACTTCGAAACCAAAAAGACAAAGGGGAAGAAAAGACGTACCAAGGCCAAAAACAAGACGAGGAACACCAACCCTAAGCGAGATATCAAGGACCACCAAAAAGCGCCTCCCCGAATAATAGTCGACACCAAGAAAAAGGCCAGCCCAGCTGCAGGTGCAAAAAAGCTTCAAGAATAAGGGAACAAAGTGCAAACGGTAAAGGAATGTTTTTAAGGAAGCTAAGAGCCACAGCCGAAATAAACGCGAAAATAGAGAAGCCATCATTATCACAAGACGTTCGACGGCGATAAAGATCTAATCAAACCCTTCCTGAGTAGCCACGTGGGTATCATTAAGCACTGAATCGTTAGTTTATATAGCCCTTGCCTACTTTTCTCGCTTTATGAAAGGCTGTGGGAAACTAGATGGTTTGAAATAGCGCAGAGGCCCAAAATATCGCAAGCCCAAACGTCATTTAAAAGCCGCCCAAGATTTTAGCGATAGGGCCCTGATGGTATTACCCAAATGCAGGCCCAAAACAAGGGCCCAACTCGCCCCTTTAAAAGATCGGTAGCCCAAGGAATCCATATTATAGGAAAACACTGCCACGCCCGAGCTCCCGCCCGACCTGATCGGTAGATCCGAACCCGCCGGTGGTGCGAAACCATGTGTTAGACCTTTACCCGTTGTTTTTTTTCAAGGTCGAACTTGTGGCTCTGTGGTATACAAACAATTTCGTAATAACAAAATCATTTACATATTAAAGGAACTACCACCCGAGTGGTATCCATTAAAAAATCTATACACATATACTAAGTCCCATTTATTTATACAAACACTTATACATATATATGTCTAATACAAACATCGAGATCGCTGGTAAGTGCTGGTGAGCACCTTATCTCCGGGTGATTTGACCCGACTTCCGTGTGAATGTCCCGGTCCTCTTATCTCCTCTTCGCATCTACACGGATCGAACACTCGTGCAAGCTCAAGCTTAGTGGGAACATATAAACAAGAATTCAATTCAGCCAACAATAATCTCTGTCACTATCTTTTTACATTTACTTTTTCTTATGCATATAACGAAGCCTATTCATATGTGACTTCTAAATTCATCTCATATTACACATGTAGGTTTTTATCCTTTTCAGGTTCCATATCATTATCACTGGGCCGTATCACATCCATGTGGTCACATTTCTTTACAAGTTTCTTCAATTCATATCTTCTGGCATGTGTATGGCATGTCGTAATTACATTCAAAAACAAACTTACATCTACAATGGCAAATCGAACATATCAAAGTCATCAAATACATACAATTCCAAATTAGACTGATACACCGCTTAATTCATTGATATCGTTTATTAAATTGCTTTCAGTGTCGCGATTCGAATCCCCGCCACTCGACCCGATTACGGATCCAAGCCTGAGTCTGCCTTCTATCTGACATTTTCAATTGTCTTCTCAAAACATTTTGTTTATTTTATTAATTTTCGTTTTCAAAGTGTTCAAATCTTGATCCCCGACTCGACCCGGGCCATGGATCCAAGCCGGATTCCGCCACCCCGACATTTTCACTATCTTCTCAAAAATATTTGCTTGGTTTTATTCCATTTAGACTTTTTAATTACGTGGAAGCACTTCATTTTGGGCAATCCCATAAACATTTACAATTCAAAAGACCCATAATACTAACAAATGAGATTACAAAATAATGTCTTTATAATGATGTCTGTGTAATGTAAAGATATCAAACAAATACAATTTTTAATGTCATTTTTCGCTTTTCTAATTTATTTCACATATAGTTATAGAAGTTTACATTCACGACATGTATTCGCTGGTGAATCCTGGTCCCGTTTGTCATTCAAGAGTAAATGTGGTTTCACATTTAATATCACCAATCTCACATATGCTAGAAGTTCGATATTCACGCAGCGGCATTCGGCTGTAACCTCGTCCCGCATCATGGCAGCAAATGTGATCTCCACATTCACATTACCATCTCACATATGGCTATAGAACGACATCTCTTCCACTGCATTCAGCTTGGTGAATCCCCGTCGTTTGTCATTTAGTAGCGGAATGGTTTCAAGATCAATATTACCATCTCAATATACGGGTTATAGAAATCTACAGATCACGGCTGTGATTCAGCTTTGGCGAATCCCGCCCGCTTTGTCATTCAGTAGCAATGTGGATCTCACATTCAGCAATTATTGCCACTTCTCATGACGAATCTAAACAGAATCCCGCCATGTTGGTCATTCAATAAAACAGGATCTCACATTCAATATTTATTTATTACCTTCATGACGAATTCGGGCCAGCGAATCCCGGTCATGTTGGTCATTCCATAATACATTTCAACAATTTACCTTTATGCAGTAATTTCAATTTATAGTTCAAATACGCACACATGCATATATTTGACAAACGTTTCGAATAACAATAATTCAAATCAATATATATATATACTTATATATATTTCACAAATAGCATTCATAACCGATCATAATCACATTTTGTCTTCATATCATTTATGTATGACAAACATTTGGAATAACAATAATTCAAATCAATATATATATACTTATATATATTTAACAAATAGCATTCATAACCGATCATAATCACATTTTGTCTTCATATCATTTATGTATTTCCTATCATTTGTTGTCTTTTTCTGGTTATATGTGATAATAATCATATATAACTTAACCACATTATGTGTTCATGATATATTGCCTTTCATATTCATATTCATGTTTCAGTTCGTTTTCATTTTCCATATATCATATTCATGTTTCATGAACACATCTATACATGTTGCATTTCTTGTTCATATCTACATCCTTTCTTACCATGTATTTCAATTAACTTTAACCAAGGGATTAGTACACTTGGTACAACAATTCAATTTTCAGACAAGATGTGGGCACCAAATGCCATTAAATAACATATGGTTAGATTCTAGACTTAATGAGCTTTCCATAGAGTCCTAGAATACCCATAATGGAGTCCTAATGAAGGAGTTATGCAAGTTGCAAGCCGTTACAAAAATCAGCAACTTACAGCACTTGCAGCAGCAGCAGCAGCCACCATATTTTGTCATTTTCAGGGATCTTAACTTCACATTTGGCACTGGATCTTTGTACTAATTTGAAGCTAAGGTGCTAAGGGTTCTTCTCCAACTGGAATCACCCAAATCGGAGCACCGAAACTCAAGTTATGTCCTAAACAACCCGGACTACTCTATGTTCAAAAACATAACCAGAAATTGGCTTGAACATGGCCCCACTTTGAGGGAATTTTTGGGCCACATAGAATCAGAATTTGAAGGTACCTATTTCATGATGTTTGGTTTTTCTTGAAGTCTAGTTTAATTAGAAACTTGAATCACTCATATCGGATCATAAATGACCAAGTTATGGCCAACACTAAAACTCGTCGTCATTCACAAACAGAAGTGGATGGTAACATAATCACTGCAAACTGATAGCTCTAATTCTACTTCTTAATGTGTGTTTTTTCTTCCATTCTTCCTATGTTGAGCTACCTCCAAATCAACCTTACCCATATACATCAAAACCACCTAAATTCATCTTCAAAATCTCAATTATACAAATCATCATTCAATACATATCTTTTATTTAAACCTTCATGATTTTCTCCCAAAAAACAATTCTAAAGCACAGGCTGTAATCCATACACAAACTAAATACAAGGATTTCAAAGAATTGGTTCTAACCCAAACTCCTTTACTTTGCAATTAAACCATGAATCTAACCTCGTTGAGATTCCATGTTTTTCTTGTACCATTTGGGCTGCACTAATCTTACTCTAATAATTTTAAAGTAGATGAAATCCTATCAAAACCTGTGAAAACTGGCTCAACAAAGAAAACCCAATGTTGGGATGAAATTCCCCATCAAACTCAGGGATCAAAGCTACTAACCACAATGTATGGAAATTCATACAAGAATTCAGCTCCATACCTTTAGTCTTTTCAACCTCCCTTCTTCTTCCTCTTCTTCCTCTTTCTCTTCTTCTTCTTCTCCCCTCCTCTCTCTCTTACGCTGTGCCCTCAAACAGACACACCGCTTTATCCAACTTTTTGTTAAGGCCATGTTTACCTTGGTGCCAATTTGCAGGTTTCTTTTCCCATTTCTTTTCTTTTGCTGCGCCATGTTTCAAAGCCCCTTTGCATTTTTGCAATTATTTTCTCATTTTTGCATTAGGTCCTTCCATTCTTTTAATTCTATTCCATATTTCCCTCAAATTTGTATTTGGTATATAACTTATTGTTTTATGCCTTTTATGTCCTCAAGTGGTAAAACATCTACTTTACCCTTATCTTTCCCATTTATGACCACTAGGTCCCTGCAAATTTGTTATTTAATCTACTTTCTTATTACCTCCGGTTCTATCGCTTTATTTTCTAAAATCCATTTAGCTTTTTAATATACTCTAAACAAAGTCCTAAAATTGCTGGTAGAGTACTTTGGGTGTTACACACCCAATTCCACCAAGGTGAAAGTAGATATTTCCTAATTATTGCCTGCCCTCAATCATCCCTTATTAATCGGTTTACGAGTAAGGAAAGAAAATCTCTCACCCATGGAGGAATATCGTATCATCATCCTCCAACAAGGAAAGATACTATTCTATGTCATCATCTAACTAGAAAATTATCACCATCATCCATTATAAATACCGCATCACACCCCATCGTTGAAAGGCGTACACGACATACGCACAAAACTCATTCCTTAAGTAGCTGATCTTCTTCCATCTGAAAGAACTCAACTTAGGCATCGGAGGCGCAACGGGCTTAGCACCCGCCGATCCTTTGTTTCAGGTTTGTAAAGGAGCCCAACGCCCAGAGACAATGACCGCCCAAGAATTCCAACACACGCCGCAACCTAGTTCCTACAAACATCATCAGTTTGCTTTGCTTTCAATTATGGTGTTCTAGTGAGTTCTAAATCTATTGTTTTGAATATATTTTTATATATTCATAATTCTCTTTTTTGCTTTCAATTATGGTAATCTAGTGAGTTCTGAATCTAATTCTTTTGTTTCTTTCTTTTCTATACTTTTATTTTTCTCATACCCCATTTCATATGAATTTCTAAAATATTATTTGTGATGCAAGTGAAAATCTAGTTCTTAAGGATCAAAATTAAGTTTATATATTCGTGAGATTTTTGTTCTCGTGACTTATTTGATTTCGGGAGGAACACAAGATGAAAAAAAAAAAAGTTCGGGATCTATTATTAACATAATATTTGAAATTTCTAAGCCGATTTTTCACATTTTATTATTTAAAGAAAGTAACCTTCCTTGGTCGTTCTATCAAGCATTCTACCCATGTTACAAAAAGATGTATTTAGAAGTGCCAATGTTAATCGAAGTTCCTAGATTCATGCTTCTCGATGCTTAAAATGTTTTCTCAAGTTCAATATCCATAGATCAATCTTAGTACTCTTACTTAGATCGCATATAATTCAAACAACTCAGATTTGTCTTAACAAGCTAAAGAAGAAGAAAGCTTGATCGCACCGAAAACCTTTGCTACCTGCAAAAATTCCTCGCAGCCAGATGGGGTGTTGATTTATTCTTTGCTTTTTTTTTTCTTTCCGATACATCTAAAGATTTAAAAGCTCCTGCATTTTATTAGATTATGGGTATTGATGATGCGCTTTTCAAACTTGAACTCAATGAGAGAGAGAGAGAGAGAATGCTGAGATTTGCCGGCCGGTCCACACTGACGTGACTGCTAAAAATGATAAACAAAAAGTACCTGGCTGGGGCTCGCCTGCACTTTCTCCGATGCCTAAGCCGCTTCTTTCGGTGGGAAGAGTAGATTAATCGCTTAGGAATGAAGTTTTGTGCATATGTCTGTGTACCTTTCACCGATGGGGTGGCCTGATATTTATAATGGATGATCATGATAATTTTCCTAGTTAGATGAGACAAATACGCATTGTGCATCTTTCCTTCGCTGAGGATGATACGATATTTCTCCCATTGGGTGAGAGATTTTCTTTCCTTATCGTAAACCACTTAATAAGGGATGATTGATAGGCAATAATTAGGAAATATCCTACTTTCTTGATTGGTGGAGATTGGGTGTTTTCCTCTAATACGGATTCCTTGGCTACCGCCTTTAGCATGAAGCCTAAATCTCTCGCTTCGGCTTCTTGCATTTGGGGATACCATTAAGGGCCTATTAGCATCAGCCCACTTAATCCTTGCGCTTGGGTTTGTTTCGCCTCGCGCGCCTATTATTTTCAAACCCATCGCTGTCTCCCTCCCAAATTTTCACCAGAGAGCTTAGGCAAGGGTCAGACGCTTCTCAAATCGCGTGATAGCCACACGTAAGTATTACCGTGGAAGGGTTTCATTAGGGCTTTTGCCGCCATCCTGTCGCCTTGTGATAATGATGCCTTCGATTGCCATGAGCCATTCTATTCAGCTTCCTAAAACGCCCTCACCGTTTTCAGGACTTGGTTCCGTTTTGTGCTTTTTCGCCTCGTAAGTTTGTGCTTCTTTTTCTGAATCTGTCTAATTAGTGTTTAAGATCGTTTTTGGTGTCCTGGATATCTCATTAAATGGTGTCCCCGTCTTATTTCGCCTCATACTCCTTTCTCTCCTCCGTCTTTGGTTTTGAAGTCTCACAGGCTCCAGGAGCGTGCTTTGGTTTGGGGTTCCTGCATTTTCTCTTATTTCCTTTTCTCTTGTTTAACCCCACAGACCTCCATGGTCTGATCGCCTGTTTTTACAGCAGGTAATCCCGCCTAGTCTAGATAACCTGACGGAGTTTAATGCTTCTGCCTGTGGTGGTTCACCTGGTCAAGCCCGAGGGGGCCTCTTTCCCTGAGGTGGCAAGGAAAACAACAAATTCAGTATCCCAGCGGTTTCTGAATATTTGCAGGTGAGCCATGTTGTACGCTGGGAGGCGCCCCGCCAAACGCCAAACCTTGTGGCATGATCTGGCCCGTATGTCCCTGCCAGACTCGAAGGCTTCAGGCCCGACGTCCCCCGAACAGCTCACCCACGCCGTCCAAGTGCCCAAGAGTGGTGTGTTTTTGAGGTGGGAAGGCTCTGAATGCACCCCATTTCCCTTTGCATCCTTTTTGTATATAAGGTTATGCAAGATGATTTAATGTCTTACCCTCACCTTCCCCCAACTTATGGTAGTGTTCCTGTAATGTTAGTCTGCTTTTAGGATGAAAGGTCCATGTTCCTAGTATTTACCCCTGTCTTGACTTCTTCATAAAGAAACCTACTGGCGCTTTTTGAGGACTCCAAGCGCCTCCAAATAAGTTGAGTTTATTTTCTAGACCTTCCATCTTCATAAGCCCTTATGGTAGTGCCCGCTCCGTCGAGGAGGCCTGCTCCTCTCGTCAGTGGAACCGGCCATACGGCCCTGTATGGCTTTCTGGCCAATCTTTTCTTTGGTTGTCAGCCTTAGTCACTTTTTATTTTTGCATTGCTGAGTTGTTTTTTTTTTTTTTTTTTTTGTGTGTGTCAGGCCAGTGCAAAGGCTTCTGCAAGGAGGGCCGCATCAGGGCTCTGCTAGGGCAGCAGAAAGCTTCCTTACAAGGTGTTGCTTTCCCTTGGCCTCCCGAGAGGGTCAGCCCCAAGCCTATATGGAACTCAATCAGGTAACCGTGACACAAAGTCCCGACTTGAAGCATGCTTCGCTACAGGCGGCCGAGGATAAAGAAAAGGAGGTCCAAAGGACGCTGGAAGGTCATCTACACAGCCATGCCAGCTGCAGGAGTTGTAGGCCATCAAGGGGCATCTGGTCAAGATGGGCGTGCCTTGAGCTCAGGCCCCCGCAGGCGTGGAGGCGGTACCGTGAACACCACTGAGGAGCTCAGGGGATCCCCTGCCTCACCATCAAGTGGTCCCAACCTGATCTCGGATACTCCCGTTATCACCAATCACTAAAACCACTTTGCGGCGTATTTCAAAATTGGGTGCTCGGCAAACATTTATATTTAACAAATACATTTATAAAATGAAGGCATTCAGCCTTTCAAAATGAGTTATAGTGCATGATGTTCAGAGTTCAAATTATTTTTTAAGAAAATACAAATATCAAAAGAAACATGGTAATGACACGCTGTCGGAGCATGATTCAAATTTCTTCTTTATGACCACGTCGATCTCGGGTCCCGCCGATCACTACCTATCACTATGACTCCATTGTAAAATACACATAAGTTATTTTCTAATGCCATGGTTCTGATACAATCCATCTTTCCGCCACTGGAATCAAATCATGCAATCAACAATTCAAAACTTTCAAATTTTATAATGATCATCGTAAATGCTAAATAATATTATACTATTTAAGTACAATCATTAGTTATTAATCATCCTTAAAAAATATAATTTTCATATTCATGTCAACGCGATGACCAATCATGATTTAATAATGCTCTTTCGAATTCAATATTTCATAATCTCAAATCAATTCAATTATACCATAAATTCAATCAATTCAGTTATGCCTTTAACGACCGAATCTATGCCCTCATATGCAGGATACTGGAACACCGCCACACGCCCCATTGAAAGTCGCGGTGCCTGGGTGATAAAAACGTTTATAACACAAGATTTGCCCCCGCTGGGTCATTGACTGCTGGTAAAAATCAGTTGAAGCAATACCATCGAGCATACCCTAGGCTACTGATCGAGTGACATATTGATTACAACGTTTAAGATTGCTACTTTCACCGCCATTATATACTAATTCATCCTTAATACATTAATCAAAACCTTAAGTACAATATATTCATTAAGGGCGTTTCCAAATCCTTTATCACAAGCTGGTAATATTTCGGTAGGCCAAACATTACTACCATGCACTTTTCATATGCAAACATTTTTACAATCACTTCTCAAGTCATTAAAACAATTCACATGCTTTTTCGGCGTATTTGGTAGAACGCTATCGGAACGGCGGAATAGGAAAATAGAACAAACATGCAAAACTTGAAACGAGGAATAGAAGTCGTGCAGGAACAACAAAAGCCACTTTGATCCTCAACTCCTGGCACCCCAATCCTCGCTATTTCTTTCCTCCTCGTTCCCTATTCCAAAACCACAAAAGAACACATATCTGTGAGTTACAGTGGTTTTGGTTAGGACGATTTGAGTTTAATATGAGTTCCACTCTAACAAGCCATATATATGGATTCTTGAATCAATACCGATAGAGTCCAAGAATCACCCTAAACGAGCTCGACATGAATTATGACCTTCCGAAGTTGGAGTGTCGCATTTAGGGGTCACACTGTAAATGTTTAATCTAACCCCACCCAGCTGACCTGACTTCTATAAACTCGGTCTGACACCTGGTCTGAGACCTGATAGGTCATCCTCAGGCAAGTGAATGAATCTTGACCAATGGGCTCATGAGTCCAAGAACACCAAACGAGTTCTTGACAAGGAGCGGGCACCTCCAGTGGTGGGGCTGGGTGCTCAAGCACAGAGTCACCCAAATGAGTTGACTAACTCTGACCAGCTGACCTGACCTCGTTAAACCTGATCTGAAAACTAGTCTGATACTTCATCCTCCTTGAGTGATATGAATGAATTTAACTCATGGCTTCCTTCTTCAGGAGTCTCACAAACACCCAAATGGAGTTCTGTCAAGTAAGCTGCCATCCTTCTCAAAGCTGAGAGTCATATGTAAAAGCACCTGCTTTGAGCTGACCTTGACCTTGCAAACTGGTTTGATAATTCCCGGAATCTGAACTCATATCTCTCCTCAGAAGGCGAACAATTTTACTCTAATGGGCTTTCGGCAGAGCTCATAACACCTGGGAACGAGTTCACTAAGGAGTTATGACCTTCCCAAAGTTGAAAGTCACATAGGCGCCACCCCACTTTTATCACCACCTGAATCGACCGGGAAGCTTTGACCTTGATCTTTGCAAACTCGGTCTTGACACCTCGGTATGACACCTGCTATCCTCCTCAGGCATATGAATGGATTCTGTGACTCAATGGGTCATGAGTCGTTAGAACAATCACCAAATGTAGCTGACAGCGGTTGCGATCTTCCAAGCTGGTGTCTTGGCTTTTAGTCAACCCGCATGCTTCACCCTAACTCCGCTTCAGCTCCAGCCGACCTCTAACAGCCAGACTCAAGAGCTGAGAAAGAGCCAACCTCATCAATCTCAGGCTGACCGCTTGACCTCATATGCTGATTCAGACAAAGCTGACTGCAATCCCACAGTCACCTCATCACTTTTACAAGTCAATTCCTCGAGCAAAAGAGCCATATAACTCTCGTCTTACAGAGTCCGACTGAGAATTTGAAAGTTTTAGCCATCGAAGATCATTGATGGGCTGGGGCCTACTAGAAGACCTCACCGGGTCAATTCCATTTATTTATTACTCCAAAATCAGTCAAGGTCCAGATAATGGACAGATCAAAAATAGGGAAATTTTCAGTCTAAATTGCAACCAGATCCTTCCCAAAACACATCTATAGGAGCCTTGGAGCTCTTCCTCAACTCAACCCCAGCGTTAGAAATGAGTTTGGGAGTTTCCAAATAAACCATACACACAAGTATAGAGGCGTCTCAACCATATATTCGATACTTCACATACCCAAAACTAGATGTAAACACATACATTGGATGTAACCGATAATTTCTTTCCATACTTACTTCCTAATGTCTCCCATACACACATAGTTTATCGATGAGTTTTAAAAGTCATCCATTTTCTAAGTCCATTTCTGATTATTTATTCCAAAAGGACTTGATCATAAAGTAAATGTGAATAACTCACCAAACTATGCAACAAACCCAAAAAAGAAAGAAACAAAGAAGGAATGTGAACCGCCTGGCTGGTGAATGACAAGACTAATTAATTTATGTTGCACAGAGGTGCAATAAGATTTGAGAGTAATCGATGTCAGACACCTTGACAACAATGAAAATTGCTATCATGTCACAACATAAACCTCACCGCATCGTGGCGAGCGCAATTCTGGGGTGCGAATCGACGCTGGTCGCGCGTGATAGAACTCCAAGTCAGCAAATCCGTATCAACAACAGTGGTTATGATGTCGCGGATATCACTGAGGTCGCGATGTAATTTAAAAGGCAAAGATAAAGAGATAATGAGGCTGCACACCAAATAGAAGTCGCGATACCGGGGATTTATAATTGATCACCGATTGATGTTTCGACATCGCCTACTAAAGACCGAGGTCGCGATAAATATTCAAGCGGGTTCTTACATCGCCAAAGTACGCCATAGGGTCGTGACAATAGATTAAGCGCCGCCAACAAATCTGACGTAAAGGAGTGGTCGCGATATCATTGAGTTTACCGCACATCAACTTCGCCAGGCCACAGAGTTATCCGCTACAAAGAGTGAAGGTCGCCATGCAACATCCAGAGGTCGCGCATCAATCGCGAAGACTGGTATTTCACATCATTAAGGCCGCGAACATAAGCAAGATAGCGAGGCCTTGACATCAATAAGTGGTCATCAGCTACAAGAACCGTGGTCGCGTATTATCAATTAGCAAAATGCTGAGCACGCCTACAAAGAATTGTGGTCGCGACATCAATTAGCAGTCGCGACATCGATTGACAAGAAAAGAGGTCGTGATGAGTCACTAGTCGCCGCCACACCATCCGGTGATGCTAAAAACAAGTCGCCACTCAAACAAAACCTCTCGCGCTATAGTTGCGACATGAATGCGACAAGACCCGCGTCGCGATAAGAATACAAATGGCCGCTAACTTGAATCCAAAGAGGTGCAGATCAAATTAGGCCTGCAACTTCGTAACCCTATAAATACGCAGAATCGCACTCGAAGGAAAGGCTTTTAGCTACTCGAAAGAGAGAATTCCTGGAGCGCCAAAGGCTCCTCGTATTTTTATTTTTCTTTGTTTGTTTTTATTTTAGATTTAGATTAGTCGGTGGTTTCATTCAAATTTGGAATCGACGTTATCTTTGATGCTATCAATGTAATTCTATTTTTCAAATTATTGCCTAGTTTTTTGTTGAATCCTGCATAAATTTTTAAATTCTAATTACTGGGGCTCGGGAGCTTGATAAAGGGTTTTCTGACTAATAAGCCATTGTAAGGTGTAATCCAAAGGATTTAGAAACTCAAATTTCATCGAATCGACGCTATTGTCGACTTATCTTCCTGCATACCGTATCCATTGCTATTGAATTTCAGAATATAAATCGACTTGCTGGTTTTGTATATGTCAGAATTTTATCCTGGAATGTTTGTCTTATACCTTAGCGATTGTCTCATGCTCGATTTCCGTGAGGCCCTCTATGACACACGTAGAAGGCAATCCCGAGAGTGACGAATTTCGGAAGGTACGGAACTGATAATGGTGATCTAATGAGCCTGCGACTTAAACGATGAATTCCTTCCTTCACTTGAAAATCGAGAATGAGTTGAATGATTTATCTATTCAAGTGCAGAGTTCAATTTCGATTCAACAAGAATCTAACCTGTTAAGAAGGATCTGAATCAAGGAGCGATGAGCTGCTCTAATTTTGAGGAAGAGAATCAAGAAAGTGTGTTCATTCAATGACTATTTCTTAGGAGCTGTTTACAATTGTTTTAAAAGAAAGTATTGAAAAGAAAAATACCCCAAACAAGGCAACCTGCATTAAAAGTAGTTATCTAACCCTCTGTCAAAGAAATTGGAAGATACATAATGAATGTTGAGGCTCGGTATATCCAAATGCACCATCATATCTTCGGGACTAGTTTTGTTATGGTTCATCAAGCAAATTTACGCCTAAATCAGAATTGATGCTTCACAATATCATTATTTTCAATGTTTCCTTTGAAAGATAACTGATAAATCTGAATTTGTTATTTTAACACTTCTGTTTGCAATTCACTTGTTATTAATTCATTTTTTTTTAGATTCTATTCTTTTAAATGCTTTCAAGCTGATTCCAATTGCTTATTATAGTCCAAATAGTATGGAGTTTGAGTAGTCAGGGTAGTTGATGGAGAATTCTTAAGATCTCTGTGGGATCGATATCTGGACTTAAATCCAATTTACTACTTGTTCGACCTGTGCACTTGCAGTATACTGGATCAAAACCAAAACGAAAATGATTTACCCTTGATGAAACTGCTTTTAATCAATACAATAGATAAGGAACACAACAAACAAGTTTCATGGCATTATTGCTGGGGATTAGATAATAGTCCCTTGGTGATAACGTCATAAATTTGTATATTCTCGATCCAAATGGGTTAAGTTTATGGCACCGGGCTGGGATTTAAAAAAGAATTTGGTGAATCAATATTCAGACCAAAAAAACGAAATGCTAGTTTGGACATTATCCATAAAAAGAAAATAGAAAAATTGCAAAAAATAAGATAGCTTACCGTGCCAAAGAGTTTAGCAAACCATCGACATTTTTAGAACTTATCATGTTAATATACTGCATCGACCAATCGATCTCAGATATTATAATTTCAGAGCTAATTCATGTACGTGAAGTAGAGATCCCCACTATTGCCATTAGACACCAGATCGCAAAAGAACACTCTAGAGGGCTAAGAAAGTTAAGAGCAAAGATGGCCGTAGATGGCAGATGAAAGATTGAACGGGGCAGCCAACCAGGAATTTGCAACATAAGTACTTCCAGAGCGAGACACTATGGATGGTCGTCTCTCGAGACCCGGCCATCCAAGATGAATACTTCACAATGAGGCAGCCCAGCAATGATGCTAACACTCTGAGCCTTCAGCCAGCCCCTCTGATCATCATGGTTCACTGTATTCAATTCAACGGGTCATCCCACCAAAGATCCCAATGAACACTTGGGATCGCTTCCGAGGATGGCACATAGCTGAAATTGAATGGTGTGAGGCCGTGGTTATTGGCCGCACCGTTTCCATTCTCTTTAAGAGATATAAATGCAACATGGTTTGACTCACTACCATATGGACCGTTAATACATGGGAAGAGTCGATGGAAGCTTACCTCAGCAGATTTTTTCCATCCCTCACTTCCGAATCTAAGAGGGAAAAACTACTACTTTCAAAATAAGGGAGGATGAAAGTCTCAGACACCGCTCGGGAAAGATACAAAAAGGCTGTCAAAAGATGTCCCATGCACGGATAGACTGAAGATGACAAATGGACATCTTCTACTACTCAATGAATTATACTCAAAAGGTATAATAGATGCAAATTTTGTGGTGGAGAGCATTCGTGAGAAGAAGAGTGTGTTGAAAAAGATACTGGACGGTGGATCTTGCTGTGATGCAACATGACCTCCTTCCGAATCCCCAGGAGTGAGTAGAGCAAAAGGAATGGAAATTACTGAGTTGAACAAGATGTCTCACATGAGGCTGCCGGATGCATCGGGATGCACCGTTGATAAAAGAATGCACTCTGCAAATGAAATTGGAGCAGTAGAAAGAGAAGGAAGGATAAATAATGCTGAGGGATGTGCTGTAGAGGGTTCTTATGCAATGGAGGAGGCTAACTACTTGAATGAGCAAAGAGCATATCATTTCAAGCCTAACCCTAACCTGCCAACCCATTATACCCCAGCATTAAGGAACCATGAGAATTTCTCTTATGGTGGAGGAGAGCACAACACGCCCCAAGTAAGATGGTAAAAACTCCTAGTGTGGTATGCCCACCAAGGTTCCAGAACAAAGAAAGCACAAGGAGAGGGGAGAAATGAATATCATGGTCAAAAGAGGGCTCAGACCTTTGAGGACCAGATGCTGCAGTTCATGGGAGAAAATAAATAGCTGTTGAACTTCCATGAACAAAAGTTTGCATAATTGGATACTTCAAATACCAATTCTCAAACAAGCTCGTACATCACCAATGCCTATCTCTAAGAACCCGGAAACACAGGGCAACCGGCCCTAAACCCCCGTTAATCGTAAGGATGCTTTTCCCAGTGACACGAAGAAAAATTCAAAGGACTGCATGGCCGTGCAGCTTAGAAGTGGGAAAGAATTAGAGAAGGAGAAGTCAGAGAAAGAGGAAGGCAACAAAGGAGAAGGAAGCCTTGAAAATGCAGAGTCACTGGAGAAGGAAATGAAGAAGGAGAAACAAGAAGAAAGGCCAGAACTTTATGCCTGCAGTCTCATTCCCGCAGAGGCTGCAAAAGTCAAGGATATAAGAGCAATTTGCAAGGTTCAAAAACTCCAAGTTGGGAGATAGCATGCCACCACCTAAGTGGTAACTAAATGCCATTTTATGCCAAATTCCCAAGGAAATTCTTGGAGCAAGAAGAGAAGAATCGCGTAATAAGGATAGTGAATCGACCGCTACTTGCAAAGGCTGTGGATCAAGAAGACTTACTTAAAAGATGAAAGATCCAGGAAGCTTCACCATCCCATGCGTCATTGGAGAAGTTGAATTTCAAAATCTTCAGACTGGTGGCATAACCACGCCATTATCCGCTGCAAAGAAATTAAGTTTAGGAGCTTACTTCCACAACTCGTTACTCTTCAAATGGCAGATGCAATCCATGGCAAAGCCTAGTGAGTAATTGAAGACGTGCTTGTGGGGTTGCAGGTGGGAAAAATTCATTTTTCCCCTGACTTCATCATCCCTGGACATGGAAAGATTCATTGTTCCTCACCGTTGTGAAGGCCATTCCTAGCAACCTGAGCTGCTTTTATTAGGATATGCAAAAGGGAGTTCTCCCACTCTCGTGGTCAGAGAAGAAACAAACAATTTCCCAATCGCTTCAAAAGTTTGTAAGAAATGTAGACACAGACAGGGAAGATTACAAGTTAATAGATAGATGTCATCTCAACACCTTGATTGTTATTGATTGTAATGCCCAACTTTCCAATAATGAAAATGACTTCAGTATCTTGAATGTGTTAATGCTGATTTTCCACATCGGGCCAGGTCTGGCACCGGTAAAAGGTGTTGAGTTCAGAACTGAAACAAAGATGGGCAATGTGACAATAAAGAAGAAAAGGAATTTCATCAAAGAGACCAGCATTTAAGGGCTCAGTTTTGCAAAAGATTGCCAAGTCATTCGGCATGCTTACTGAGCTACCAAATAAGAAGCAAGTGATTATCTCTCGCTAGACTCAAGATACCTAAGAAGAGAAGTCACAAATTCAAAGAAGTATCAAGCTCTATTGCTTGGTCCATAGAGCAATTCTAAAGGGTGTTTCTTCACCGCCAATATGCATGCACAACATCACTTGAGGAAAATGCAAACCATCCGCTGAACATCAAAGAAGACTGAACCGCTATGGTTAGCGTAGTCGAAGTGCTCAAAATGGTTGAATGCTAGTTTTACAATATCGTATAGTCCTTGGGTTAGCCTTGTACCATAAAATTCTTAAGAAAGGTGGGTTTACCGTGGATCGTAAATGAAAAAATGAGTTAATTCCAACAAGAACACAAGATGGAGGGTATGTATCGACACGGACAACACAAAGCAACCAGAAGCGCGATCATTTCCCCATTGCCTTCATTGATCAAATGTTGACAGTTAGCAAGACACCCCATTTTTGTTTCCTGATGGGGTATTCCGCCATAATCAGATTGCAATGCACCGAGGGACCCTGGTATGAAAACCATTATCATGCCCTTATGGCACTTTGCTTCAGTCAAAATGCCCTACTACTTCGTGAGGTGCATGATGTCCATGAAATTCCTCGTGATTTGGTTGAGGAGGTCATGAGATTTTATGGATGACTTCACAATATATATCTAGTTTTGAGCATCGTTTGAATTAACCGAACAAAGTTTTCAAAGATGTAAAGACAAATTAGCTACATTAAATTTGGGAAAAGTGCTATCATGTAATAAGGTATTGTTCTTGGGTCATAAAATTTCAAGCACTGGATCAGGCGTAGACCAATCTGCAAAGTATCGATTATCAAGACTTCAGCACCACCCCACAACAAAGAAAAGCGGATAAGGAGTTTCTCGCATACGATTATATAGGAGATTTATCAAAGACTTCTCAAAAATAGCCAAACCATTATGTAGATTACTGGAGAAAGACACAAAGTTTATTTTTGATGACTCCTAAGTGCTTTACGAAATCATCAAGACTGACAGTTCGGCTAACTGATCATGGTCGCACTGTAATGGGATCATGGATTCGAACATCAGGTGATGCCAAAGACTTAATGGGAGCTATATTAAAAAGAATAGGAAAAGATTTGTTACATACTATGCTAGTAGAACCTTCGGCTATCAAGAAAACGCCATTCCGCTCACTGGTGCCGAGATGCGCCGGTGTTTTTAGTCAGGAAAGCGTAATTCATACATTCTGGATCCCATGTTATAGCTCACGCATCATGCAGACCTAAATATTATTCCATGTCGGTAAAAGGAAGCCAAACCAAGACCGGAGCATGCGGGTGTTGTTACTACAAGAGTTTGATCCTGAAATTAAAGATAAAAGGCTCACACTTGATATAAAGTCAGATCACTGTCCAGAGTAGAAAGAAATAAAACAAAAGAGTGAGGGAGATTGCAGATCAACCCGAGAATTCCCAGATGAGTAACCTGCTTTCAATTGTCATCCTCAACCCACGGTATGCTCACAACGTGAATCTGTCCATAAGGTAGTTCCTTCCAATCTACCAGGGCTCAACAAAGAGAAAAAATATTTCTCCGTGATCACAACAGGTACTATATCTGTGATGCCAATCATTACTATTTAAGAGAGAGGTGGTTTACATTAGATTATAAGAAGATGTGCCATAGAGGAGCAATACAAGATTATGAATGAATGCCACTGCATCACCCATATGAGGGATATTTTTCGTGATAAAGAACAGCCTCCATAAGAGATCAATCCAGGATTTTATCAAATTCACTATCTCTGCAGATCTCAAGATTAACAAGAAAATTATGATAGATGCTCGCGATCAAAATATTTTACAGAATGAAAGTCGTCCCTACGAGGCATAATGGTGCACCTTTGATGTAAGGGTGGAATATATTTATGGGACCTTCCCCACCACTATTGAAATTTGTACATACCACAAATGCATCATCAAAGGTTAGATAAAAAAAAAAAAAGGATTATGTTTCGTGCTGGTGGAAGCAATGTTTGGCTCAAGGAATGGATATTAACAGCTGGGTAGTTTTGTAAAAAAGAAATTGGCATGGCGATTCGAACACTCGAACTATCATCAGTGATCGGGGAAGCCACTTTGCAAACAAAATATTTGCAAAGCTCATGAGCAGATATGGGATCAAACATATAATGAGCCTAGCTTATCATCCCCAGACTAATGGACAAGCAGAAATTTCCAATAGGGAGATTAAAAGGATCCTGGAAAAGACTGTAAGTTCAAGCAGGAAAGATTGGTCTTCCAAACTTGATGATGCACTTTGGGCTTACAGAACAACATTCAAAACTCCCATTGGAATGTCCCCATACAGAGTGATCTTTGGCAAGCCATGTCACCTCCCTCTTGAGCTGGAATACAAAGCCATGTGGGCCATCAAGAGGCTGAATTTTGATTTCAAAATATCAAAGGAAGAGAGACTGCTCCAGCTGAATGAACTGGAAGAACTGAGAAACGAAGCCTATGATAATGCTAGAATATACAAGGACAAGACAAAGAAATGGCATGATCAAAGGATTCTGAGAAAAGAATTCAGAGTAGGAGATCAAGTTCTGTTATTTAATTCCAGATTGAGACTATTTCCAGGGAAATTGAAATCAAAATGGAGTGGACCACATACAGTGGTGTCAAGTACTACCTTTGGAGCAGTAACACTCAGGACTAATGCTGGAGAAGAATTCAAGGTTAATGGTCAAAGACTGAAGCACTATCTCAGCAGGGAGAAAGAAAAGGAAGAACTCCAGCTGGTGAATTGAGAGAGAGAAGGCTTAAAACAGCTAGTCCAGCTAAGGACTCAAAACAGAGCAGCTCATGGGAGGCAACCCATATAGATTTTTGCTTCTTTATATAGATTTTGAATTTTTTTTTTTTTCTGTAATGAGTTGTTAGGTCTTGCTAGGTTAGAACTTGATTAATTAAAATTTTGCTGTGAAACTCAAGCATGTGAAGCTTCCATGCAGAATCAATTGGTTCAGCAGAAGGAACAAACTCCGCATAACTCCAAAGAATTCACGTGAAGGAACAACTCAAAAAGTGAGTATGCTTCTCCCAACATCAATCCTATAAAAATTGAATAGAATATGTTTGAATTGCTGTGTGGGAATGATATAATTGATGCTGAGAATTTGCGAATAGATAAAAAATGAAAAGATGTCTGATCATCAAATTTAGGGCAAGTGCAGACTAGGTCATGACAAAAACTATGTCGCGATTAAAATCGAGGTCGCGACAGGTTGATGTCACACTTAGTCAAGATCAAGGAAAACAAGTGACACCGATCACACGTTAGTCAGCGGCGTAACATTTGGCCACGATAAGAGCAATTCTTCAAAAGAGTGGTGAGGTCGCGACAACTTGACAATGTCATGAAATGCCCGGCGTCGCAGCCTCGATGATAACTCATTCCCACGCGAATTATGTCGCACAAACAACAAGGTGTCGATAAAGAGAAAAGTCTCGCCACTGGCATTTTACTTCAGACTAAATTTAATGACAACACACAATCGTACTGAATTTAAGTTCTCTGACAAGCGCTAATAAATGAAGTAATGAAGAACCCATAATAATGATTGAATTGCAACTGTTGAGAAAATCCCTCCACTACCATCTCCTTCCTTGAAGCAAATACAACTCTTCATCTTCGCATATTCACTGGTTTCTCAATTCTCGCAAACCCTAGACCCACAATTCTTCCTAAAAACCTTCCAATTTCTTTAATGGCCGAACCTTCAACCCTCATCCCAAATCTGAGCGAAATCATGGAAGAGTATGCTCCATCCGAAGGGGAAGTTCATCTGGAACCTACAAGGGAGGACAAAGCCAATAAACAACTCGAGTTCAACCGCTACAGCAAACAGAGGAAAAAGTGAAAGGAAAATAAGAACAGAGAAGACGACTCGCCTCGTATAGTTAATTCAACTGGAGGCAAGCACTATAGCCGAAAGGGGGGTTTCAGTAGGAGAGAGGTTTTGTACCAACTCATCTCCCCGTTCAAGGAATTGATAGAGCAAAGAGGTTGGGGCAAATTCTGCAAACATCAAAAATCTGGATATGCAGCAGTCGTGAGAGAATTTTACTCCAACCTGGTTGGGAGAAAGGAGAACTCTGTTTTTGTCAGAGGAGTTTGGGTACCATATGGAGCTGAAACCATAAATGAAATGTATGGAATGGAGGGGCAAAAGCATGAATCTAAATACAAGAAGATAGCAGACAACCCTAACCGTGAGAAGATAGCAAGTAAGTTGACAGACGGTAAGGTGAAATGGGGTCAAGGAAGAGGAGAGAAAAAGTTCATAAACAGGGGAGATTTGACTGAAGAGGCGAAGGTATGGTTTTATTTTCTGGCTTCTGTTTTGGTTCCTACCAAACATGCTCGGCATTCGTGAAGAGAACAAGAAGCAATCATTCCCTATGCCATAATCGAAGGGGTATAAGCTTAATGTCGAGATATAATTGAAACCTCAATAATGAGATACCGCTTGTGGTTTCAACCTCACCCAAAGAACCACGCGTCCCGCTTCGAGGGTCAGGTGAAAGGAACTTGGGAAGAAGAAGAAGAATGCCCCACTTAAGCCACTCCAACAATTAACCCTAACTGAGTGCTGTGGGGACCCGTGAATCAAAAGAAAAAAGGGGTCATAGTGTATGCACCAAAGAGATGAAATGAGAATGCAATACAGAAAAGGACACCCTTCTCCGTCATACTCAAGAAGAAGCAAAATCCAAGAAGCACATCCAGAAGTGGACACCTCTATGTTTGCAGAGGACATGGAACAAGATGAAAGAAGTCCTATAAATTTCAAATTTCCACTAGCCGCCTCTCTCCCCCAATCAAATGTGGAATTCAGAGAACCTGGTGAAAGCTCTAGAGGAGCCTAGGAAAATAATCAAATAATGGAGATGCTCATTTCTATTCAGAAAAGTATGGAAGAAAGAGGAAGGAAATGGAGCCTCTAGTAGAAATTCAGAGAAGAGGTGTACGAGGCAGAATTGAAAAGAAGAGATCAACAGTGGGAAGAGGAACTGAACAGAAGAGAAGAAATATATGAAGAAGAGCTTAAAAGAAAAGATCAGCGAAGGGAAGAGGAAATGAGCAGAAGGGATGAGCAGATTAAAAAGATCCTAGAGCACCAAGAAGAACAATTCAAGAAGGAAATGGAGGGAAGAGATCAAGATCTACTGAAAAAGTTGCAGCTTAGCCATGAATCATTTTACAACAATCGCATGATCGACTCAACTCCCCGACACTCACTGGGCGGAAAGCGGATCTTATCAAGAAGCTAAGACAAAGGAGCAGAACAAGGGGTTCAAATTCCTCTATATATCATTGTTAAAGGACTTCGAGAAGAAGATGAAGGAAAGAAATCAAGTGCTTGATGACAATGATGCCTTTAGAAGAAAAGTCTGGCTTGAAAATTTGGATTTGATCAACAATAATCTCTCCAAATTTTTAGAAGTCATGACTGAAATGGAGCGAACAATGAATACATTGGGAACAAGGCAAGATGATCTGAATAAAATAGTTGATCTGACCAATGAATTAATTCTTGAAGAACAAATAGAAAGGGAAAATGACAAGAAGAAGAAGAAGACAAAAATGAAGTTCCCCAAGTTCAACCCCAATCTAGCTACCCTTGATCTGGATCCTCCCAACATCTTTGCTCCTCACCCAAAAAGAAAAAAATAGACCTTCCCATTGATTTGTCAATCTCTTCTTCACTCCCATCCTGTTGTTCTCAATCACTGTTGCACAATCTCATGAATAAAAATAAGAAAATTTTGTTTGATGTTGTTTGAAGATGCATTGTGTCATATTTCTTTTGCTTTAATTGTTAAGAATAATAAGAGAATGAAACAGAATGAAAATGCTGATATATTATAATCTCGGCTAGTTGAAGTAGTTTGATTAGAAGATAGGCTGAAAACACAAATAATTGCAGAATAAGGGCTGAATGGCATATAATTGAATTGAAACACTAATTGCATAATTGACTTGAATTTAGCTGATAAGTCCATGATAAAGGAAGGTTATACAATTGAAGGAGCAAACTAAAATTTGAATTTGAATCATAAACAGTAGGCCAAAGAACCTAGAGAACCTTAGATCATGTAACTCCTCATCAACTGTTGAGTCATGACACCTCCTTGTGTTATTCACACCATCAAACAAAGTAATTCTAGAACTTGTTAGATTATCGGGATCAAGGCTTAAATCCCAGTAATACAACTAACAAGAAATGATGCAGCTATCCTCAAGTGTACTGAAATATCTAGCCAATTCTTATTTATATGTTTCGCATACACCCTAGTTCCCAGATTGAGCCAAAAAACATTCTCTATCTTCAAACAAGCAATCAGTTTCAGCCATCCTTTATAACTAATCCCCAAGAAGAACCTCTCGATTACCCGAGAATTCAAAGAAGGAGGAAGAGGTGCAGATAAGGTTTGGGGAGTATATTGAGAACTAAAGAAGAAATACAAAATGGTGAAAGAGAAAATCTAAAGCAGAGGATACAATGTAGTTGCAAAGCCTAAAGGAAGAAGTTTTGTCTTGTGGCCTAACTCTCAACAATTAAGTCTTAGGTGTTTCAACACCTAGTACCCTAATGCCAACTGGTATGGGAGCTACTAACCCAAAGTTCGCTAAGAGTGTTAGAAAGCCTAAAAAGACAGAACATTACACTTTTCCTAAATGGTGGCAGAGAAAGAGTTCCAACAAAGAGAAGTACAAATGAAAAATGGGAACAAACAGTTTTAAACACAAGAATTCAAAGAAGATACCCCAAGGATGAAGTTTGGGGGAATCAACTAAAGAAGTTGCAAAGAAAAGGAAGGCAACAATGGCTGAGAAAGAAGAAAAGTCCGGTAATCTTAACCTAAAAAGTTCCATCCATCCTGCACCCATTACCCAAGCCCGAAATTACAAGCCTCGAAAGACCTGATTTGATTCAAGGTTGGAATTACTCTACATTAAAGGGAGATCAATATGAACAACAAGCATATGGAATTGAAAATCTTCGAAGGATCAAAACTGAAGAACCTCGCAGGGTTAACCGATTCACTAAGAATGAGGAGTGGAAGACCAACCTACTTTTCGCCAGATCAATCGACTATACTGCGAGTAAAACAAATTCAACAATTTAATTTTTGTACACCTGATTGAGTAGAAACTATCCTTCATCCTGACTTGAAGCTAGATATATGTGAAAAGAGTGCAATTTCTAGTCTTTCAATTAAATCTAAGGTAAATCGCAAACAATAGAAATGTCCTTTTGCTCCGAGGACAAACAAATCTTTTCGCCGGTGACAAGCAAAATTTATAAGTTTCTCGGGGAGTTTGATGAGTTTAAAAGTCATCCATTTTCAGTCCATCTTTTCTCGATTTATTTTATTCTAAAAGACTGATTTATGTGCGTAAATGTGGAATATTCAACTAAAATCAAGTATAAAGAGTAAAACTCAAAAGAAAGTTAAGAAATCAAGAAGAAAGGACGTAAACCGGCCGAGCAGAATGATAAGACCAAATTGAATGATGTTGCAAATGTAAGAGAGGTGCACAAGGATTAAGGGACCTGATGTCGTGACACCTTGACAACAATGAAAATTCATATCAAGGTTGCGACCACAAAACTCCAAATAGAATGTATGCAATTAGCGTAACGACGCCGGGTCGCGACGTAACTCCAAAGTCATAACTAGGAATTAACAATGAAGAACAAAATATGATGTCGCGGACATCACTTCGAGGTCGCGATGCACTAAAGGCGTGACAAAGGATAATGAGGCCGACACCAACAGAAGTCGCGATAAGATTTCAGCATAATGACGAACGATTGATGTCGTGGACATCGCCTACAAAGGATCGAGGTCGCGACAACATTCGCTGGTCGCCATCGCTAGCAAAGTATCGGTGTCGCGACAACACAATGGCCGCACATCATCAGCCGTCGCTATTATCATTCAGCAAATAGCGACATCCGCCAAAGAAAAGAAGGTCGCGATAACATTCGAGGTCGCACAACATTCAGAGGTCGCGTATTACATCAACGCAAAGACTTAAGGTCGCACATCATTAAGCGCCGCGACAATGTAGTTAGGAAGAGGTCACACATCATTAAGTGGTCGCGACATCAGCTACAAAGAATTGTGGTCGCGACATCAACTACAAAGAATTGTGGTCGCGACATCAATTAGCAGTCGCGACATCAGCTACAAAGAATTGTGGTCGCGACATCAATTAGCAGTCGCGACATCGGTTGACAAGAAAAGAGGTCGCGACATCATTTAGCTGTCGCGACATCAGATCCAAGGGATGCTAAAAATAAGTCGCTAATTAAACAAAACCTCTCGTGACATACTGATCGACAAAGGTCGCGACAAAGAATCAAGGTCACATAAAGAATAAATAAACGGGCGTTAACTTGAAATCCACAAAGAGGCATCGAAATTAGGCCCAACTTCGTAACCCTATAAATGAAAGAACTCATCAAGGAAAGGCCTTGGCTACCGAAAAGAGAAATTCAAGGTCGAAGGCTCCCGTATTTTTATTTTTCTTTTCTTCGTTTGTTTTTATTTTGATTTTAGATTAGCTTGTTATTTCGTTCAAATTTGAACCGGACGTTATCTTTTAATGAAGTTGAATGCACTCTATTTCTTTCAATTACCAGCCTCATGTTTGATCCAGACAAATTTTAAATTCTGGACTACCGCTTCCGATTTACAAAGGGTTTTCTGATCAATAAGCCATTGTAAGGTGTAATCCAGTGATTTAGAAACCCATCTTCCATTGAATTGACGCTATTGTCAGAAATTATCTTTCCTGCAGAAATTTATCCATTGCTACTGAATTTCAGAATATAAATAGACTTGCTGGTTTTGTGTATGCTGTAATTGATCCCAATGTCAGTGTCTTATACCCATAATAGGATTGTCTCATGCTCTGATTTCCAGGAGGCCCTCTGAGTGACACAGAGAAGGCAATCCTGAGAGTGATGAACAATTTCCGAGCCGTGATACAACCCGATAATGGCGATCTAATGAGCTCATAATCGATACCCTCTCTCACTTGAAATCGAGAATGAGTTGGAATTACTCATCTATTTAAGCAGTTGAGAGTTCACTCGATTCGAACAAGAATCTAATCCCGTGTTAGCAAGGATCAAATCAAGGAAAGGATGAGCTGTTCTAATTTTGAGGAAGAGAAATCAGTAAAGTGTAAACCCATTCAATGACTATTTAGAGCTATATACATAAACTGTGTTTTGGGTATGAAGTATTGAAAAGAAAATACTCCCAAAAAACAAGGCAACCTGTGACAAAAGAAGTTATCTAACCCTCCGTCTTCGAAAGAACAAAGAAGATTAGATAACGAACAAGGAGGCTCGAGAGATCCTAGCCAGATATCATATTCCTTGGACTAGTTTTAAATCCAGGGTTCATCAAGAAATTTACAAATTAACTGGCAGAATTGATGCTTCACAATAGCATTATTTTCAATGTTTCCTTTGAAAGATAACTGATAAATCTGAATTTGTTATTTTAACACTTCAGTTTGCAATTCACTTGTTATTAATTCATTTTTTTTTTAGATTCTATTCTTTTAAATGCTTTCAAGTTGATTCCAATTGCTTATTATAGTCCAAATAGTATGGAGTTTGAGTAGTCAGGGTAGTTGATGGAGAATTCTTAAGATCTATGTGGGATCGATTGACTTAAACTAATTACATTTGTTCGAATTGTACTTCGCAAAGATAATCGGATCAAAAAACCAAACGAAATGATTTACCCCCATGAAACCGCTTAATCAATACAATAGATAAGGAACACAACAAACAAGTTTCATGGCATTATTGCTGGGGATTAGATAATAGTCCCTTGGTGATAACGTCATAAATTTGTATATATCTTTTGATCCAGTGAACAAGTTTATGGCGCCGTTGCCGGGGATCGAAAGAATTTGGTGAATCAATATTCAGACCAAAAAAACGAAATGCTAGTTTGGACATTATCCATAAAAAGAAAATAGAAAAATTGCAAAAATAAGATTTAATTGTGCTACAGCAGTAGTTTAGCAAACTACTGACATTTTTTTAGAACTTATCATGTTAAATATAATTTTTGGTATCACTGACTCCAATTGATCTCAGTATATTATAATTTCAGGAGCTAATTCATGCACAGGAAGTAGAGATCTGAATTATTGCCATTAGACACTGAGATCGAAAGAACACTTAGAGTTCTAAGAAAGATTAAGAGTGCAAAGATAGCAGAGATGACAGATGAAAGATTGAACGGGGCAGCCAACCAGGAATTTGCAACAGAAGTACTTCTAGAGCGAGACACTATGGAGGAATTCTGGAGACCAGTCATCCAAGATGAATACTCAAGAACAGGCGCCCAAAGAATAGATGCTAACAATTTTCAGCTAAGCTGTACTTCGATGACCATGGTTCAACAACCAATTCATTGTGTCATCCTGACCTAAGATCCCAATGAACACTTCGGGATCTAAGCCGAGGATGGCCAATACAAGCAATTGAATGGTGTGAGGCCAAAGTTATTGTCGTGACAATCGCTTGGGAAAGATACAAAAGGTCGAAAAGATGTCCCATGCACGATGTAATCAAGACACAAATGGACATCTTTAACCACTCAATGAATTATACCTCAAAAGGTATAATAGATGCAGCTTGTGGTGGAGCATTCAGATGAAGAAGAGCAGAAGAGGTAAGACAGCTGATCGAGGATCTTGCTAGATGCAACATGAGACCTCCTTCTGAATCCTCAGGGAGCAGCAGAAGAGAAAAAGGGAATGGAATGATTGAGTTGAACAAGATGTCTGCCATGGAGGCTGCCGATGCATCGATGCATCAAGCTGATAAAAAGAATGCACTCGCAAATGAAATTGAGCAAAAAGAGAAAGAGAAGGAAGGATAACACGCCGAGGGACGTTATGAGGGTTCTACGCAGCCGAGGAGGCCAACTACTGGAATGAGCAAAGAGTATATCATTTCAAGCCTAACCCCAACCTCGCAACCCATTATACCCTTCAAAGGAACCAATGAGAATTTCTCTTACGGTGGAGGAGCACAACACGTCCCAAGACATGTGGGCAAAACTTTCAATCGGGGTATGCTCTCTACCAAGGTTCCAACAAAGCAAAGAATAAAGTGAGAGCGGGAGAAAATGAATATCAAGGTCAAAAGAGGCTGCACTCGAGACCGTGATGTCAGCCTCATGAGAAAATAAAAGTCGCTGAACTTCCATGAACAAAAGTTTGCAGAATTGGATGCTTCAAATACCAATTCTCAAATGTTTCAGAAGACTACCAATGCCTCTCTCAAGAACCTGGAAACACAAATAATGCAATAATGCCTTATTTACATACCTGCGATCTTCTTTTCCTTTCCTTCTTTCTTCTCTTCTCTTCTTCTTCTTCCCTTCTCTTCTCTCTTCTTTTCCCTTTTTCTTTTTCTTACGGATCACCCTTAATCGTATTTTAAAAAGGAGGAAACTTCCTCCCTCTTTCCTAAATGCCACATGCCCTTTCCTTGATTTTTTTCTTCTTTTTTATTTATTTCTTTTTGTATTTAGTCTTCCATTTCTATATTACCTTCATTTGGGTCTCCTATTATTTTCCTCGTTTACTATTTCCTAATTTCACTTAGACATATAAACTTACTTACAATTGACCCTTAGGTCCCTATTTTCCAATATCCATATTTTCTCTTTTTCACTTAGGTTTATTTCCCGATTTAATCAATATTCATCTAACAATTCCCAGAAAATACCCAAGTTGGCTCAATTATACCCCAATATATAATAAATTTTATTAGAGTAAAATTTAGGGAAATTTGGGGCGTTACAAGCTCCTAAGAGCCTTCTGACGGACTCCGAGGCAAGAGGCTCCGGCTGAATGAGGCAAAGGATAGCGGAGCTTAAAGACGAGGCATATATCCAATGGGCTTCCGGGTGGCTTGCCTTTCAACGTCGGGCTTCCCGAGCTTTCCCAGGCCTGGAGTTCAACATCCAGCTTTCTAATGAGGAGGTCAAGGATCCGATTCTCGAGGCCGAGGCTGATGCTGCGCCGAGGTGGTGCCTTTTTGGGGGCCCCCGACTGCTCTCCTCCCGTCGACATCCTGGGTTCCTCACTGTGGCTAGCCCTTCTACTCTCGCCCGTCTCGCCTTTACTCCCTCTACTCGCAGCTCCGGGCCCAACGTCAGCCTAGCTTTCTTTTTTTTTTTTTTTCTTTTTTAGCGCATCCTACCCGGAGCCCGGGTTAGACGCTTCGATCTTGACTTTTAGTTGGTATACCAAGATCTACCGATTAATTTCTTTCATCTTTTCCCGTTTCTTTGCCGATGCTTACTGCCCTAAGCCATGAGGTTTTCCTTGAGCAATTATGTTCCGCAATCTGAGCTACTAGGCTCTTAGGCGCTAAGACCTCCCGACCGTTAAGCCCGCGAACCGAGTTACTAAAGCCCCGGACGCAGACCCTCTCGGGCCGCAAGCTCGCAGACCGAGCCAGCCGGGCTCATGCGTTAAGACCCTCTGTGAGCTGGCTAAGCCTCGCAAATCAGCCACCGGGCTCCTCGCGCGAGACCCCTTCCGCCGAGCCAGCCACTCGCTCCCGGAAAGCACTAAGACCCCCGCGCCGCTCGCATCGGGTTATCGGGCTCCCGGGCGATAAGACCTCCCCGGGAAATGTTGTCGTGCGCATCGAGTTATCGGGCTCCTAGGCGCTAAGACCCTCCTCGCGACCGAGCACGGGTCTCGCGCAAGACCCTCAGCGAGCCAAGGTTTCACGCACTAAGCCACCGAACCCTAGCACCCAGACCCTCCCGCGCAAACTGAGTTACTAGCCTGGGCGTGGCACCCTCCTACGCGAACTAAGCTCCTGGGCTCTTGAGCCCTAAGACCCTCCTGAGCTGTTAAGCTCGCAGACCGGCTACTCGGGCTCCCGGGCGCGGCGACCCTTCTCCGCGGAATCGAGCTAGGCTGCGGCCCCTGGGCAGACCCTTGAGTCGTTGTCATAGACCAGCCACCCGCTCGGGCACTAAGACCTTCCCCGCGACCGAGCTACTGTGCCCTCTGGCGCTAATACCCCCATCCGCGAACCGAGCCATCGGGCTCCTAAGATTAAGGTCAAACAATTTGAACCCTATATTAGATAGTTTTCAGTGCTTCTTTGCGCACTAATCATGTCATTTATACCACAATTGAAGTGTTCAAGTCTTCTTAGTAGCACATATGCCATTTCAGAGAGTATTTTTGGTTGTTTTCAGAGGCTGCGCACTCGGGAGTTCAATATCGAGACAAATGATGAATCATGAAGATCGACCCCAATTGTTAACCATCAACCAGCCCAAGAATCAATGATAGAACCAAGGCAGCGAAGAAAAAATCGATGCAAAGGATGGATGGGAGGCAATGCAAAGGAAGGACAAGAATCCTGTGAATTTTCTAAGCCTCGCGAAAGGCTAGGATTAAAATTTCACGTGTTTAGCGAAAATTACAAGTTCAAATGAACGTGGATTTTCGCTGGGACACTGTGGTTTTCGCTAGCACTGCTCCAATGAATCTTATGATTTCGCTACTACGAAATTTTCGGCGAAAGAAGAAATTCGCTAGCTACGAAATCACAAGCCTTAGCGAAATTTCCTATTTTCGCTATGCCTTGTGATTTCGCTACCTAGCGAAATTCTTCACTCCTAACGAAATTTACTGCCTCGTCATGTTTTTGTAATTAATGCCAACCGACTTCAAATTTGGTGTATTACTCTCTTGTCCATTAACTTAGCCAAATTGTTAGGCTTTTTGGTATTTTCATGTATTGAGGTGGCCTATATAAACCCCTCTCTTTTTGTAATAAAGATATAGAGAATTTTGGGGGAAGCAACAATTTGGGAGAGAAGGATTTTTGTAAGTTTTCATTTTTGTAAATAAAGTCTCGTATTTTAGTTAGGGTTTTATTTTCCTTCTCTCCTTTCCCTACTTTCTAAAGCCTAAACACCCTCTGAGGATGACAACTCAAGAGATGCTTGCTGTTTCCTTTCTTTGAAGAGGAAGGAAGCAATTTCAGGGCGGGGCATATGCATGTTTGCCCCTTCAGACCGAAAGTCACAGTACTGTGATTTATGGCTCTCATCTTCTCAAATTAGGGTTGAATAGTAATAATGTTGTTGATTTTGGCCAATACTTCCATGCTGGATACAAGGTATACTTATTTCAAGTATGCACTGCGGGTTCATTGATGGTCTTTACGAGCCTCCGAAATGATACATTAATGCTAGGGTTTCAAACTGAAAAAGGGCCATAGCTGCATGCTACCTGTGTTGACTCAAATAAGAGTTGTTGTTAGGGTTAGGGTTGCTAGTTAAACATAGATCCGGTTATGCCTTGGACTATAGGTTGCATGTCATATCGCGAGGATAAAACCCGAGGACACTTGTTTGCTCTAACTTACCAAGTTAGTGACCTAAATCTTCAAAGTTAACTTTTTCACACTTTATGTTCAGTTTTTTTTACAATTTCTCAGTTTTCAACCTACTTCCACTGTTTTTGAAGCAAATCCAAAAAGTCCAAATAGAAAGCCTTACCTTTTTACACTCATGCGTATCATTCTTAGGATGAAAACCCATCCCCGTGTTCGACCCTTAGATCACTATATCGCAAGAGTCTCGACTACCGCAAAGAGTAGGAACTTAGGTTTATATAAATTTTGTTGATTTTAGTCAAATTACCGGTGGGCACGTAATCAAATTATATTGCCACGGGATATACAAACTACTAATGGTAAGTTGAAGGTACTCATGATCAACATCACAAGTGGAGGTAACCTTACCCTTTTGTCACTACCATAGAACTCGCGCCATCACTTTGCAAAGAATCGGTGACCGTTAGCTTTTACAAATGGGCTTTAATTTTCAGAGTTAATCTAACCTACAGTTTTGTCGGGTGCTCTTCACATTCTAAATTTTGTAACAGTGCTAGCGGAACAAAGGATGTAGACACATCGTAGATCAGACAGATAAGTACACAACTTGACCTAGCTAGTGAAGTCCGTGTACATACTGATACCATGGATCTCATACCCGAGGAACAACAGAGCCAACCAGGAACCCCCATGAATCCAAATGCTTATAGAACCATGAGGGATCACATCCAACCCTCCTAGAGTCAGTGCCCCATCCTGCATCATACCCCGAAGATGTAGCAAAGGATGCTCATTCAAATTCTTACTCCCCACATATCATGGTATGGAAAATGAAAATCCATACACTCATATTAGGGATTTTGAGGAGGTCTGCACTACCTTTAAGGAAGGTATGATGGACATGGATTTGCCGGGTTAAAAGATTTCATTAACTCTAAAGATTAAGGCAAGATACGGCTCAACTCATCGAGGCCTGTGAACCATTAGAGTTCAGGCCGAAATAAGAGCACTCAAGAAGTTCTTTCAAATATTATAAGACCAATAATTTGAAAAGACAAATTTATACCTTTGCACAGATGGTGAGAGTTTACCATGGTTGGGAAAGATTTATGGAAATCCATCGTGCATGCCCACATCACGGGTTCGACACTGATGTCGGTAAACAATTTCTACGGTATGTCTCCCGCCATGAGGCGCCTGGAAACCATAAAGTGGAGGAGACTTTCTAAGCAAACATCCCGATGAAGCCATGGATTTTAAATTACGTATCGTAGACTTCTAAGGGTCAGATGAGCCTAACCCTAGAGAATCTGGATAGATGAGACCACCAACAACCAAAGGCGGATGTATGCACTCAGCTGAGGAAAGAAATGAGAGCTAGGATTTCAACTCCTAGCTAGAGGTTGCAGAGGAGCTTGAAAACAGCCTCTCTCTCTCTAAGAGGCATGCAGCGACCGAAAATCCCGCACAAACCATTCCCGCACTAATTTCCAACTCTCGTACATCCAAGCAGGTCAGCCTATGGCCCCTGCGTTGAAGGATTTGATGTCGAATGTGCAAACACCGAGACAACACAAGCCACAACAATCCATCGCTCCATGGTAATACCTACAATTCCAATTGGAGGAATCACCTGGCACCTCATGGAGACCCAACCCTACTTATGTACTGAGGCCAAACCTCGATTTGGTACCCCCTCTAATCACAACAACCACCATACTCTTCTCGGTAGAGCAAGCCATAATAAATTTTAGTAAAGATTGGTGAAATGACTTTGTTGAGAACAAGGAATCAATGTGTGGCACAGGATTGATACTGTAGAAAGTACCTTTGAATAAAGAGAATAGATGGGCTAGAGAGCAACCTGAACCAGAAAATTGATAACCTACAGTATTCCATCACCAAGATCAACAAGTTGCTAAATTACGAGAGGAAGGTTCCTTCCCCGAAACGATTCCAAATCTAAGGGAATTCATGAGGTAGGATCATCCAACAATTCGGAATGGGATGAAGTTAAGGCTATAAATCACCTAAGGAGTGGAAAGGGTTGATCAACCTATACCCAGGCTTTGTTGAAAGACCTAGGCGGGAAAAATTGCAATATGAAATATTCTCCTAAAGGGGAGGGACTCGATGAGGAAATACCGCGTACCACCTCAGTTTCCCTGAAGCACTTGAGGTAAGAAGAGGCATCTCAACCAAGCGAGGCATCTTAGAGTCTTAAGCGAGTGAAGGTTAACATACCTTTATTGGACATAATCAAACAAGTGCCTGCTTATGCAAAATTTTTGAAAGATCTTTGCACAATCAAGAAGGGATTAGGCATTGAGAAAAAGGCATTTCTTACTGAACAAGTTAGTGCCATAATCCAAAGCAAATACCACTGTCCAATCTGAGGATCCGGGATCTCCCTTGGAATTTCGGTCAATATTGGTGGGAATTGCATGAACAAATCATTGCTTGATTTGGGAGCCGAGTGTGAACCTCATGCCGTGTCGGTACAAGCCGGAGTTAGGTCTAGGTGAACTTAAACTCTACCAACATCACACTCTCATTGGCCAGATGGGTCGGTGAAAATCCACTAAGGGGATAGTTGAGGATGTCTTGGTGAAAATGAGCCAAATTCTACTATCCGGTAGATTTTGTGGTGCTTAATGGCCGAGCCAAGCTACCCAGTGAACCCAATCATGTTCCAATCATCTTAAGGAAGACCATTTAAGCCCGCGTCCCAATGCAATCATCAATTCTTAGAATGAGTCATGCAACTAACCTTTGGTAACATGACTTTGGAGTTAAACATCTTTCATTTGAACAAACATGAGTTGCTTGAAAATGAAAATCAAAGAACTAATGAAGTTGTTTCAATTGGTCGGTGTGCAGGAAAGCAAAATGTCCAGGAATTGCAGGGAGAGATCAGTCAAGGAGATGAAGAGATATTGGTCATGCCATCAACACCCACTGCAAGCCAATTGCTCAATTTAAAATCCATCAGTGAGGACCACTTCAACAATTGGGCACCCAACACCATGGAGTCAACTCAGGCTACTGCATGGGTTGAGGAGATCATTCTCCTTGACCCCCCTTGAGTAATTTTGGGATTGAGGCCCGGTTCGGTGTTTTTCGAAGCAGTGCGGTTCCTGATTTTCACTTCTGTCTTAATTTGGATTAATTTAGTTAATTTAGGTTATTTTAGAAATTTTTAACTTAGCGATTTTTCATTTAGTAATTTGGTTTGTATAGTATAGTATTGTGTTTTAAATTCTAATTACAGTACATATAGTAAATTTTATAGTAATAATTCTTATTTTATATATTATTAATTAATTTAAAATTTTTGAAATATAGGTAATTGTGCTCGGTTTGGGCTAGGTCGCTAAAAATAGGCGGGAATTAGGCGGGAGAAGACTCTTCATTGCCTGGAAGTTCTATAAGAGGAGGAAGGGGGTGCTTAACATTCACACTTTTCATTCCCTCTCCACGCCTCTGCCGTCCAGTATGACCACTGAGTCTGACCTACGCGCCGCGTAGTTTCCACCGAGCTTTCGGTCAGCTGCCGCCGCAGAGTGGTCTTCAGAACACATTGCCAGAGTTCGGCGCCCTCCACGGTAGAGTAGCCGGTGCATACGCCATCGCGGCATCTAGCCCTTACTGTACGCAGTCTCGGCTGTAGAGCCACGGCCCGAGCCTCTATATTACGCCGACATCATTCACGCAGCGCCGCGAGCCACAGGTGTTCATGCGGTCTTCTTTGCCCGGCTGAGCCATTTTGCCTTGCGGGTGGTTGGTTATTTACGCCTGCCTCGGCATTTGAACTCGCGAGCCTTGTTTGGCTCTCCAGGCGGATTGTTTGCGGCCGGTGAGCCTTAGTTGTCGAGTTACGCGAGTGATTGATCACCTCAGGAGAGCCTCGATTCGACTGTCCTGAGCCTCGGCTGCATTTTCAGTGAGTCGAGCCCTTTTCCGGTATTTTATTTCGATGCTCCGGTATGGATTCGTACTCGGGGTGGGTCCGTGTTCGGCCCGCGAGTGGTCGATTACACCCAGAGAGGCCCGAAGCTGGTCAGGCCCCGATCTCATCGCGATCCGAGGCCGTGGGAGACTCAGGGGTCCGGCGCTATCCGGACACGGATGGGACCTGGAGTGCCCAGCACCTCGAGAGGGGAGAGTTAGGAGGCGGGCTGGCCGGGCGAACGCCGGACGGCGAGTCGCTCATCCTCCGGCTGCGTGATCACGATCCACATGTGCGGAGGCGACCCCATCACCTCGGTTGTCGCACAGCCCGGATCGGCGACCTCTATTCCGCCAGGGACCGATGCCGGGAGCGTAGACGCCAGGCGAAGATTTCATCAGTCGTGCGGCGTCACGGCATTGGCGATCTGAATGCAGGAGTCCATGAGGTTGATCGGATTATTCGTGCGGCCTTCGCCTTATTTCCGGCGATGTGTACCCGCAGTGGTGTTGCGGTTTGGCTCCGATGTGGCGATGCAGAGGATCGGCTAATTAGGTGAGCTTCAGTTTAGTATTGATGATCGCCGCGGAGTACTCAGAGCGGTCGATATCTCAGCATCTTTGGGCCTGCGTATATATACTTGGCCAATGCGAGGTTATAGAGATTGGGCCACCGCCTCATCGAGATGGATTTAGACGGAGAACACCAGCTGTTTGGACCCGGTATTTTCTGAGGACGACTCAGCCTCCTTATCTTTGTGATGACATTTTGTTCGGGACCGAGCTTATTCCGTTGCGGCATTCTGCGTCTGCGACGGAGGAGCCATATTGGGCTCTTTTGGATCGGAGGGATATTGGTTCCGGTCCCTGAGATGGTGATGACCTCCTTGCTGTTTACCCAGGAGAAGGTCCACGGGAGGACTGAGTACGGCGGGAGCATTCCACTGCGATCTTGGAGACTACTTTCTCCCGGGCTCTCGAGCATTTGGGATTCCCAGAGGAGCCTAGGATTGAGAGGAGTATTAGATGCCCCCTGGTCATGTCAGTGGAGCGGGTGATGACTATGCCCGTAGCTTTCCACTCACATGCACGGGACCGGGAGGGAATGCTAGGATTCGAGGAGGCTGAGGACCACCATCTGAGGATGGTATACGCCCCACGGGCCGAGATCTGATGGAATTCCGGTTCCACGGATATATAGCTCATCCCTCCTCCCACAGGACTACATCAGCAATTGCGGGTGATACACTGGTCCATCTTATTCGACGTACACCACTCACGCGAGTATGTTCAGCCCAGGCTCGCGAGAGATAGCCGGAATTCTTGATGGATGCCATCACGCTTTCATTGCGTTTACCTGACGACACGAGGATCGGAGGCTAGCCAGTGCTACTCTATGTATTGAGATCATGGCGCACTTGGGCGCTTCCTCGTGTTCTGCTTTCGGAGAAGAGCCCACCCACGGATGCAACCTATTTGGATGTTTTGTGCGCGACGGCGGCGACCCGGACCCACCACCCGGCGCCCACGGTGAGGTGGTTGGAGCGTCTCTACCTATGATTTTGTATAGTTACCCGGCTTTATCAGCGCCTACTAATTTTGATTCGGTTATGTATTATGGCTGGCGGTGATTTTTTTGTATGTTTAGCTTTGGTATGCATGTACTAACTTCATTTGGCTATATCAAAAGCTATTGGTCCCATATATATATCTGATTTTACATACCATGTTTTGTGCTTTTACCATGTGTAAACGTTTTTGTCTTCAATTGGACAATTGAATTGCTTCAAATTGGACAATTGAATTGCCTTCTGTTGGAAAATTGAAACCTTGTTTGTCACCTTTATGTTAGAACAAATTCCATGCTTAAATTAATTTTTGGTCGATTCTGGAGTTCGTACTCAACTTGAAAATTTCCATAGGCTAATTCACACACTTTGCACTCAGTTGTTTCAATAGAGCATGGATTTGTTGCCCTCTTTAAGCTTTGCATAGCCGGGCCTTGGCATGTGCTAACCTAGGATAGGTTTGTGTTACCCATATTTGAACACCAATGTAGTCTTCCAAAAAGGAAAAGAAAGAAAAAGAAGAAAAAAAAGAAGAAAAGAAAAATAAATTAAGTGAAGTTTTTGCCTTGAAACTGAGAGCACGGTCTGAGGGTGTATGGTGAAAGCCTTTGAAACCCGATGCCCTAAGCCTTAATTGGTTGGGAGTCATCGATTTAGTGTTAGATTACATGGGTGGATAGGTAGAGTCAAGATTGTGATTAGCGATTTTGAAGTCATGCAGTCAGGTGAAGCTTTGTGGAGTTAGTCATTGATCCTTTTGGAAGCCGATGCCTAAACCTTGAGTGGTTGAAGTCATCGGTGGACCCAGTTACCGCAGGACTTTGGTGAAGTAGAATTTTTTAAAGCATTCCATCCACCACAATGTAATTAGTAAAAAAGGGAAAATAGTAACTATCCTATCAGGTTATTCAGCCCAGTTTAAGGCTACGTGAGTGTTAGGTTGGGGGGAGGACAAATTTTGCAATTTATTGGCTTAATCACAGTTACATAAAGAACCATTAGACTTAGGCAGGAAATTCAAGTTAGGAATCATGGAACCAATGTTGACTGAAATTGTTCTTATGGTTTAAACCTTTTCATGCGGTTTTCAGGCCCGGGTGTCGATTTTTAAATATAAAGGTAATGTTTTTATCATGCATACCTTTTGAATCATAACCTTTTTGAAAATCACCACATGCATCTCTCCTTTTAGTTTTGCATTGCTAAGGGACTAACAGCGTTCGGTTGGAAGTGTGATTAGACTGCCCCAAAAGTACAATTTTGGACACTATATATTAGATAGGTTTTGGTGCTTTTCTTGTATTAATCGTGTCGTTCTACCAATTGAAGTGTTCAAGTCTTTAGTATTACTTGACATCTTAGGTACAAGAAGAGTATTTTTTGGCTGTTTTGTGGGTTTTGCGCACTTTGGGAGTTCGATTTGAGACAAGTGATGAATCGCTGAAGATCGACCCCCGATTTTGACCATCGTCAGCCCGAGAATCAATGATAGAGCCAAGGCAAAGTGAAGAAAAATGTCTGATGGAGGGACGGAGGCAATGCGGTGAAGGGCCCGGCAATCGGAATTTTTAAGCTAAGCTGCGAAAATTTCGCTAGGATTGCGAAAATTTCACGAGGTTGCATTGAAAATTTCGCAGTTCGTAGTATGGATTTTAAGCTAGACACCAGAGGTTTCGCTAGGCCTTTGTTCTAGCGAAATTTTATGATTTAAGTTACTCCACGAGGAATTTTCTCCTATAATTTAGCCCAGAATTTCGTAGTGAGCGAAGAGTGCTTGGCGCTTAGCGAAAATTTCCTATTTTAAGCTATGCCTTGTGATTTCGCTACCTAGCGGGAATTCTTCATATATGAAATTTCTTGCCTCGATCATGTTTTTTGTAATTAATGCCAACCCACTTCAAATTTGGTGTATTACTCTCTTGTCCATTAACTTAGCCAAATTGTTAGGCTTTTTGGTATTTTCATGTATTGAGGTGGCCTATATAAACCCCTCTCTTTTTGTAATAAAGATATAGAGAATTTTGGGGGAAGCAACAATTTGGGAGAGAAGAATTTTTGTAAGTTTTCATTTTTGTAAATAAAGTCTCGTATTTTAGTTAGGGTTTTATTTTCCTCTCTTCTCTCTCCTCTTTCCCTTACTTTCTAGGCTTCCAAACACCCCTCTTGAGAGGATGGCCCCTTGCAGAGTGCTTGGCTAAGCCTCCTTTCTTTGAAGAGGAAGGAAGCTAGCTTGGTGGTGGAGCATATGCATGTTGTCCTCTTGTACTGAAAGTCACAGGTACTGTATTTATGGCTCTCATCTTCTCAAATTAGGGTTGAATAGTATTGAATGTTGTTGATTTATTTAATACTCTCCATGCTTTAGGTCTGATGCATACTTATTGCTAGATGCCTTTGTGGTTCATTAGATAGTCTTCTGAGCCTGAATGATATTTAATGCCGGGGTTTCAAAGAAAAGGGCCATAGGCGCATGCTACTGTGTTGACTCAAATAGGGTTGTTGTTAGAGATTGCAGTTGCTAGTTAAACATAGATCCCGGTTATGCCTTGGACTATAGGTTGCATGTCATAACCTACGAGTTAAACAGGGGACACTTGTTTGCTCTAACTTACCAAGTTAGTGACCCTAAATCTTCAAAGTTAACTTTTTCACACTTTATTTTTCGATTTTTACAATTTCTCGATTTTTCAACCTACTTCCACTTGTTTTTTGAAGCAAATCCAAAAAGGTCAAATAGAAAGCCTTACCTTTTTACACTCATGCGTATCATTCTTAGGATGAAAACCCGTCCCCGTGTTCGACCCTAGACCTTTATCTTTGCGATGGCTCCGACTCTGGCGATGGTAGGAACAGGTGTATATAAATTTTGTTGATTTTAGCTCGACCCTCTTTGTGGCACGAATCACCTAGGTGCTAAGACCTCTCTGAGATATTAGCTCTGGTGAGAGCTGCGAGCTCCTGTGTGCTAAAGACCCTCTTGGTACAGTTAGCTCCTTAAGTGAGCTATTGGGCTCCTTGGCGTTAGACCCTCCTCTGCGAGTTGAGCTACGGGTGCTCTGAGCGGCTAAGACCTCTGCTTGTTGTTAAGCTCTGGGAGCCCAGGCCTCTGCGGGCTCTTGGGCGCTAAGACCCTCCTCCGCGAACTGAGCTACTGGGCTCCTGAGTGCTAAGACCCTCTTGAGTTGTTAAGCTCTACAGGCTGAGCTATTGGGCTCTTGGGTGCTAAGACCCTCCTCGCGACCCCGAGTTCTTCTTTGGAGCTCACAGGCGCTAAGGCGCCGTGAGATTTGTTAAGCTCTGCTTGGGGCCCGAGCTCTTTGGGCTCCTAGGTGCTAAGACCCTCCTCCGTAAACTGAGCTATTGGGTTCTGGAGCGGCTAAGACCCTCTGATGTTAATCTCTACGGGGTGAGCTCTGCGAGCTCTTGGAAGGCTAAGACCCTCTGTGCGGGCCGAGCTCTCTTGGGCTCCTGGGCGTGAGACCCTCTGGCTGTTAAGCTCACGCATCTTGAGTTCTTGGGCTCCTGGGCGCTAGGACCTCTTGCGCGGCCCCGGGCTGCGGGGCGTAAGACCTCCCTCCGTGGCCGAGCTCTTTGGGCTCTGGGGCGATAAGACTCTCCTAGGCTGTTAAGCTGCGGATTGAGCTGCGGGCTCCACGAGTGCTAGACCCTCCTCCGCGAGCCCGGGCTATTGGGCTCCTGGGCGCTGAGACCCTCTGTTTCATTAGCTCTGCCAGGGGCTTGACTCTTGAGCTCTGGGCGCTAAGACCCTTTTAAGGCAATTGAGGCTCTTAGGCTCTTGGGCGCTAGAAGCATATGCCATGACTGAGAAATTTCTGCTGTTCTGCAAGAACAAGGCCTCGATGCATTAAGCTCTACATCTTTGAGCTACTAGGCTCTTGGGCGCTAGGACCCTCTTGGGCGAACTGAGCTACTGGGCTCTTGGGAGCTAAGACCTCTGCTTGCGGCCAGGCTACTGGGCTCTTGGGCGGCCCCAGACCCTCCTCACGGGCGAGCTGCGGGCTCTAGGCGCTAAAACCCTCATGTCTTGTTAAGCTCTACAAGGCGAGCCCTCTCTTGGGCTCCTAAGTGCTAAGACCTCTGAAATTTGTTAAGACATGAGCTCTCTTGGGCTCCCCAAGGCATTATAGCCTCCTCCGCGGGCGACGGCGGGCTCCTGGGTGCTAAGACCCTTTCGTCTTCCTTCCCTTTGAAAAGCACACGTGGCTTTAATGCGGATCTATGGAGAATTGGAACGGACTGTGCGCCTTCCCAAGAACCCTAGCTTCCTTATAAATAGTGATCCCTCTGTGGTGGTGCTATGCTTCCAACCTTCGTCTTTTCTTTGGCAGAGTCGGAGTCCACGCATGATGAAGCGTCAGGGTTTGGTCACCACTGCATGGGGTCTATCTTGTGATCATGAGCCGACGTTTGGTGTCGATGGTCTATCACTTGTAGGAGTTGTGTTTTTCCCTAATTCCTCCCTTGTGGGAGTTGTGTTGTTTCCTGGCTATGCCCAATGATGGAACTATGCTAGGGAACGTATCCGGAGGGGGCGGTGTGCTTGAAAAAACTTTTAAGTACCTCTTTCTCCATTTTTTCTTTCTTCTTTCTTCTCTTCTTTCTCTTTCTCCTTCTCTTCCTCTCTCTCCCTCTCCCCTTCTCTTTCTCCTTCTCTTCCTCTCTCTCCCTCTCCCATTCTCTTTCTCACTCTCTCTTCCTCTCTTTCTTTTTCCCTTTCTTGTTGTTTTTTTGCCTTGACTGGGTGTAGGCCGATGTGAAAAACAGTTTTAAGCAAGCGTAATTTTGAGATGCAAAGGGAGATTTTGTAATTCTCTGAGGTGGTTGTAACCTCCATGTAATATTTTTTTTGTATTCAACTGTAGCTCCTTTGAAATAAAGAACAATCTTTGTGAATCACGCGCTTCTTCTACCCAGGCCCCTTCGAGCCATGCTCCTAGCTTTATCTTTATAACTTATTGTTTGGTCCACCATAACATTAAACAACTTAAAAATGGACATAGAGTGTTATTCGAAATCAAGATGGTGGATCTTTATTACGAATTTCGTTAGAGGTCTTCTTTGGTAGAACCGTTTGAGGTGTTTAGTGTTCCATGAGTGGGGCAAGGTTTTTCCTTCTTCCGTTTGGAGTTCATAGTTGCTAGGTCGGATTATGTGAGATACGATGTTGGGCCCTTCCCAATTAGGTCCTAGCTTCCCATGTACGGGGTCCTTCCTTGCTGGCAGAAGTTTTTTTAAAACCAAGTCGGCTGGCTTGTAACTCCTAGGCTTGACCCTTTGGTCATAATACCTCGTTGTCTTCCTATGATAGTCCTCCATACGCTTTAGGACCTGCTCACGTTTTTCTTCTAGGAGATCCAGGTTTAGGTGAAGGACCTCCTCGTTGTGTTCGATGTTTGCTAGTTCAATCCTTTGAGATTTTAGTCCGACCTCGACTGGATCTACTGCTTCAGTGCCAAAGGCCAAAGCGAACAAGGTTTCCTGAGTTGTTGACTTACGCGTAGTTTTGTATGCCCATAATACCTCGGGGAGATACTCTACCCATTTTCCTTTTAGATCTTCTAGTTTGGTTTTCAGTGCTGCCTTTAGAGTCCTTATAGTGACCTCACGCGCCCGTTGAATTTGCGGATGAGCTGAGGATGAGTAGTAGTTCTTGATTCCGAGCTCAGTGCAGAAATCCCTAAACTTAGGGTTGTCGAATTCTTTCCCATTATCAGACACGAGGGACCTCGGGATCCCGAACCTGCATATTATAGAGCGCCATACGAAGTTGCGTACCTTCTGTTCTGTGATTGTTGCTAAGGGTTCGGCTTCGGCCCATTTGGTAAAATAGTCCAAAGCCACAATGATAAATTTGCATTGGCCGCTTCAATGGGCCAGGGGTCCCGATATATCGGCCAGGTGTTGAAGAAAGGTAAGGGGCTTGTAACTAACGTCAGTGGCTCGGATGGGAGATGAGAGATTTTAGCATGCTCGACAACTTGCATTTCTAACCGATTAATATGTTTGAGCATTGTGGGCCAATAGTACCCCTGTCTCAATGTTTTCCTAGCCAAGGTTCGAGCTCCGATGTGGTTACCACATATGCCCTCGTGTACCTCCCTGAGTATGTAGTTGGCGTCTTCCTTCCCTACGCACTTAAGAATGGGCGTAGAGAAGCCTCGTTTATAAAGGGTCCCCCGATGAACGGTGAATCTTGCCGACCTCGCTTTGAGTTTGGACGCCTCCTTTGGAGTGGCAGCGTGTACCATCTACGAGTAATCCGTATGGGATTCGTCGGCTCGGTTCGGTTGCTCCCATGAGGAGACTTCTCGGGTTGTCGGCAGCTTCTGCCCGAGGGTTACGGAAGGTGCTCAGATGGGTATCGATGCGCCCGAGTCTTCTTGTGAACATCGCCCGGTTGCGAGGCATCATTTCGGGAATTCTCACACTCTTGGTACATGTTTGACTGAACTTCGTATGAACTTCTTAAGCGATTCTCGTACCTTTTTAGATATAAGATCATCTTCTCACCTGCGCCTCGTAGGAGTCTTCCTGTCTGTTTTACCACCAATTGGGAGTGTTTGCACTCCACCTCCGGTGATCTGCTCATGAAGTGGGCGAGGTTGATTCAAGCGCTAATGACTCTGTTCGGCCTACGTTATTGAGCTTGGAAGCCGAATCCAAGGGTGTATTTCGTATCTATCCCATCTGGAGAGGTCAAGATTAGCCCTGCACCGCTTCCTTGGGCGTTAGCGGCCCCGTCGACGGATAATCTCGGATCAGGAAGAATTCGGGTGCGGTTGGCAGTAACTCACGCCAGACTATCTTTGGAGTAAATTCCATAATGAAATGCGCGAATCGCCGCTTTTACCGGCTTGTCGCTTTGTTTGTACCTGATGTCAAATTCACTCAACTCTATAGCCCACTTTATCAACCTTCCAAAGGTTATTGGTTTATGCAGTATTTGCTTCATTGGATATTCGGTTGGGACTTCGACGGTATGAGCTTAGAAGTAAGGTCAGAGTTTTCTGGATGTGGTTACCAACGCCAGGATCAACTTTTCCATCTTTGGGTACCTCTCCTCTTCTCCCCTCAGAGCTTGGGTTTTTTATTAGTAGATTGGTTCTTTTACGTCCGGGTTCTCTTGGGGCCTTTTTAATTCCTGCAGTTGAAGCTTGACCAGTGGGAGTGAGGGGTTCTCCTCGGACTTAGAATGGGGGAGGCTCGGGTGGGACTTGAGTGTCGTGAAGGCAGCCTCTACGGCGGAGTGTGCGTCCACTTTGGAAGGCCGCACTGAAACACGAAGAAAGGCCGACATTTATCATGACCCTAAATATGAGCGGCTCAGTGCTGATATTCTCTATATGGCGTTGAATGTCTTTAATGTTTGTGGTGACGCATATCGAAACGACCTTTATCGCCATCTACAGGATTGCCTCTATTCCTCGGTTGTTGACTATAAAACCTAAGAACTTCCCGGCGGAGACTCCGAAAGCGCATTTGGCTGGGTTTAACTTCATATTGTAGCTTTTCAGGACTTGGAACGCCTCGGCTAAATGGGTTATGTGGAGCTCGACTTTTATCGATTTTACCAACATGTCGTCTATATATACCTCCATAAATGTCCCAATTTGTTTCTGGAACATCCTATTCACCAGCCTTTAGTAAGTGGTCTTCGCTCTTAATCAAGGGCATTACTGATAACAAGAGTTCCCACTGCTGACAAATGAGGTCTTCTCTCGTCGCTAGTGTCAGATCGACCGTTGTAGCTCGAGAAGGCGTCCATGAAGCTAAGGAGTTCATGACCGGCCGTGGCGTCTACTATGAGATCAATCCGAGGTAGGGGGAAGCTATCCTTTAGGCAGGCCCTGTTGATGTCTATGAAATCGATGCAAAGCCGCCACTTGTCGTTTGCTTTTTTGACGAGAACAACGTTAGCCAACCATTCCGGGTACTCTACTGACGCTTTGCTCGGAGGAGCTACCGACACTCTTCATTAATCGCCACCTTCCTGGGCAAAATCCTTCTTTTGCTTGATCTACTTAGCGAGGGATTGACGCTCAACCCGCTGGGTGATCACCGCCGGCCGATCCCACCCATGTCTTCCCGTTTCCGTGCGAATACCCATGTTTTGCCTCTAGAAAACCTGATGAGAGGGTCAAGGTCTTCCACTAACTGACCCCTATGTGTACTTGTGGTGTCTTGGCCGGTCACCGAAATGCACAGCTCTAATTCTCCGAGGCGCAGGGCCTGGTTACCTCGTCCCGCGCGGTCAAGCTCATCCATGTAGATGTTTGGTTTCGATCAGGTTTTGCTTCATTGACGTCGAGTAACATTCCTCGGTATGTGCCGGTTTCAGAATTATTCCTAGTAACATACAGGTCGATGGGGCATCTACTATGAGAAACTTCACCGCTGTTGTACTGGCACGGGTCCTAAAGTGAGTACTAAATTGCACTGACTTGTGGGCAAGACTTCTCCTAAGAACCCACGTGTAGGAGTGCATTGACTAGCTCTACTTTCTCCTTCCAATGCCCATTTTGTCGAAAGCCGACGCGAAGATGATGTCTACCGAAAGCCTGTTGTCGACTAATTTCCACCTTATGGATCGTCTTAATAGCTACTATGGTTTTTATCACAAACGGCTCATCATGGGGATGTTGGCAGCTTTCCATGTCGAAGTCTGAAAAGGTTATGGTAGTATCTAGTCGAGGAATTTTGGATATTGTTTGTACTTCTAAGGTTTCCGACCATGTCGCAAGTGGGCCTTCCGGCCGAAGCCGACTCCACCTCCCGCAAACCTGGCATTACTGGATTTCTCCTAAAGGCACCGGATGCCGAACTAGTGGTCACCGACGGCAAGTGGTCGGGCCAGACTTCGCCTGCCCTTCCGAGGCCACGTAATCTGGCTGAGATGCCCACATCGGTTCGGGCATTCAATCTCTTTAGCCGGATGCGCCATCTATTCTGTCCATGACCAAACTCACAAAGATTTGCATCGCGCCTCACGGGTCCGAATTTCATCTGGGATGGCCACCTCAAAAACCTTTCATGTTGCACTTCACGTAGGACTTGTGACACTGAGGCTGTCAGAGGGGTGTATTGCTATGATGAATACCCCGTCGCGAGTCTCAGCCGAGGTGGTCCCCATTTATCCCCGACGCTCCCTGCCTTACCTGGGACCGCCTCTCGTTTTCCGCTCCTCCTAGGAATCAGCCCCCTGTCCGCTGTCTCTCGAGGCTTCGTCTTCTTTGTCGCCCCATTCTTTCCTTGAGTAGAAGAGCTTTGCTCGATGTGAGGGCTTCTTCACCGTCGATATACTCAAGCCGCGTAGGACCTCAAATCCATGTCAAGTCACCGAGGGCCTGAGATAGAGAACATTAGGTCTTTCGACCGCACCCCCACCCGCAATGAAAGCGCACGGCGAACTTCACGAGAATATCCACCTTCAAATGACTCGTGTTAACCTTCGAACATATGACTCAGCTTTCCCGAGCCTCGCTTTTATGGTCAAGGTGATAACTCGACTTCCTCACGTCCTGTTCAAGCAAAGTGGGAGACAAATGCATGGAAAGTTCGTGGAAGGATGAGATGGAGGACTCGCTAGGAGTCTCGTTAAAAACTGCCAATGCTTGGCCCTTTAGTGTATACAAGGCTCGCATCATACTGGGTCCCGAGCATCCGTGTAGTTTCATCCGGGTTTGTACGTGATTGAGGTGGTCTACGGGGTCTTTTGTTCCATTAACGCCTTGACCGCTGATTCAACTTTACCTAAGAGGAAGTGCAAAGACTCTACAGTGAATGAGATTCTGGCGGTTCTACCAGTGGCTCATGGAGACTGGAGCTCGGCCCTTTACCGCTTCCTTCATGTGGCTGATTTCTTGCTGGATGTCCCTGAACCTCTGCTCCTACGACCTCTCCTCTGTCTCTTGCTGATAAAGGAGGGGCCCATCGCCTTTGTTGTTCCCGCGATGCTCAAGGCGATCCTCCGAGGGGCTGGTGGCGATCATGCTCCCCGTGTGGCTAGTTTCTCCTTCTATCCGCTGACGAGGGTCGAGGTGTCATTTTCCTCGAGTAAATGTGGTTTTGGTCTTTTCAGTCCCGTCAGGCCCCCGGGGTGTTGTATTTTCCGTAAGCTGCTCCAACTCTTCGCCAGTGCGGTTGGTGATGCAGCGCCCACCCGGCCCATGTCGACCGCACGCCAACAGGCTCAGGAGGTCAATCATCCATGCCTCCTCGGGCCGGTCTTGCATCCTTAGGGGATCGGGCGTGGCTCCCCGCCAGGTTCGAATTGATACCATCACCATCGAGAGGTAAGTTTTTTTGTAAAGGAACCGCCGCCCTACGCACGGGCGCTAAACCGGCGATGCTTTTCAACCGAATCGCTTCGAGCGTGGCCGGACGCATTTCAGCCGGTCCGCCGACTGGACGTGGACTCTTGCAAAAAACGAAAACAAAAAGGCACCCATGGCTCACCTGCCTCCGATGCCTGCTAGTTCTTTCCTGAAGTTATAAGATCAATCGCTTTAGGAATGAAGTTTTGTGCATATGTCCGTACCTTTCAATCGATGGGGCCGCCCGGCATTTATAATTTGATGATCATGATAATTTTCCTAGTTGGATGATGACACAGAATATTATCTTTCCTTGTTGGAGGTTGATACAATATTTCTCCCATTTAGTGAGAGATTTTCTTTCCTTATCGTAAACCGCTTAATAAGGGATGATTGATAGGCAATAATTAGGAAATATGCTACTTTCCTAATTGGTGAAGATTGTGTGTTTTTCTCCAATACGGATTCCTTGGGCTACCAAACGCCTTTAAAGGAGAGCTGGGCCCCTGCTTCGCCATTTAGGATACCCACAAGGGCCCATTGCCAGTACCGAGCCCGCTTAACCCGACGCTGTGGCTTGTGTCTCTGGGCCTCGCGTTTCCTAACATTTCAAACCCCATCAGGTATAAATAGATGATGATCACACTTGTGTTTAAATTGCAGAACTCATCCGCCACTAACCTTGATACAAAGATGGAGCCCTTGAGAGAATTTTACGGTCTCTGAGAAAAAGTCACAAGGTAAAGGTATTCTTGTTCTGTGCGTTGGTCTATGGCAATATTGTTCTAGTACTGTACGAAAGCAAGTTTTAGAGTACCAATTTTTTTTATGCTGAACTAGCTTAGCGGCTCCCAATGCATGGCCCGAAAACTGAAACTAGAAAGCAATAACTTTGCCATGTGCAACATAAGATGGAGTTAAAATGATGGCAGTCTGAATATGTAAGATAGCCAGAATATCCTCCTATGTTTGAAATTATGTTCACTACACATCTTAAGAGAGACCTTTGCTAGAATGAATACTTGAAATTCATGAATCTTTGTCTTTTTAATTGATTTCTTATTGATCTGAACATAACCTTCAAATTCAATATTTACCGCCTAAACTTTTTTTTTTTTCGATGGTTTATCTGAGTTCAGGATGATGAAGCCAGAGTGAAGAGGGCCTTCCAGACTCTTTTAACAGGAAAGGGTGGGGAGTTTGACAGGAGGTATTGAGTTTCTTGAGCTTTGTGGGTTTGAGAGAACTGAAGGGGATGAATTCTTATTTTTACCTCGGGAGAAGGTTGAAATGGAAGTGTTGAATTCATCTGGATTTGTGTTGAACTCTACAATGACAAACTCTTTCTTTGGACTTCTCTCAAGTTGTAAAGAACGAAAAGTTACAAAGAATATTTGCTATGAATCAACAAAGGGAGGAAATGTATAAGTTGCTATGAACTCATGCCTAATGCTGGCTGTATGTAGTCTAAGGATATTAATTTGTACAGAACATTACATATAGCCTAGAATTTATATGAATAGAAGTTATATTTCATACTAAGATTAATAAAACTTAGTCTTTTATAGAATTTCATGGATTATAATTTGATTTGGATATCACATTGGTGGCAGCTACCAGTGTTTTAAAAATCGGACTGAACCGATTAGACCATCGATTGGTGATCTTTTTGGTCTTGGTTTAATCTGGTTTGACCATGGTTCTAACTATCAGTTTAGCCCCTCTATCTTGAACCGGTAAATTTTTCGATTTAGTTATCTGTCCAGTTTTCTTTTTTTTGGTTCTATCACTTGTCCAGTTTTTAAAACATTGACATCTACGACATATTGTTGTAATTTTAGGTAATATACTTTTTCTCCATTTATTCCCCGGTTTGGAGGTGGTGGCTGAGCACTGGTTTGACAGTTATGGTCATCTGTCAATAAGTTGGGCTTTCTAGACAATTACCCTTAAATTTAAAAGAAATTCTTCAAATGTAACTACTATAAATATATTCCTAAATTTATTATATTTTTTGTGGTTATGTAGAAAAAAAAATTTAAGAGACATTTTCTTAAAAATTGTGCATGTTCAATGAAGAACCACCTTCTAAAAATTATAATATAACCAAAATTCAAAAATTTTGTAAAATATCTTTTGTGGCCAAAAAAAAAAAAAATAAATAAAATAAAATAAATAAAAAAATAAAAAATAAAAAAAGAAAGAAAGAAAGAAGAAGGTATATTTAGGAACATTTTCGTACATTGGAAGAATTTTTATTTTAATTCAAGGAAAATTGTCGGAAAAGCCCTCAATCCGCCATCATTAACCTGCGAAACTCCACCACCTGGTCTCCTTCCAATTCAAGGAAAATATTAAGCCCGCCCTCAGTCGTTGAGCCAGGCAGCAGAAAAACAATGCCTGGCTTAACAACCACGGGAGCAGCACATTTAAGTCTTCCCCAAGCGAATTCCTCAGTCTCCAAGCCCAGCCTCCACCAAGAAATGCGAGAAACTGTCTTCCCTACATCCCTGTATTCACTTCCCCAACCAGTCTATACCAGACCCATACTCATCCTCCAATCTATCAATCCCTTCCTGCACTCTCCTTACAAGACTAGGATACTCTTCTTCTTTCAGCTCCCTCCCGCTCGCTCTTGCAAACCCGGGAACCAACGCATTACCGGAGAATCCCGCCGGAGCTTGGGGCATGATCCTGGTTCGAGGTCCACCGAACAGCATCGTTGAGATCTTGTCTTCTGCGATCTTCACTGCTATGCTCCTTGCTTTCCATATCTTTGCTGCTACAGCTTGAAAGGCTGTGCAGTTTTTTAACTTCCCGTCCTTGAGGGCTGCTTTCTTTAAGGCTTGGATGTCTTTGGCTGAGAGATGGACGGCATGAATCTGATTATAAGGTTGAGGTTTATCGATGAGGACAGTACTGGTTCCACGGAGGGTGAATGTGTTGTCGGTATCGGTGGCTTTTGAGTACTCAAAATGAGGGTGGCTGATTTGGGGCGGATTCCGGGCTCGGAATATGGTCCGGTCTGTCGGGACGACGGCCAGGCCTTCGCCGCGGGTCAGGGAAGCCAAGTTCGTGTTAAACTGGTGAACAGAGACACCGTCTAGGGCGCAGTGGTTGTACCTTGATCCCAGGGCCAGGCCTCCGCATGCAAACTGTGTCAACTGATATCATTGGAATGGAAAGGAAGAAGCTCAGCCTCAAGAGACATTTGAATTGCACCAAACAAAGGGGCAGATATGTTTGGTTCATGTTTTTTAAAACCATTTTTTAAAAACTGTTTTAGGAGACACGGAGAGTACTGTTTTAGTGTTTTATGGAAATAAGGTCTTGCTTGATTCATGTTTTTGAAAATAGTTTTTGAAAGCATGGAGAACATCAAAATGGTGTTTCTGGAAAATTGTTATTGTTATCTAAATTTAATATTTTTTGTAAAAGGAATCAAACTGTGTTTTGTGTTTTCCTTGTTACATGAAAAATAGTTTTCAAAAACACAAAGAACGCTCGTGTTTTGCGAAAATGTTAAAAAAAGAACCAAACATGTTTTCACTGTTTTCTTTGTTCTCCTTATTTTTTAGAATAGCAAAACATGCCCTATACCTCTGGTTGCTTCTTGTTTTTTAAAACTGTTCTTTAAAACAGTTTTAGAAAACACAGAAAACATCTATCTTGGGTGTTTTATGTTTTTTTAATCTAAATTTAGTATTTTCTGTGTTTTCCTTGGAAAAAAAACTATAAACAAAACATGTTTTCACTGTTTTCCTAATTCTCCTTATTTTTTAGAATAGCATCCATAAATCTTAAACCAGTACAGCAAAAGAACCTGGAACAGCCCCAAAGGCTTGTCTTTCAGCTCCAGCTCATCCTCATTCTCTTCACGCAAGAAAGCAACCAGCTGCCTGAACTCCGGCTTTGGCGCCGCCAGCTCACCGAGCTGGCTCAACCTAGTCTTAGTCGTGGCTGTAGCAAGCACAAATCCCGCACTGTTGCAGTCAATCTCGAGCCGCCGACTACTCGCCTCTAGCGACGGCGCTATCCTTCCAGCCATGAAGTCGTAAGTCACCAGCAGTCGGGATATCCCGCGGCTTATGCGCCGACAAGCCTCCAAGAAGCTCATTTGATTCGCCGGCGGATCGAAGAAAGACACTGATTCTTGATATGCAACAAGATTTAAGTCTATGTTTGATAAGAAAATCCGCCGGCGAGGCGTCGGCGTCTCCGGCTGAATCATCATTCTCTCCACCAACTTCATCTCCTCCATGTTGTTTGTCCCCCGCCTTTGCTTTATGTCATTGCTTTTTTCTTAATGTTCACAACATTTGTGATTTATGTTTTCTTAAAAAAATAAAAATTGTATGCACTTGTAAATATACTATTATGAGGGAAAAAAAACCTGGAATATTAATGTGTATATTAAATGGTCATTAATGTAAATGTTTAATAGTATTAAAGAGTTTTACTATTAATATATAGATTAATGTGCTATTAATATTTCATGGAATATTAATGTGTATATTAAATGGTCATTAATAGTAAATTTATTTAATACTATTAAACATTTATATTAATGACTATTTAATACATATTAATGTGCTATTAATAGCCCATGGAATATTAATGTGTATATTAAATGGTCATTAATAGTAAAACTATTTAATATTATTAAACATTTATTAAATAGTTTAAATGGTCATTAATACAAATGTTTAATAGTGTTCAATAGTTTTACTATTAATGACCATTTAATATACACATTAATATTCCATGGGCTATTAATAACTCATGGAATAGCCCATGGGATATTAATGTATATATTAATAGTAAAACTATTTAATACTATTAAACATTTATATTAATGATCATTTAATATACACATTATTTCAAAATAATTGTCTCTTTTCGAAAAAAAAATTGTTTCAATTTAATTGTCATTTTAAGAAATCAATAATACTTTACCATATTTCTTTCAATTTTACCCATATTTTTATTATTCCCAACCAAATTTTAATAAATATCATATATATTAAAATATTTTACAAGTTCCAATATCTTCTACACTTAAGCACTCCACAATTTATGTGGATTTTTCACTTTTCCAATTAGTTTTGATAAAGTGATATATTTTTCCTATACACTTTTCCAACAAAAACATTTCATATTTTTTTCTATTCCCTATAACAAACTGTATATATTTTCATCACAAACTTATATCACTCCTACTATACTAAAAAAAACGAAATATTTGAAGAATATTTTGTTTGAAGAATCCCTAGTTTTAATCATAAAACACTTTGCAAAATATTTGGCCAAAATTTTGCTTAGTTTTTTATTCATACCTGTGGAGGAAAATCATACAAAAAAACTGGCGGAATATTTTAGTTAAGTGGCTAAAAATTTATTGGTAATTGGTAGATTAGAATTAAATAAAGGGTTGGAGTTTTTATAAAAGTCAAATATTTATTGAGATTTTTATGGAAGAAAGAAAAACAATTAATACTATAACTAGATATTTATTGAAAGTAAAAAATGATGGTTTAGTCATTTTATAGTTTTCCTTAATTCACATGCATCTTTGAAAAACGACCATTGTTGTGAAACGGAGGGAGTATTTACTAATACCAAAATAGTATATTGACTATTTTAATATGCTAATAGGCCACATAATGTTTAATAGCATATAATGAAGTAAATTATATTAAATAGTACAGATTAATGTGCTATTAATAGCCCATATACGATTAAAATAGTATATGGGCTATTTTACTATATGGACTATTTAATAGTATTTTAGTAAAATAGTCCATATTATATATTTTGTGACATTTATGTAATAGTTTACTATTACACACAAACTATTACTATTAACCATGAAAATAGTTTGTGTATATTTAACCGGTTATGATTTGTGAATATATCCGTTTTACTATTAATATTAAAACTTCGAATACCTTATGATTAAACGGGTTATGCATTCGTTAACTTTCTCTCAATTAATATTTGATTAAATTGGTCAGAAGATTGTTTTAGTTTCCGTTTAACAATATATACACAAATCAAATAGTTTTGTACGATGTGTGCATGTATTCATATATAACATATAAGACATGCATTCAGTATATATATATATGGGTCAAGAACGTCACTAACCTTAATGCGGAATAAACCCAACGACGAATGCCAACATCCTATTGTTACGTAGCCCGCGGCACGCCTTTAGTTCGTGAGTGTGTAGAATAGCCACAATGTGCTATCCCCAATCAATCCACGAACCCATCACGCTCCGCGGCAACGACAAGGGACAAGAAAGAAGCCGGTAGCGAGAAATGATCGGCGAGGAACCGTACGCCTGGCTGCGGTCGATAATACCCTATAAGATAAGAGACTTTTTAATATAAGTGGGACTCATCCCATCATAAATGTAATCGATAAAGGATTATAAATATATTCAATAAGGGACTTGATGATGCTTTTTCAACCCGACTCGGGCCGGGAGCTTGTCGGGGTCGCTGGGCTAGGGTCCGAACCGCCGTCGGGGCCCTGGCCACGCCTCGATCTCGCGGCTCCCGCAAAACAAGGATGCAGGGGGCCTGAGGGCTTCGCCGTGGCCGCTCCGAAGGTCAAGTGAGTTTCTTTCTCGATGAGAGAAGATCAACCGCTTGTGAGGACTAATGTGTCAGGTACCTTTCAAATCATGGTGGCCTGCATTTATAGCATATGTTTTTCCCAATTGGAGGGTGATAAGGATTCTTTCCCATTGGATGAGATATTTTCTGCCTTTATCGGTATCGAATTCAATGAGGGATATCGAAGGAGTAGTTTATTTAGAATTATTTTTCTTCCTTATTGGTGAGATCCGGCTTGATCTGCAGGATGAGCTGTTATATTACGAATTATCTTATTTTCCTTGCTAGTGAGATTTAGTTGGATTCGCAAGATAAGATGTTATTGGGGTGGGATTTATCCTCTACTTCCTTATCGTATGGGATTTAGTGTGATTTGGTGTAATGTGGGCTTTCCCACTACCCATGTTATCACTCGGGGTGAGCGAATCGGGGTTTCAAGCCAATGGGCGCCAGTGGACTTGGGTGTTTCATCGGCTTGTTCCTCTTCAGTCTGGCGACGGACATGTGCGCCTATTTTTCAAACCCCATTTGCCCCCCCAACCCTTGCGGCATGCGGTGCGTGCGCGGCTGGGACGCTTACTATCTGCAATTTCCATGTGTATGCTCGAGATGGGCTAGTTAGGCTTACACCGCCATATGTCTCTGGGATAATGATGACTTTTCGATTCGCGCCATTTCTTCCTGTACTTCAGCCTCTCTTCTCGTCCCCAGACACCCTCGACTGTCACCAGGTGCCCTTGATCCCGCGTTTTCTTTTTCTCCGCTTAAAGGAGTCTCTGATTTCCCTTCCCTCAATATCTCCTCGTTTGAACCTTCGTGAGCCCTTTTCCGGCGCCTCTGCTCGAGATAGCTGCTCTATTCCCGAGACCGTCGTCTTCCTTCCTGTCTTCGAGCAATACACGAGGCGCTGTGGCCAGTCGGGCTCGGGCTTCGGCCTTTATTACTGCTCTACCATGGGTCCAGTCGCCTTCTTCTTGCGCATTGTGAGGTGACTCCTGCTGTTGTCGGTTCAGTGGCGGATCAAGGCGCCGCACCGCTTCAGCCCGAGTCGACCAGATGCCCTAGTAGAGCCCCTTTTCCCTCGAACAAGGGTAAGGAAAATAGATCGTATTGGCACCCCTGGGATCAAAGTATCCGTCCGCCGTAAGTGCAGAATGCTATGGCAGCTGGGACCTAGCAAAGCCCACCCTTGTATGGGCCACTTTTTCAAGGCGCATAGCCCCCTTTAGTGTCCGGTCCGTCCCCGACATTTTGACCTCTTACGTTGTTCCAAAGACTCAAGATGGTGTGCGCTTCTTCAAGTGGCCTTGATAACGGTCTTCAGCTCTCCGCACCCTTTATAAAAGGGTTTCAGAACCCTTCAATGTCCTGGGTCTTCTCAACTCTCGCCCACCCGGTTGTCGGGTATTTTGGTCGGGCTATCGTTTCTTAGGGATGTGGGTCTCTGTTCCCAAAGGTAGTTATGTTCCCTTTATCTTTTTAATAAGGAAACTGAAAGACCAAATGATGTATATGTGAAAATATGGCCAAGGGAGTGAATGGTAAATACTAAAACTAATTTGAAACAAAAGTAAGTGTACTAAAAATCAAATGGAAAAGTATTAATAACACTTTCAACCCCTTTCCGCAAGTGCACGGTCATACAGAATAAAGTGACTCTGTGGATCCCTGGAGAATGACCACGAGGATCGAGGTTCTCTAATTGGAATTTGATCACCCCGCCATTACAAGGACTCTTCTACTATTTAGGCGATCAAATAGATGTGGAATAAAATCAATTTAATTGAAATAAAAATCGATTTTAAAACTAATCCTAAAATCTACCAAATAAACAACCACTCTTAATTCTAAAAGGTATGAAGAGAGTCACTGTGGACGGGATAATTATTTACAAAACAAATTTCGCATTTCCTTTGAAAGTGCAACATTTGTGAGTTGAATGTCGGATTTGTCCAAGAGCAATGTAGTATAGCTTGATTTCTCCATACACCATACATTCACTATCTAACACACCATATTCTTTCGTGACAAATGGGTCTAAATAGCTACTTGTAAAATTCGCACCTTTTAAGATTTGATTGTTTTTCTTTTTCAATACTACAATCATTTTCAGACCAAGAATTCTCGCCCCATGCATGTGATAATGCAAGCCTTCTCCAATGTAATTGGTATCTCGCCCTTCAAATCTAATAAAATTTTATATCTCCTGATTAGATTCGCTTAACACGATCAAGATCCTTTCATCGATCTAAGGAGAAACCTCTAATCAACTAAATTGATACATCATCTAATTAATCCTCACACCATGAGTAAATTAGTGATCTATCAAAGCAATTTTTCGTAGTTCATTAGTTCCAAGATATTAAAGCCTAACATACCCCTAAGTTACCGCCTCTTACTCAGAATCTCCATCTCTGTGTCACTCGTGAGGGCCTCTTGGAAATCGTAGAGTAAAGATATGTAAATTCTTTTTGGGTATAAGCTAATATTCCAAATACCATTATATGAACAGTACCAATTATATAAATCAAGATTCAAACCACAAATAACCGGAGAAACTACAATCAATGTTCAATAATTAAACCCCAACCCTGGAGGGTGTTTAATGTTCCATTACTGGATTCCAATCATCACTAATCAAAACAGAAAGTAAGAAAATGAAGAAATCAAGAGACAAGAAGAGAAAAATCCATTCAGCTAAATTCGCCTCAACAAGAAATAAATTGAATATTTGAGCACAAAGACCGAAATCTCTTCAATAGAAATAAAAAATCCGCTTCTAAAACTACTCTAAGATCTATTAAAAATAAAAATCTACAACAAAAACTAAGAAAATGGGCTGTTTAGAGAGAGAAAACCTACGAGAGAGAAAATCCATATTTTTAGCCAATCTTGTCCGAACCTTAAAGGGAATCTGAATCTCTCGTTATATAGCACTCAAATCTCTTCAATAGAAATAAAATATGCTCTAAAACTACTCTAAATCTAAAACAAATCAAAAATCAGAGAAAACTATAAAATGGGCGCTTTGGGAGAGAGAAACCCCATGAGAGAGGCTCTCCAATCTTCCCGCTACCCTATTCACCTAGAAAACGAGTATATATATGATCCTAGGGTGAAATGGGCTTGAAAATAGGTCAAAATATCACTTTTCGGCTTTTTTTAGGTTTCTATAGCGTTTTTGGTCGTAAAACAGCAAACTGGTCGCCACAATTATTTTTAGGTCGCGACCAAGTTTTCTGGTCGCGACTAAGTTTCTGGACAGCAACTTGTTTTTCTTCTCCAACTTGTCGGGGCCATAACTTCTTCATTTTAACTCAGATTTGGGCGTGTGAGTACTCGTTAGAAAGCTCTTTGAATGTAGAATGCAGCCATGAGGGAATTTGAACCATTTGATGTTCCATATGGTACATAAAAATTTATCTTCCCAGTAGCGCGCTGTGAGACTCTTTATTGACTCTTCTTTTGGAAATATATTGTTCATTTCTTGCCAAATCACTTGCTTTTCATCAATAATCCAAAAAAACCAAGTTTAGAGGAAATTTTATGAGTTTTACATGAATATGGATATAAAATGCACAAAATAGCATGTGAAATGAACTCAACACATAGATGAGTTTTGCACTCATCAAAACTGCCGAGGGCTTCCTCTATTTTTCCAGGCGTGCCGGTACTCCTCTGGTGATTTCCGATCTTCCATCTTCCCACAGGCTTTGGAAGGAGCGTTACTTCTTCATCAGCGGCCGCAATTGGGAGTATGATCCTCTTGACAAGGATGACACCCTAGGCGTTCCTGTTGCTTAGACCACCCCCGAGAATCTACGTGAGTATCGCTTTGTTTTTAGGTATAGTCTTTGTGAGGTCATTGGGTATCTCTAATTCTGCATTGTTCGTGTGCCTCTTAGGTGCTTGACCCGATCTCAGCCCCGAAGATAACATCATAGCGTAGGAGTTGGCTGAGTGCTCCCAGCCCTACTGATGATGGTCGGATATTCTTGGTCCTCGGGCTCGAGGTCTACAGCTCTCTTTGCTTTGAGGCCTTCACCTCCTTCCGCCTTGTAATCTCTCCCATCGGACCTTGAGCCGACGAGCCCACCAGGGAGGCTTCTGGCTTCGGTGGGACATTGTCTCGGAAGTCCCCCGGGCGTGAAGCAGGCTTTGGACTCAGTTGAGAAAGAGCCCAGTCAGACTTGGGGCAAGGTTAGAAAGTGGGGGCATCTTCCTCTTCTACTTCTACAGCGCTCGAATGCAGAGGCGGGTGTTGTGCCAATTTGAGGTCCCTAAAGCTTTGGGTTCCCGACCAGCTCGCTCTGCTCTGGCCAGGCTCCTCGAGAAGGGGGTGTTGAAGAAAGTGGATTGGAGTCATGCCTATCATTGTTTAGATCCCAGTCTGCAGTGTTGAAGTCACCTTCCTCGGCGGAAGGGATTTGAAGGGAAGGGCTCAGGCGACGGAGATGGTGACTCCTTGCTCGATGTCGAGCTTGCGTGGGCGGGTCTCGATCCGTCCTTAAGATTTTGATCTCGAGATTAATTGTATTGCCGGGTTGAGAGCTTTTGGCTCTATCCCTCCAGGGGATCACCTATGGATTCCCATATCTTGTCGTGTGTCTGATTTCCAACTGAGTTGGGTGTTGTTGTGTTGGTCGCGATCTTGCACGCATTGGATGTGGTGGTGGCTACTGCGTTGGTTTGCTAAAGGCGATCTAGCGAGCCATGCCCAGTGCCGGAACTTTACAAGGCACGGGTGGCTTCCCTTACTTCCAAGCGGGCTAAGTTGCGGGACTAGGTGCAGAGTATGACCGAGGAGGTAGTGAAGCTTAAGTCTGATTTGAAGCATACCACGTCGGAGCGCCCTCGAGCCGAGGGTAGAGAAGATGAGGCTAGAAACAACTTGAGAGCGGCCGAAGTCGAGCTTCGGGAGGTTCGGGATGAGCTACGAGCTGTACAAAATGACTGACTAGAGGCTAGGGGATGAGGGTGCGGTCTGCCGGTCTGCGAGGCCCGGATGGTCGGGGGATGAGCTTCACCGTCCCCGGAGCCCAGCTGCCGAGGTCTTGGAAAGAGGCTGCGTCACGGTAGAGCTGGCGTTGCCACGATAAGACGTAGCTGGCAGATGGAGCTCGTCGCGAACCAGGGGCCTATAAGCTTTCGAACTCGGCGAGGAGTGCGTGGGGTTTTTGTGGGGATCTTCATCGGCCAGTAACTACGGTAAGCTCAAAGGGACAGTTATGGGGGTGAGGGCGAGGCTGTACTCGTATGGGCTTACAGGTGGCTTGCCTTTCGGAGAAAGTGCTAATGTCTATCGAAGCTGGACTTGGCCCGACCTCCTTGCGATGAGGAGCGAGAGTCCTATTGCGAGACTATTGGAGAACAGGACACCTTGAAGCGCACCACTGCCGCCTTGACTTCTTCTCACGATGTCTAATTTCCCGCGTATATCTTCGCTTGCTTGTCGTCGTTTTTTTTTTTTTTTTTTGGGGCTTGGGACCCAGGACATATGTAGCCTTTTCGTTAATGAATATTCATTTTTATTCCACCCCTTTCGCCTCTACTTGTGCATTTCGCACTGATGCTGGTGAACGACAACGGCATAGCTGAATTGACGTCCCCAAGTTGAGCGACTCTTACAGAACATGTATTTGAGTTGAAGCTGATCGAGCTCTTCAAGCGGCTCTTGGGCTCAGGTGTTTGGATGCTGGTAGACAACTCTGGGGCGCATGGCGGGAGGGTAGTGGGCTCGTGTGATTTCTTAGGCTGTGGCGAAGGCTTATTGGGCTGAACCTTTGGTGGCTTGACTCTGGGCTGCGTGGCACGGGCTGAGTGAGTTGAGCTCTTCAAGCGGCTCTTTACGGAGAAGCCACGGCGGCCCAGGGCTGTTGAGGCGAATAGCTGGCAGGCCGACTCTGGGTTTGCGTGGCTTTGAGGGCGATAGTTGAGCTCTTCAAGGCGGGGATTGTTGGACTCTGGGGCGTTGAGGCTGATGGGCCTGAATAGTGGCTGGCTGACTCCTAGGTGCATGGCTTTGGGTGGGTGGTTGAGCTCATCCAAGCCAGCCCACTTCAGGCTCTTGAGGCCCGAACTGTTGGGGTACCGAATAACTGGCTGAAGTGACTCCTCGGTACATGGCACGGTGATGATTAAGCTCTTCAAGGCCGGCTCTTGGGCTCCTTGAGGCTGTTGGGGCAGACCAGCCTTGTTTGGGGGGCGAGCTCTAGGGTGCATGGCTTGGGAGGGCTCAGTGGCGCGTAAGTGTTTCTTTGGGCTCCTGGGTGGCCCCAGGGCTTTATTAGATAAATGGCTTGAGCTAAAGCCGGCTCTTGGGCATGGCACGGGTGAGTAGTTGGGCTCGTCAAGCGGAAACTCTTGGGCTCCTGGCGTTGGTATTAGGTGCGGAAAATAGCTGTTTGAAGCGAATCTGGGTTACATGGCCTGGGCTGAGTAGTTGAGCTCGTCAAACTGAGCTGCTGGGCTCCTAGGCTTTGGGGGCTTATTGGGGTGGGACTTTGGTGGCTTGACTCTGGAGGCTATGGGGTACAGGTGGAGTAGCGGGCTCGTGGCCAGGTTGTTGGGCTCCTTGGCGAGGCTTGTGTGGTGGATAGCTGAGGTTGAGCCCGGCTCTGGGGCTGCATGGCTGGGAGGAGTGGTGAGCTCGTTAAGGCGGCTGCAGGCTCTTGGGCGCTAAGGCCCATTAATTTTACATAACTGTTGAATTGACTCTGGTACCTTTGGTGGTAGTTGAAGGCTCTTCAAGGCGGTTGCCTTTGGGCTCTGGCGGCAGGCACAATGGGCTGAATAGCCTAAGGCGGGCGAGCTCTAGAGGCTGCGTGAAGCCCAGGCTAAGTAGTTGAGATCTTCAAGGCGACCCCATTTGGGCTCCTAGGCGTTGAGGAGCTGACCAGGCTGAATAGCTGGGTTGGGGCCCGACTCCCCAGGGTGCATGGCCCCAGGTGGAGTAGTGAGCTCGTCAAGGCGAAATTGGGCTCCTTGGTCTTTGGGCTATTGGGTGGATAGCTGGTGGCCCGACTCCCAAGTTTGCATGGCACGGGAGGAGTAATTAAGCTCGTCAGCGAGGCTATTTGGACTCTGGGTGTTGAGGCCTATTGGGCTAAATAGCTGAGGCTAGCGACTCTGGGCATGGCTGGCGATGGTTGAGCTCGTCAGGCGAATTTCTTTGGGCTCCTTGGCGCGGAGGGCTGTTAGGTGAATAGCTGTGAGGGTGGGGCCGAGCTCTGGGTGCATGGCCCCTGGGAGGTGGTGGCTCGTGAGGCCCGGGGCTGGCGAGGCTCTTGGGGCGCTAGGCTGTTGTTTGCATGGCTGAGCTGAATGACTCGCAGGGCTGCGTTACTCAGGCGAGTAGTTGGGCTCTTCAGCGGTGACATTGAGCTCTTGGTATTTGAGGTAATAAGGTCGAATAACTGGTTGAAGCGACTCACAGGGGCACATGGCTGGTAGTAGTTGAGCTCTTGGCGGCTGCCCCGGGCTCCTGGCGGCGAGGCCTATTGGGCTTAATAACTGGTGAGGCCGGCTCTGGGGGCTGCATGGCCTTGGTGGAGTAATTGAGCTCGTCAAACTGAGCTGTTGGGCTCCTTGGCGCTAAGGCCTGTGGAATTTGGATAGCTGTTGAGCCCACGACTCTTAGCACTGGCACAGTGCTTAGTCTGATTAGTGTGCTAATTCTATTCCCAGCGTAGGAGTCGGTTGTCGCATTGTAATCTTGCCAAATCGCAGGTCATCTCTCGAGGAGCGGTCTTACTTTATTGATCAATAGGAGCTATTCCCCACTAAAAGTATGATTTAAAAGAAAATTGTGATGTTGTGTTGTTTGGTAGATAGTTTGATTGGTTTAAATGTTTTAAACTAGAAAGACAATTCTTTGGGATTTTAGGGTTCCACTCGCCGATCAGTGGTCACCTCTTATTTTATAAACTCATCTGGAACCATTGATAAATGGTCTTCGATGGAGGATTTGTCTTCGTGCTCTTTGGAAAATGATTGATCAGTGTACTGACACTTGTTCTCAGTCAAAAGCGAACCATAGTTGGCATTATGATCCAAGCCTGGCGTGTGTAGGAAATATCTCGTTAACACGTTGTCAAGAATTCCCTTGTGAAGGATTTAAAACCTTTCTACACAAGTGATCAATATTACACAATCCATTGAAAATCAAGAGAGGAATTGAGGGACTTTACCTTGATCGGGGTGAGTTTCCCCCATATGATCCCAGCAGTAGGGGTTTAGAACTCCATAAAACTTGTATGAACAATTAAGGGGTGACGATTAATCGTAAAAACGATTGCCTTGCGAAATCGGAATTGACTTGTAGGCGAGAATGAAGAATATGGAATGCTAGGATTTAAAAGCTAGAATAAATATTTATGCTGAAAGATTACAAACTCTTGAATCTGAAACTTCTAAAAGAATGGAAATCGAAATACGGATCTCTGAAAATCTAACTTTCGAAAATGAGGAGAAAACTCTTGTCTATCTAAAACCTAAACCTTTAGAAGTGAAGAACTAAAAACTAAGAGTCGTGAGTCTACATTACTTGTGTCCTCCTCGCACATGGCCCCCTCCCGATGTGATTTTCCCATTTGGTTTGTTGTGAGAGTGCCCCGGCCGGCGTGCGGGATTTGAATTCTTGGACAATTCCCATGAGTTCCACTGCGCGGTTGTACCGGTAGAACTTTAAGTTGTCGGTGAATACTACTGATGATTTTCGACAAGTTGTGCGGTAGAACTTTAAGTTCTCATAGATAGAGAACTCAATGCTTGTTGATTTTCCGGTAGTATGCAGGTAGAACTTTTAAGTTCTACGCATAGAAGATATCATTTGGTGCTTTCCTTGCTTCTTTGGGTTCGAGACCGTCGGTGCTCTTACATCCACATTGCTTCATATTGGCTTCCCGGGCTTACATCCTTGTGCACTTACATTTTTAAACACGAAAGACACACTGAAGTCTGAACCTGAAGAAATTAGAAATTACTGTTCTTATACGAATGTGGGTAAATTGTGATTTAAATGTGCTAGATTCTATTATAGTCATGCTCAAATGTGTATTCATCACACCTGACACGCATCTTGCTAGTCCACTAGCAAAGATTTAGATCGAGAACTACCCACTAGGTATGAATTTCAACGAGGCGCTCGGTACGAGTCAAGCTTTGCAAAAATCCCCAAAAAATAGCGGTTATGGAATAGGACATTTTCCCTTTGGTATGCACCGGCATGACTTCAATTAGACTGACCACATTCTTACACAATGAACATTACTCATGGCTAACCTGAAAATTGGTTATTCGGATAAAATTATGGATTTAAGAAATGTAATTAGTCATGCTTACAGTGAAGCGCAATGATCGAAATAAGGTAGCGATCATATAACATAGAGCGTGTAACCATCATGCGTAATGTCGAAAGGAGCGGCAAACATAAATTAGTCAAGAGTCTTAAGAGTTTATGTGTGAGTGAAATTTAAATGAAAGAAAGGTAAGATCAAAATGGGTGTTGGCATAACATGGCTAAGGTCTGCTACCCAGATTGCCAACTGCAGCCTAGTCTGGCCCACATAGTATGCGGCATCGTCCTAAATCACTCATCGGAGAGAATGCGTCGCCGTCCTTTGGTCGTCTAATTCTTGATTCTCCACCACAAATGCGGAGATGTAGCATCAGCCATCGGCTCTCCACTGAAGATGTGGCTCTCCAGTGCGGAGGGCGATCGATCAAATTTATACGCTACAGTCGCAAACCACCCTTGATGCGCGCTCCATCCTCTTGAGTGTGCTCGATGGTCTTTGGGGAGCATGGATGGGATCGGGGAGGAGATGCGAGGCAGGCGTGGTCTAGTGGATCTTTGCTCGGCTCTTGGCCTCGGAGTCTTTTCTTTATTGTTCCCACATCCAGCTTCTTCTGATACTAGTCACAGGTGGGAAGCGAGGAATATGCCGACTACTTGTGAATATTGTAAGAACTCCTCGTTTAGCACCGTATGACTAGTGCATAGTCCCGATCGACTTCACGGTCATAACCTCGTACAACAACTGAATTTGTTCTTGGCTGGGAGACTTTTCACTCTTCGGCCAAATTCGATTGTGAATGATCTTGTTCATCAGGGCGTATTCCGGCTTTAGCTTTCCAGGAACGACTTCTTATTTGATAAATCCACTCATGGAGTGCGAGGCGGAGTGCACATGGCCTCGGTGGATGGCGGGCATCGAAATCAGTAATAGCTCTGAGTGGATATGGCCTGTCATAAGCGTCAGGGCGAATGTAGTGCAAGGCATGTGCTATCGTCGGGAGTGACAGGCACGCTCCCATCAGAAGTTTCAATGCGGTCGACCAGCTGATTTTTCCTTCCAGTTGGTGTGGGAACTCCTGAGACTGCGAGAGGTAAGTATCCGATCCCGGAGTGCACGAAGTGCATATTTTGTTCTGTATAATTACCTTTGATGGGATGAGAATATAGAATGTTTCCAAATTAACGCCCCTCTGCGCATTGAAACCTATTTTGCCATTGCACAGGTCCATTTCTCGTGCTCACCCTCATAGTCTTGTGAGAACATAGCCTCTTATTTCTTCATAACCTTTATCGTCGTCCTCGCTTCACGAAAGAGGATACGCTTGTTTCCTTTTTTCTTTTCAGTTTGGGAGGCATCGGGCTTTCTCTTCTTCCTTTTTCGTTCCATAGAGAGCTGGATGCCTTCCCACGCTTCCGGTGTTCTTCGGCGTGCCATAAATAAGCGGTGATATATGCGGCCCCAGAGATGACGAAATAAATCATCATGTCCCAAAGAAACCTTGTCTCGAACAACACTAGGCTGGCCCGTACATCGAGATACTGATCTCACCGCCCATATGGGCCGACATAGCCTCCCGGCCGGCGATCACGAATAATATCAACAAAATCAAACAGCCAAGATCCATATGTAGAAAGGAGATCATGATGCTAGTGGAGAGTTGTAGAGACTGGTCAGTTTCTTGTGCCGGTAACAATGCAGGCGTAGGCAGGAAATACAGCGGAAGCAGGCGGAAGAGGCTTAGGGAATGCTTGTAAGAGAACACGGCTAGGGCTCAACTTGTGGAATAACAAAAACCATATGGCAAATGAAGAGGAGTCAGATTTTGGGTTAAAAACCCTCTCTGCCCAATTTCGCCAGGTGTGCAGGTAGAACTTTAAGTTAGGTGAACTCTTGATTTTTTCTCTCTTTTCTTTTTTTTTGAATATATATATATTTTTCACTTTGAACGAGTGAATGCTTGCATTATCATCTTGACTTTGTTGACTACCTTTCATCAGGTTTTTTCTGCATGTTCACTTTTTCTCTTGTTCAAATTCCACAACTGACTGCATTCAGTAGACTTAGTACTGTAATTCATTCTTGGGATATCTTCAAACTCTCCATGAGAACACTGTTGTTCCATAAATCCGGATTCCTAAGGTTCGAATAAACTTGAAAACTGACTTAGCTCAAAATGGGTGCAAGGATGAGACACTACAAATCCGGGCATGCAGCGAAATAATGGCCTCAATCATTTTCCACTTGTAAAGGTCAGTAAAGACTATGATGCATGAAATTAACGCATTAGCTAAATTGATGCACAATTGGAAACAATAACAAGCAAGATCGGAGAAATTTTGGCCATAAGTCTGTGGTTTGGGTGAGTAGTAAAGTAGGTAGAATGCAAGGGGACACAATTCACAGAAGAACACAAGGCTTGTTGTGTGTGCTTGTTAAGATGTACATGCGATAAGATGATGTGGAAGTATGAATCAGAGGGTATGTACAGTGCAGGTAAAACATAATACTCCAAAGCAAATTTTGAAAAATTTATTACTTGAACACATAACGGCGCGTAGTTACGTTCAACGTCTTTACTTACAAGCGAAACAAGCATCCCCAATGCTGAACTAAGTACCACGAGAGTGGAGGAATCACGAAACAAGAGCCTTGATTTTATTTTCTGTGTTATTAAAAGCAAATGAAATAAAAGCAAATGAAGAAATTAAAAACAATAAAAATAGAATTCATGAACAGAATAAAAGCAAACTATATGCAAACAAAATTGAGAATGATGTTACTTGGAAGGAGAGTTTTGGTAGAGGCGGATTACACCCGAGTCATGCGCTTCGTGAGGAGAGAAATGCTCAAGGAATGGTTTTGGCGTTGGCCATTCACCTTGAAGGAGTTCCCATTGTCCGGATTTTCAATTTCCACGGCTCGTATGGATAGACCACCTTAACGATGAAGGGCCAGTCGGCGAGAGGCGGGCTTCCGGAAATAGATGCGAAGCGGGGGCATGCGGCGTGCTACGATTGGGTTCAAAGTTTTCTGGCAATAGGTGTCATGGAAAACTTGAGCAGCTCCTTGTAGAATGCAGACTTTCATACGATTCCCTCCGCAGTTCTTCAAGTTCATTTAGATGCAATAACTGCTGCTTACCTGCTTGAGTTAGATCAGAATTAAAAGTTCGAATAGCCCAGTAAGTCCGGTGTTCCATCTCTACCGGCAAATGGCAAGCCTTGCCATAAACTAGCCTATAGGGAGACATACGAAACAGTTTAAAGAGGCGATGCGGTATGCCCAGGCATCGGAAAGACCGGAGTGACCAATCTTTTCGATTCGGGACGGAGTCTTTTCTAAAATGTGTTTATCTCCCTTTGATAGCTAGCTCGGCGACCACCGTTAGTGCGTGGGTGGTAAGTAGTGGATTACTTTATGGGTGACTCCCATATTTCTTTAACAGATTTTCGAATTGATTGCAAGAGTGGAGTCCACCATCCTTTAATAATTGCGAAATTTCAAAGCGAGAAAAATATGTTCCTTTATAAATTTCAAAACAACCTTATGGTCATTGGTTCTCGTTGGAATTGCCTCAACCCACTTAGACACATAGTCAACAGATAATAAAATGTAGAGATAGCCACAAGAAGGAGGGGAAAAGACCCCATTGAAGTCAATACCCGGCAGTCAAATTTCAATGATTAGAGTGGGGTGGAAGGCATCATGTTTAGTTTGTGACCCACTCCCTAATTCGCGGCATTGAGCCGCGAGTTTTGCGGAAATCAAAACAATCTTTAAATAGAGTGGGCCCGATAAAACCCGAAGCACGAGAATCTTGTCGGGTTTTTAGGGCGGAGGAATGTCCTCCACGGGCTTGAGTGGCAGAAGTTAAAATCCTCACTGCTCGTATTGAATTTTATCTCCTCATTATTTGATGCGGACCCGGTGTTTAAATAGATATGGATCGTCAAAATAGTATTTCTTAATGCTCTGTCAAGAATTTCTTTTAATTGAGAAGTCCATTGAAATTTGGAATCGGCCGGTTACTAGGTAATTCACTATGTCCCCGACATACCATGGGTAATGAACAAAAGCGAGTTGTTCATCGAAGCTATCACTATGGGTATGCCATGAGGTTGGATTCGGAACTAATCGAGATAAGTGATTAGAGCAACCACATTCTCAACCCTTTTTGGCCTCTTTAATGGTCAAGTTGAATTCTTGACGGTAAAATCCACCTAGTTAACCTTGGTTGCGTGTCTTGCTTAGGAAAGCGAAGTGCTTGAAAAGCTACATGGTCACGTAAAGATGATTCTGAGGCAATGATATATGACCTAAATTTTTCGACAAAGACATGACTAGAAACTCTTTTTACGTGGTTGTGGTTGGCACAGGCGAGGAGTTTAGTGTCTTACTAGCATAGTAAATGACAAAGCTTCCTTTTTGTCCTCCCTCTGTCTAGCTCGGCCCTATGGCATAATCACTAGCATCGCACATGATCTCGAATGGGAGGTCCCGATTAGGAGACAGCATGATTGGTGAGTGACACTAGCATGTTTTGAGCTTAGCAAGCGGTGTCACAAGCTTGTGACCATGTGAAAGGGACATCCTTAGCAATATGAAAGTACATAGCCAGGACTATAACCTTCAAATATTTTATAAACCTTCGATAAAAACCAGCTGAGAATGACCTTATGTCTACAACACACTTAGGAGTAGGGAGGTTGGAAATTAGTTCCCTTTGGCCTTATCAACTTGATTCCATCTTTTGATACAATGTGGCCTAAAACAATTCCTTGTGTTACCATGAGTGACATTTCTCCCAATTTAACACAGATTTTCTCTTGACACCTCTCGAAAACCTTACATTAAATTTTCTAAACGACTCGAACGAGTCTGGCGAAATCATCCATGAAAATCTCAATATGATTTCTATCATGTCCCTTGAAAATTCCCATCATGCATCGTTGGAAAGTTCGGGTGCATTACACGATCAGGCATCTTCCTAAAGGCGAAAGGTACCCGAAAAGGCAAGTGAATGCCGTTTCTTGATCTTTCCCAAGCTATCTCAATTTGATTGTTGGCGGACCCCTTCACAGTGACGAGGAAATGCAGAAACGCTCGGTAACCTCCCAGCCAAAGCTATTCATTGACAAGTTACCATGAAATATTAGATTAGCTAACTGACGTATTTGAAGCATTAGGTTATAAAAATTTTTCCCACTTTTCTATTAAATCACACCTTTAGATTCTTAATCGGCGACATAACGGCGCACGGTGGTCAAGCGAAAATACACAATCACCTGTATAAAAATACACTCGATGTTTTCGAATGTCATTCTGACAATACAAGGACCTCTTGGTCCTCATCAAAATATAAGATAAGGATAAATCGACATAATTTTATCGCGACTGTTTTTCTCAAAACCATGCATGCATATTTTACAAAATATATTTATATACAAAATGCATTAACTTTACTATTTTAATTTACACCTTATCTTATATATAATCACAACTTGTCACAGGGTGAGGATCTGGAAGGTTTTTCGAAGCTAACACCTGCACAGAATTATTTAAGCAGAGAAAACTATGAGCCAAGCGAATCGGTGAGTACCTATAAGTTCTAAATCTTTGTTGTCATTGTTTTGGCCTCCCATTGCATAATCGTACATAAATGGTTGTGCTTGTTTATGAGAAAACTGAGTTTTGCTGAAAACATTTAAGCGATAAAGCATTTACAACTCTTTGGCCATTTATCTTTCTTGGCTTTGATGAAAACTATTTATTCTTTGGCCTTTCTGTATTTACATTCTTTGGCTTATTTGATGGTGGTTAATATCTGAAAGTGCTATCTTGTAAATCAAGTACCAACCCGCTGTGGCCCATATAAAATACCCTAGAAGTGATGTCTAGGAACCTCGGAACTGGCATGGTAGTGAACCTCGGAACCTTCTGTTAAGATAATTAGGTGAACACGGCGGGATACATATAGCATAATGGAACACCAGGGACCAAAATGCTCGGTGATGGGAACACCGGAACCAACACCTCATCGCTATATGTACTAAGTCGGTAGCGCTAACTATATACCTCGAATATACGGAGGAGCGACTCAGCATATAAATATATGCTAGATCCCCGGCCCCGAATTCTTGACCGGGCAATATAGTTAGTCATAATATCCCCATAACCTTACCATGCACAATCAAACCATGTAGGAAGCGGTACATGCCATCTAGGGTTTGCTAAACAGACTGGCTTGTTTCTTAAATCTTTGTCGAACTTTTCTGTGAGTATAACAATTGGGAGGTAATAAAAATGCTTTATAAATCTATATTTTCAAAGCACTTCTGAAACTTGTAATTTAAACACTTTCGTTTTGAAAATGATTTTGAGTACTCACCTTTTCTCGGTAATTTCTTTCAAATCTTATCGAAGCACTTTAGATTTAGGTCGAATCTTTGAAATCGCCTACACAATTCATTCCAAGTACGAAAATGCCCTCGGTTCGCGTTTTAACCATAAAACATACGGGGCTTTCAAAGTGACTATATCGAGCGAACTTGATTCAACAAAACTGCGTGCTAGTCACAAATTCGATATAGACATCGATAATATGATGTGAAATTGACCAAAATGTCCATACACATTAAATGCCCACATAAAAACTATCTGTTTTGATCCTTTTGGCGAAGGGACTTTCCATATAGTGCAAAAATACCAGAAACATTTACGAAAGTGCAATTGACTTGTCAGGCCTGCTCGAAATTTCAGCCGAGCTGTCGAAAAGCAGTCCCAAAATTCAGCCACGACTGTAGAACCACGATCCCAAATATTCTAAAAATTTCTAAACTTCATTAAAAATTTTGGGCGAAGATTACGACCTTTACGGTCTGAAAATTTCAAGCCATTACATGACCTTTAGGCTTGAAATAACCTAAATGAGCAAATTTTCTACCTTTTAAGTTTGTGAAAATTTAGATATTGGTACCTATGCGTAGCTCTCTTGGCGTAGTCGATTTTACTTATACTGCTCGAAACAGTTACGATCAGTTTCGTAAATGAAGAAAAGCAAAGAGAATAAAAAAAAAATTAAAAATCGCCTCTCCTCACTTTGTGGACGCTGCGAGATGTAGTCTAGTCCCACGCCATTCGTTTATCCTTTTGATTTTTCGTTTTTTTTTTTTTTTCTAATTCTTATTCTTTTTCTTTAATTATTATTATTATTATTTAGATAAATAATTTCTATTACCTCATCCAGGTCCATTTTTGTCCCGAAAAATTTTATTTATCCTAATTGAATATTCTTTAAATATTGCCATTTTTTTCGAATTTTAAAATCCGGGTTTTAGGTTCACTCTAAACGAGTAAACGAAATTCGTAAATATTAATTTGTCTCGGAATTTATGAGAAACTCGTGTTACTAGATTTCGCGAGGCAGACAACGGCCTGGTCAGTTTCGTCATGGGATCTAGAATTTCGAACTTCCACTGAACTAATTACAGTAATTTATTATTATTATTATCCTTTTTAAGAATTTCATAAAATTCCATAATTGGAAATTCCACACAGCTTTCATATTGCAAAAAGTGCCACAATTCTTTTAAAACAACTTTCAAAAAAATTCTATTATGGCCTTAAAATAATTAAGGAAGCCACTTGCCAGTGCACATACGATTTACACATCTGTACGCTTCTTGGGACGAGGTGTTACAAATCTCCGCTATAAGAACATTTGCGTCCTCGAAATGAACAAAACTAATATAAAATACCTTGTCCAAACAAGCGAGGATATTGGTATGCGGAGCCTCGGCTCGGTAGCAGCCTCATAATCCCGTGGATTCCCCCATAAAACTTTGACTAACGGAACCTTATTCCACGAAAATGCGCTCTCTGCGATCTCACTATGCGCATTGGTACGCTCCTTATAGGTCAAATTATCCTTTAGTTCCATTGGCTGATCTCTGAGTACATGGGAGGGATCTGGAATGTACTTGCGGAGCATTGATACATGGAACACATTATGAACCTTAGACAACTACGGAGAAGGTCTGTCATGTGCTCTTGGTCGCTCTGGCGATAATCTCATGGCCCTATGTATGCGGGCCTCGGCTTTCAGCGTCTTCAAATCGAGGACACCTTTCGGGGAGAGCTTTGAGAAGACCACATCGCCTGTAAACTCTAGGTCCCTCTGACGTTTGTCGCCTCTTTTACTATGCGATGCACGGCTATCTTGAGTACATCCGAGACCAATCTGGATCTTATCTAGGTGTCTGTACCCCAACTCTGGGCTGCTCGGTTTCCTCTCTCCTACTTCATCCCGGCATACGAAGTCTGACACTTAGGCCATGTGCTAAATGGAGCCATGCCTATACTAGATTGATAAGCCCCATTATTATAGAGCGAACTCCATCGAAGATAAATGCATATCCTTCCTTAAACTCTATTCGCATGCTCTAAGCATCTCCTCTAGTGTCTCGACCGACCATCAATCTGAGGATGGGCGGTGCTAAAGTGCTGTCCAGAGTCCCCCATGGCATCCACAATAGCCCCGGACCAAAATGCGGATGTGAATCTACGGGTCTCGAATCAAGGACATATCGATAGAGGAACACCATGTGTCCCAACTATCTCACTCCACACAATATAATTGGGCGACTTGTCAGCGGTCATCATTGCTTCTTTAGGGAGAAAATGCGGTTGGATTGGTCTATCCACTATCACCCGTATGGCATCGTGTTGTCTCAGAAGTTCTCGAGCTGGAATAACAAAATCCATAGTAATCTTATCCCACTTCCATACGAGGAATCGGAAGAGTACGTATCTTTCTGCGGGCTTAAATTTTTCTGCCTTTACCTGGCGACGAGGTTAGGCATGCGGATCTAGTCTGCAATTTCCTTTTTCATGCCCTTCTGATAATGCTCCCTTAGAGTATGATACATCTTGGTACTACCGGGATGCATGGCATATCTTTGAAGAGTGAGCCTCTTCCCGTGATTTCCTTTTAGTTCCTATTTCGGGTACACACATTAGACTCCTCTAACTATTATGCCCATCGTCTCTAATGCGGAACTGGTTTCCTACCACCCTCGATCTTGCCCTGACTTAATCATCCTCTTGAAAGAGCACCTTCGACCTTCCTTGATCGATCCACTAGAAGAGGACGAACATGAATGATCTTAAACCAATGTCCACTGTATCGGTACACCTTGTGAACTCCCAGATCTCAACTGCATCAACAATGGGAGATATAAATGCAACGGATAAGCATAGGAACCCTCAGGTTTAGGCTTAAGGCATCGGCCACTACATTATTTCCTTTGGATGGTGCTCTATCGTGCAATCATAATCCTTAATCAACTCGACCACTTGGCGCTGCCTTAAGTTAAGCTCTTTACGGAAGTAAAGATATATTGCGAGCTCTTATGATCGGTGAATATCGACGAACCGTGTAGATAATGTCTCCGGATCTTTAGAAGCCGAAACCAACTGCTTGCTAGTTCTAAATCATGGGTTGGGTAGTTCTGCTCGTGCTTCTTTAACTGACGGGAAGCATAAGCTGGCACTGCCATCTGCATCGAAACCGCACAACCCTTGTGGAGGCATCATTTATATACCACATGTAGTCACTGGCGGTAGTGCTAATCTTGGAGTATCGTCGATCTCTGTCTCGACTCCTCAAAGCCCTATCTTGGCGGTGTCCGACCACTCGAGATTTCGATCCTTTTTCAATAGATTAATTGACGGTGTTCTTGTCTTGAAAATCCATCGTAATTTCTGTAATAACTTTGCCAATCAAGGGAAGCTGCGAACGGGGAAACATTTGTGGGGCGGCTTCGGTTCACTATAAGCTTCAATCTTCGAGGATCCACACTAATACCTGTACGAAATGACATGACCCAGCTACTTTGTCAACCAAAGCTGGCACTTACTAAACTTGGCGTATAAGCGGCTCTGAGAAAAGTCTATAATCTTGTCAGAAGATGCTCTGCATGTTCCTACGAGCACCTGAGTACACTAGAATATCATCAATGAATCGATCACAAACTTATCTATCTGTTTGAATACCTGTTCATCAAATCCATGAGCAGCGGCCCGGGCGTGAGTGATAGAATGGCATCAGGAACTTCGTGGTAATGGCCATCACCGTTACGGCGATCTGCCGAAGCGTCATTCTCGGACCCTCGGCGATGTTAGCGACCTTAGGTCGATCTTAGAATATACCGAGATCCATGCGAATTGGTCAAATAGCTCATCTATCACGAGGCGGATCTTGGTTCGCGTATTGTCGCGGTCGGTGTCACATAGTCATACACAAGTAGCTTCGTCTTTCTTCTTTCACGAAGGCGGAGCTCAGCGGTGTAGTGCTAGGTCGGATGAAGCCTTTGCCAGCAATTCCTCGATTGTGCCTTCGATTCTTTCAACTCTCTGGCGTAAATTACGTATGGAGGAATGGATATTGGCTCGATCCACGGAACTAGTTCGATAACGACTTCGATTTCTCATCAAGGTAAACACAATATCATCGGAAGACATCTGGGAACTTTTTTACTATGGGGATGTCTTCGGTCGTGTCCCACTCTTGTCTCCTATCCACTACAAATGCCAAATAACCACGGCAACCTTTAGAAGCATTTTGACGGTCGTGACATTAATGAGACTAGAGCGATCTCTCTTCGATTCCCTAGAAATATCAACCTGGTTCCTACGGCCGAACAATCTTACTTCTTTCTTATAGCAATCTAAGGTGGCTCTATGCAGATAACGATCCGTACAGATTATATGAAATCATGGATACCTAACACTATATCAAGTGCGCTGGAAAATCCTTATTACGGATCGCAATCTACTGCACGGAACTATCCTTTCGAATATCATAGTATCCATTAGTGCAGTACCATCTGACCATCTATGGTGGGACTCTATCTGGTGCCTCTCGGTGAATGATGCCCGAAATAAATGAATGAGTGGCTCTGGGTCCGCAATGCGTATGCATCATGATCGTAAATTGAAATCATACGGTGGTAAGTCACAGTGATGCGTCGCCTCCTGGCGTATTTGTAATGCAGGAGCACAGTGCGAGTACCACTTTGAATCGGCTAATCGAGTCGCGCCTCGCCTCCTACACCCCTCTGTGACCTACCCAGTCTTTGTCTGCGCCACCTGCTGAACCACCCTACCCGGCTGGCCAGGGCGTGGTCTGGGTGAATATACGTACCTCACCTCGAGAGGTCTGCGCAGGCATTCTTAGCTATGGACGATCTCGGATAAAGTGACCGCTACGCATGGTGACATCTGTCATATTCATCCTGCGCTCCAGAGATGCCTCCTCGACATGAGACACGATGGAAAAGATGATCCACGAGAAGATGCCACCTCCACGAGGTTCTTGGCGTCGAGCGGATCACAGCTAGATGTTGCTCCTCGTCCACGAGCCTGCGAGTCGGTCCATTTCTTTCCTTTCTTTCTCTTGGCGGCGGTGCTGGTGGACTAGTCTTGAGACACCTCTCTTCTTGTTTGGCGCTAGGGGAGTTTAGAACTAAAGCGTCCTTTCTACCTTTAGTGTGACCTCAAACTTTTCATAAAATTCTTCCTTGCTTTACTTTAAGTTTCTAAAACTTTTCATAAACTATTTGTTGTTTGCTTTTGCTATGTCCTGAAATAGCAGGAAACTTGTATCTGTGCTGGTGGAAATACCTCGTGTCCGTCACCTTTTTCCCGGTAATTATGTTGCAGGAAAGACCTCATGTCGTCACCATATAATAGCTAAAAACGCTAACCCTATCTAACCATAAGTACCACTGCTTGGTCGCCGGTACCATCATGGGTTTAACCCCTAATTTAGAAAACGTTCTATCATGCCCTACGCTTACGGGAGGCTCCGTGCTGACCCAGAGTGGCAAGCGGCTGTCTGTATCGAGCCTGATCCATCGTCGGAATACGCCACCTGGGTCTGCGGCCCTCGATGGTTCTGCTGGGGGCTGATTCATTGAAGCATTTTCAGATCTAGGGGTGTGCTCGACATATCTCTCTAGTGGTGCCTCCGGTGCGGAAGTCCTAGATCGACCTCTACGATCTCGTCCAGACATAATGTTGTGAATTTCAAGATTAAAAGATTCAGTGACACTTTACAATATTTGATGCATGCAAGGATTAGCAAAACAATATAGGTTGCAATAGGAAATCATTATTATAAAAACAATTCTATAGGAAATATTGTGGAAAACGTCTGAAAAGCAGTGACCATCGCCTAAAGCGCTCACGATACCAAGTTGGCGGACCCTTCCTAGTGACGGGGAAATCTGAAACGCTCCACGGTAACCTCCGATGACTCGCTCGTGACAAGTTACCATGAAGCTAAGCGTTAAAGCTGCTGAAAGCTGGCATGTTGCCAGCGTGGGTTATAAAAATTTTCCTTTTCTATTAAAATCACCTTTAGATTTGCGAAAATGCGTGACATAGGCGCACGGTGGTGAGCCAAAATACACAATCCTGTATAAAAAAATACACTCCCAATGTTTCCAAATGTCCTTTACAACAATAAGGACCTCTGTGGTCCTCATCAAAATATATAAGATAAGGATAATCGACATAATTTTATCATGACACAATTTTTCTCATTAGCCACATGCATATTTACAAAATATATTTACATATACAAAATGCCACATTTACTTTTTATTTTTAATTTACCTTATCATATATAATGCAACACGGCGTCTAGAATGAGGATCCTGGAAAGTTTTTGAACTCAACACACTGAAAAATTATTTTAAAGCAGACTATGAGCGGCTTGAACAATTAGTCTTATAAGTTCTAAATCTTTGTTGTCTGTGTTGTACCTCCCAATATGAAAATGCGTACATAAATGGTTGTAAGCGTTTATGAAAGCCCCGAGTTTTGCTATGGCTTCATTTAAAACATTGCAGCGTTTCTCTTCTTTGGCCATTTTATCTTTCAGTCAGCGATACACGAAAACTATTTACTGGCTGGCGGCGCTCTGAAAACTATTTACATTTGCTGGCGTTGAAGTGGTGATTAATATATGAAAGTGCTATCTTGTAAATCGAAATTTACCAACCACTTGTGGCCATATAAAATACCCTAGAAGTGATGCCTCGGAACCTCGGAACTGGCATCGATAGTGAGGCTCTCGGAACCTTTACCCAGGCTAAGATGGTCTAGGTGAACACGCGGGATCTATATAGCATAATGGAACCTCGGGACCAAAATGCTCGGTGATGAGTTCGGAACCAACACCTCATCGCTATGTACTAAGTCGGCAACTATATACCTCGAATATGCGAGAGGGCGACTCCTTATATAAATATATGCTAGATCCTAACCCAATTGCTGACCCGAATAATATAGTTAGTCACTAATATCCATAACCTTGCCATACTGTCAAAGTACATCGTGGAAATGGCACATGCCATCTAGGGTTTTGCTAAACCAGGCCATTGTTTGCCAAATCTTTGAAATCGAACTCTGGCGAGTATAACAATTGGGAGTAATAAAAATGCTTTATAAATCTATGTTTTCAAGCACTTTACAAACTTGTAATTTAAACACTTTCGTTTTCGAAAACAATTTGAGTACTCACCTTTTTCTCGACTAATTTCTTTCAAATCTTGTCAAGCACTTTAGATTCTGGAATCGGATCTTTGAAATCGCCTGCAATTCATTGAGTACGAAAATGCCTCGGTTTAACGTTTTAACCGCCGACATACGGAGCTTTCAAAGTGACCTGTAGAATGAACTTCGATTCCTGGCAAACTTTAAATGCTAGTCCCATTCGATATGAACATCGATAATATGATGTGAAATTGACCAAAATGTCATACACATTAAATGCCACATAAAAACTATCTGTTTTTAGTCAACTTTTGTGAAGGGACTTTCCATATAGTACAAAAATACTGACATTTAAAATTACGTTTTGACTTGTCAGATATACTCACGAAATTTCCAGCCCACATTTGTCAGGCTTGATCCCCTAAAATTCAATACAGTCAGAACACAGGTCCCGAATATTCTAAAAATTTCTAAACCTCGGTCTAAATTTTGGGTAGAAGATTCTGACCTTTACGGTCTCTAAGAAAATTTCAAGCCATTACATGACCTTTAGGCTTGAAATAACACAATGAGCAAATTTTCTACCTTTTTAAGAAGTTTGACAAAGGCTAAGATATTGGTACCTATCGTGTAGCTCTCTGCGTAGTCCAATTTGCCAGCCACCTTTCAGGCAGTTTACGATCCGATTTTAAGTAAATGCGAAGAAAAGCAAAGAAAGAATAAAAAAATTAAGAGAAATAGCCTCCTCCTTGTGGGCGCTTTCTGAGATCTGATCCAAGTCCTATACATTACGTTTTATCCTTTTGATTTTCGTTTTTTTTTTTCTAATTCTTATTCTTTTTCTTTGAGTATTATTATTATTTAGATAAATAATTTCTATTACCTCATTCGAGTCCATTTTTGTCGAAAAAATTTTATTTATCCTAATTGAATATTCTTTAAATATTGCCATTTTTAAATTTTTAATCCAGTTTTAGTTTCCTCTAAGCTTAGTCGAAACTTGAAATTCGTAAAATATTGTTGTCTCGGAATTTAACGAGAAAAAACTCTGATGTTACTAGATTTGTGAGACGAACTTAACGGCACGGTCAGGTTTAGGTCATCGAGATCTAGAGGGCTACGAGACTTCTGAACTATTACGGTAATTTATTATTATTATTTATCCTTTTAAAATTTCATAAAATTCCATAATTGGAATTCCACCCAAACTTTCATGGTGCAAAGTGCCACAATTCTTTTAAAACAACTTTCAAAATTCTATTATGGCACTAAAATAATTAAGGAAATAACCTGGTGCACATGCGGAGTTACACATAAAGTACCTTCTTGGGGCCGGGGGTGTTCTGATTGTACCACAGTGCCCATCGAAAGCATTAAATTCATGCAACTCTCTCACTTGTTTGATCAACAAGCGGAAGGAGAAATGGTCTTTCCTGAATGCCTGCATTAGAAGTTTACTATAATCCTTTTCCATCACGGGTGACACGGTAGGAATGAGCTCGTTATTTTCATTGTGACCTCTTGTGACTCCGGACTTCTTAGGAACTACTGCTGTGTTGGGTAACCCACTTGCTATGCAATGGGGTAGATAACCCTACATCGAAAAGTTTTAAAACTTCCTTTTTCACCACTTCTTTCATTATTGGGTTCAATCGTCTCTGTAGTTTGCCTAGAAGGTTTTGACATCCTCTTCTAAGTGAATTCTATGGTAATGCCAGATCAGAGGCTAATTCCTTAATATGCAATTGTCAACCTAAACGGTCATGTGGGTTTCAATATTTCCAAAAGTTGAGTTTCTTGAGTCACGTCCCAATAGGGAAGATATGATTCTTGGAAAAGTGTCCTGCTCCCACCCCAAGAATGCATATTTAAGATGTGTTGGTAAGGTTTTGCTTTCAACTTAGGTGGCTTCTCCTCAGAAAGGCAATGTCTTATCCTCATTTAGCGTGAGTTCAAATTTAGGTGCCTTTGTTAACTTCAAATACATCTTTATCTTTCCAGTATAAGTGGAAGCTTCGACTCCAAAGTGGTCACTTCACGCCATCGGTCAGTGACGGACATGACTTAAGAGGATCATCATGAAACATTATCTGGGTATTTTTGTACCACGGTCGATCATATTAATTTCACACATGTCTTCTTCATCCCCAATTCCTTTGATTACATTAGAAAATGTGAATTAAATTCATATTCCCAAATGAAAGTGTCATTAGAGCCTCCCCCTACAATGTATAATGGCATTAGCGATTGCAATGGTGACCGAGTGCGGGGCAGGTTCCTTGCTTCCTGGTGAGTGTCGGCACCTGGTGACGGGGAAGTAAGATTTGTCCCACTTGGACCAATACATCCTTCACTATCCCTCTAGGAATTTTCACACTCGGTCATTAATTGAAGGGTGATATTGAGTGGAAGCTCTAATTCTCTAACCTAGGATCACATTATCTTGAATAAGCGGCCAATTAACACTCGCTCCCCAAGTCATTAGCGTGCCCCAACTTTGAATTTCCTACTACTATAGAAATAGTAGGACTTCTGAGTCTTTATATTTTGGAAGCTGAGTTGTTAGAATTAGGGAAGTAGGTGTTCAGTCATGAATGCTTCCTTGTTAACACCTAATTTAGTTTCTGGGTGCATAAATCCTTGAAATTTGGCATATGATGGGATTTTTAATGGCATCTAACAAGAGAATGTTCAGTTTGACTTGTTTGAACAGCTCGTAAATCTCGAATGGTTATTCACTTTCTTTGGTGCTCTCGATCTATGTGGGTATGGAGTGGAGGGATATGGGTGGACTTGTCTTCCTACAGGTGATCATCGATTCCTTTGTATTAGGGACATGAGGTGTATACGATTCTTCATCCTCCTGCCAATTCATGCGACTCTTGTGATGGTTCCTTGGTTGGAATAGTTTTGTCGACTACCTTACCATGAGAAGGGTAGTAGCTGACCTTACAGGTCTTTCAAGGTACCCTCACTTGAACCTAAACTTCCTTTATTGTTTTGACCTTGTGGGTTTTGGATGGAGTTGGGATGGAAGTTTCCTTTCTCTTGTTGAAGGTTACTATAGGCGAGGGTTAACTTAGTTATGCGGGATCTCTCGCATCATTCGGGCGGGTTCGAGTTCACGTGTTTGTGGATTGTTGGGTTTGTCTGGCGGTAACTATATCTTCCAGACTTCTCTTATGTGGAGGTTGGTAAGGCTGTGAGTTTTGATTCCCTTGGTTCGGTGGATGATGACCTTGATTAGAGTTTCCTTGAAATCCTTGGGGGCCTTGATTTTGAAATGGAGGAATGGAATTTGGAAAACCTTGGTTTGGATAGTGAGGACCATGGTTGTTTGGCAGATTAGGTGGTCCTCCCTCATTTCTCCAGCTAAAATTAGGATGCCCACCCCTTGGGGTTGTAAGTTTCGAGGTATGGGAGTTGAAAGGTTTATTTGGTAGTTAAGAGCGTTGGCTTGTTCAATTTGAATGGCTCCCTTAACTTGAGGAGAAGATTTGGGCGGAGTTAATGGTCGAGTGTGTAGGATCATCGCATATAATGCATGGCTCCTCTACTCAGGTCCATTTGGTGTGAGGAGTAGTTAGGGGCACACTCGTTACCTCAGGCTGCCTTTTCATCTCTATTGCCTCACAATTTCAGCATTAAATTTACAATTTTGTACAACTCATCATTCTCTCTTAGGTGGTGGATTCAGACACCGGTGGATGTGCTAATGTGCACTTTAGCGATTGTCACAAGGGTGTTAGTCTCCCAGTTCGAGCATTCTGCGCTTTATAGTGTGAAGCTAGATTGCCTCCCTAGCACTCTTTCATAAAATTCTCTGCACACATCATTTGGATATCTTGTATTTGTGTAGAGATAATCCTTGATGAAAGTATGCACAAATTTGTCGACCCATCCCGACCCATGATGAGGATAGCATGGAGGAGATCCTTATATCTTTCCATACCATTTGCGAAGGGTTCACGGCTTCGGGAAAAGTTACGAATTGCTCGCATGAGGGGCATTAGTGCGTGCGGAGGGAAAAACATTGAGGAATTAGTTCATGTTTTCCCTATGTAAAGATTGAATTAGGTGCAAGGAATGGAGACAGATTTGGCCTTCTCATGAAAGCAAAGGAAATAAAACCAAGCAGTTATATGGAGAATTGAATCGGTGGAGAGATGCCTTCTTGGACATCCTCGAAATCCCTCATAAATGAGTAAGGATTCTCAGATTCGAACCCTTGGTAGACAGGTAGAAGACGGATCATTTCCGACTTCATCAGGAATTGATTGGCCTCATCAGGAAGGCGAATACAAGAATTTGTTGTGGTCCTCTGAGGTTGTAGAATTTCTCGAAGGGTTCTTTCTACGTTGGGCAAAGGAGGCGGGGGGAACTCTATGCGATTTTTGTGAAGGTTACCATTCCCACCTCCCCAGCAGGTTTATTGGGAGCGTAGCGTACCCCCATGTTGTGGAGCCTCATAGAGTCCTTGCTGATTCCTCGAGATTATCCGTTTGAGGTAAAATGTTATCTTGAGACGCGGCTTATAATGGATTTCCCGGTTTCTAGGGATCTGATTGCGACTAGTCGGTGTTTCTCGTTGCGACGAATTGACATGCGCTACACTAACTTCGATCAACACTTACTAAGATTTCTCACTTAAGCAAAAAAATAAAAGTGGAGAAGCGTCTGGAATTGCAATGCAATTGCAATTTACCTCTAGCTCTGTGAGATCAACTTGGTTGGTCGCCTCCCAGAAACAACGGCGCCAAAATGTACGTCACGATTAGTGTGCTAATTATTCCCCAGCGTAGGAATTACGGTCGTCTAGCATTGTATCTTTGTGAAATCCTGGTCATCTCCTCGAGAAGCGGTCTTACTTTGTTGATCAATAGGAGCTATTCCCCACTAAAAAGTATGATTTAAAGAAAATTGTGAGTGTTGTGTTGTTTGGTGAGATAGTTGATTGGTTTAAATGTTTTAAACTGAAAGGCAATTCTTGGGACACACAGGGTTCCACTCACTTCTGATCAGGTAAGTCCCACCTCTTATTTTATAAACTCATCTAGGAACCATTGATAAATGGTCTTCGATGGAGGATTTGTCTTTAAATGCTCTTTGGAAAATAAAGATGATCGAGTAATACTAAACACTTGTTCTCAATTAAAACGAACCCTTAGTTGGCATTATGATCCAAACCTGGCGTGTGGAAATATCTCGTTAACACGTTGTCAGAATTGCCCAGCGAAGGATTTAAAACCTTTCTACACAAGTGATCGATATTACACAATCCATTGAAAATCAAAGAGGAATTAAGGGGACTTTACCTTGATGGGTGAGTTTAGTATGATCCCGGCGGTAGGGGTTTAGAACTCCAATAAAACTTGTATGAACAATTAAAGTCGAAGACGATTAATCATAAAAAGCAGTACCTTGGAAATAGAATTGACTTGTGCTTGAGAATGAAGAATATGGAATGCTAGGATTTAAGCAGAATAAATATTTATCTTTGAAAAGATTACAAACTCTTGAATCAGAAACTTACAAAAATTGGAAATACGGAAATGCGGATCTCTGAAAATCTAACTCAATGGAGAAAACTCTTATTCTGTCTAAAACCTAAACCTAGAAGTGAAGAACTAAAAACTAAAGAGAGTCGATGAGCCCTCATTACTTGTGTCCTCCCTCCTTTTATAGCCCTCGATGTGATTTTTCCATTTTGGTTTGTTGTGAAAGTCTTGGCCCAGTCACGGATTGAATTCTTGGAATGATTCATGAAGTTCCTAACGGTTATGCCAGGGTAGAACTTTAAGTTGTATCGGTGGGAACTTCTCTTGTTGATTTTCCCGACAAGTTATGGGTGGGAACTTTAAGTTCTCTGGGTAGAACTTCACTCTTGTTGATTTTCGACCAAGTTGTCTGGTAGAACTTTAAGTTCTCTTAGGTGAAAATATCATTGGTGCTTTCCTTGCTTTCTTTGGAGTTCAGAGACCGTCGATTTATGCCCACATCCACATTGCTTCTGTTGCTGGGCTTGTCCTTGTGCACTTACATTTTAAACACAAGCACTACAAATCTGAAAACATAAGAAAGAAATTAAGTACACCGCTCTTGTAAATGTGGGTAAATTGTGATTTAAATGTGCTAGATTCTATTATAATTATCACTCAAATGTGTATTCATCACACAGGAGAGTAGTGAGCTCATCAAGTAAGGCTTCTTTGGGCTCCCGGGTGAGGCTATTAGGCTAAATAATCTGAAATTTGAAGGAAAATGACTCTTGATTTGCATGGCTTTGTTTGAGTAATTGACTCGATCAAGCGGATTCTTTGAGCTCCTTGGCGAGGCTATTGGGCTAGATAACTTTGAAATTTGAACCTCTGGGCTACATGGCACAGAGATAATGACTCGTTAAGCCCGGCAATTTCTTCAGGCTCTGGGCGTTGGGCCTAATGGTGAATAACTGGTAGACCGACTCTTGGGGTGCATGAATTACAGTGATGGATTGAGCTCGTCAAAGCTAATTCTTGGGCTCATGGCGGCTGGGGCTGTTGGGCTGAATAACTTTGGCGGGACGACTCACGGGCATGGCTGAAATTTGAGTAGTTGAGCTCTTCAAAATGGCTTCTTCAGGCTCCTTGGCCTTTGAGGCTATTGAGGCGGAATAAGCAGGCTGAATGACTCCTAAGTGCATGGCTTGGGAGGGTAATTGAGCTCGTCAGGCCAGGCTTCCTAGGCTCCTAGGTGCGAACTATTGGGTTGAATAGCTTGGTGAGGCGACTCGTAAAGTTTGTCTTTGAGGTGATGTGAGCTCGTCAAGCCGAAACTCTTTGGGCTCTGGCGCTCGAGGAACTGATGGGCTGAATAACTGAGGTACAGATTGACTCCTAAGCATGGGCTGGGTTGAGTAGTTGAGCTCGTCGAGCTAAAAATTTCTTTGAGCTCCTTGGTGGTTGAGGGCTATTGGGTTGAATAACTTTGAGCTGAGCCCAGCTCTCTGCTGACTGCGCATCTTTAGGAAGAGTAATTAGGCTTCGTCAAACGAAACCCTTCAGGCTCTGGCGAGGCTATTAGAGTGCGAATAACTTTGAGCTGAACCTCATATTTGCATGGCAGAATTTGATAGTTGAGCTCGATCAGCGGCTGGGCTCTGGCGAGGTATTGGTGAATAACTGAAGCTAAAGCGACTCTTAGGCTGCATAACTTTGGGTTGAAGTGGATTAGGCTTCGTCAAAGCGAAATGTTGGGCTCTGAGGCGTAACATCCCGAAATATACCTGAGTTTCGGACTTGTTTAGGGTATATTAAAAGCTAAATGGAATTTTCGGAAAATAAAGCGAGGGCCGGGAAAGTTCTGAATCTGAGACGATATTGTAATTTGTTAAAAAAGGATGTGAAAAGTCATAAAGGAAAAGATTAGGGTTAAGAAATTAGAATATGGCATAGAGATTACTTTGCGAAGGAATCTAGGACTTAAAGACGATTAAAAACTTAAAAAACGAATGGGTTTTTGTGCAGCTGGCTGTAGCACTTGTGTGAGGATCAAATATCTTATATTTTGGTGCCAAGAAAAAAATGGGAGAGAAGAGCAAAAGGAGAGAAGAAGAGGAAGAGGAAGAGGAAGAAGAAGAAGAGGAAGAAGAGAAGAGAAGCAAAGCCAAGATAAAAAAGGTATGGAACTATGACCTTTAGTATGGAACTAACCTTGGGTATGGATTCTATTATGGATCATATGAATTTTGTATGGGATTCTAGAAATTTTATGAGTTCCAAACCTAGGGTTTGTTAGGGATTGCATCTAACAGTGTATTAGTAGGGTTGGTAAAAGCCCCCATATAACCTGAATAATTGTGAATCACTCTCTTTTAAGTTGGATTCATGGGTTAATTGAGAGTAATTGAGTTAGGGTTTAGAACAAACCCTAACTAATCATCATGTTTGGTTTGAGTATGGGTTGTGATCCATATTAGAATGGTTTTTGAAGTAATTCATGATAGGTCTTTGAAATAAGAGAAGGATTGAATGATAAATTGAGTAGAAAAGAGATATAGATGAATTTGAAGTGGTCTTGAAGTGTTTATGAAAAGTATAGGGTTGATTTGGGTAGCAAATATGGAAAAAAAGGAGAAAAATACGTGCGGGCATTTTTGAGGACATGTACCGAGTACACCTTGAACATGTACGGTACACCCTTCGAAAATGAACATGCTCTGCATTTTATGTTGAAATTGTGCAAATTTACACCTGATGCTCTGTTCCCAATTTCAACCAGTTTTCGTATGTTAGCCATAACTTTCTCATTTCTTATCTGATTTGAGTGATTCAAGTGTCCAATTAAAATAGACTTCAAGATGAACCAAACCTAAAGAAATAGACATCATCAACTAGAAACCTAAGTGGCCCAAAAGTGCTCAAAGTGGGGCCGATAATATGACCAAATTCTGATTTCAGTTTTGATCATAGGCGAGTAGAAGTTGTTTGACGTGGCAGTCTCGGTGCTCGAATTGGGTGATTCAGGTTGGAATAGAACCCTTAGCACCTTAGATTTAAATGAGTACAAAAAGACTAGTGTCAAATAGCAAGAGTTAATACCCCCAGAAAAATGAGTAATACAAACAGTCCCAGTGTAAACCGGTAAATGACTAGTTGGCATGAAAATGCCATAATTTGAATGGATGATCGATTGGATTGATTCAATTCCTAAGTAAAAATAGATTCATAGAGGAATAATAATACATAGAATAGACATGAATATGAGATGATATGATAAAGATATGATACGACATGTTATAAGATATGATAGTCTAAAGTACACGAATGAGAGGCACATATGAATATAGGATTATATGATAGATATACTTAAATGAATAGATAGAACATGCTAAGAACAAATGATAGGAATACGTAAATGATATGAATATATGATAGACATACCGAGAGGAATAAGATGGAACATCTTTAGGAACACATGATAGAAAGGCATAAATGATAAGAACGATAGAGATAAGCAAAAGATGACAAAGCACAAGAATAAGTACATGTACATGAATGATAGGCATAGTAAAGACATGACAGAGTAAGTAATATGGAAAAGTACATGAAATACAATATAAAGGCATATGACAGTAGAAGCATGTATAGGAAAGTATATGACTATAAGTGTATATGATATGAATATATGAATAAGTAAAAGCATACATGATAGAAATATAGAAAGTACATGAATAGCTAAGTCCTGATAGAAACGCATAAAGGATATGATGTATAAATGATATAAAGAGATATGAACATAGAAAGCTATATATGAATATATAAATACAAGAGTGCTTAGATGCATTCATGATATATGATAGACAAAACTAAATGATAGAAAAAGATATGACTATGTAATAGATAGATATAGGAAGCAGTAATATGAAACTTCTGGATATGAGAACTAATACGGATTAAAGTAATGATAGTATATATTGCATAAGCAATCATGATAACAATAGTTATTCGTAGCATAGTATATGCAGAAAACATAATAAGGCGATTATGCGCTAGAACGGTAGAGGGATAGATAGGCATACTTTATGGGGATACGATTCGCTGCGGCATACGGATGCGATCACGGATATGAGGTCCGTTTGAGTCGATGACATAGATCCGTTTGGATCCGCAGTGATGGCCCCGGTCACTACATAGCACATAGCATGGAGTCCTTTGTCTCGTACGGTGATGATATCTTGGTATAAACAGATAGAATCACTATCTCGTCGGTGATAGTACAGCCAGTGCAATACGGATAGAGATCACTGTCTCGTACAGTGATAGTACCTTCAGTACATACAGTTATTTCCCATATCCGCTTCTAAGGTATTTGCAGACATGAAACCTAAAAGGAAATGACATGTATAGAATATATGACATGATATGAGAAGCATAGCATAGCTATGCGATGAAAGTATAGACAGTTACAAGAACAAGAAGTAAAGTACAAGATGACAGTATATGAAAAGTACAGTACATGAAAAGTATCAGATGAAAGCATACAAAAGTACCGTATATGAAAAGTATAAGAATATAGATAAAAGTACAGGATAGTATAAGATAGGTTCTATGAAAGTATACGAGATATGAAAGTATATGATACATGCACAATATACGAATATGAAAGGAAATGAACATGAAAGTATAAGAAACTTGCAAAGGAGCATGATACAAGAAATAATATGAAATAGATCAAGTATACGATATAAAAGCGAAATGACAAGAAATAGGCAAAGTATGTGATAAAAACATATGATAGTATATGATATGATAGTAGAAATATAAGTCTTATACTCCTATGGGAGATATGAAAGATGAGAAGTATAGGGATATGTAAAGTAGAGAAACAAGAATACAGTAAAAGTATAGATAAAAGATATGCCAAAGACATAGAATATGTACCGGAAGAGATTGACATGGACAATAAGAATGTAAAATGATAAGTAATAAAGTTATATGAATATGTATAGTTATATGAAATGCATATGTATAAACATGGCCGGTCACCATTGGTGGTTGTCATGCTTATGTTCCCACTAGCAAAGCTTATGCAGTGTCAGGTGTAGGTAACAGAAGGACCGGAGGACCGGGACGTTCCACATCGTAGCGGTAGGCTGGAGATAGGTGCTCATCAGCGTTGCTTCGCAATCTCACGAGGGTTTTGTAATGAAAATGTTACATGTATAAGTATTTGTATAAATAAGGGACTCGTATATGTGTATAATTTTATGGACACCCTCGTTGGTAGTTCTTTTGGTATATGTAAATGATTTTGTTATGCAAATTGTTTGTATACCACAGTGCAGTGCAGATTCACGAGAAGAGCAATTTCGATGAGAGTCGGTACACAATACTGCCGTATAGATAATGTCGCGCCGGACTTCGGTTCGGATGTGTCGGGTCGGGCGGGGATCGGGGCGTGATATACAGGAGCCTATTGGTGAATAACTGAGCTGAGACGCTCACGAAGTGCATGCTTTGGAGTGGAGTAATTGAGCTAAATCAAAGCCCAGTACATTGGGCTCCTTAGCGTTGAGGCCTATTGGGGCTGGATAACTGGTGAGCCCGGCCACGGGAGTATGGCACAGGAGGAGTAATTCGTCAAACTAGGATTGTTGGGCTCCTGGGCCTTTGAGTCCTTCCCCGAGCTAAGAAACTCACACCAAGCTGGTTATTCACACTGTTCATGCTTCCGACTTCCATTTCTTGGAAAGATCACAGAGTAACTAATCACGGTTCATGGAGAATCGGAAACGATCGCGAGTTTCCGAGTGCTTTAGCCTTCTTTTAAATGAAGGCTCTGTTGTTATGGAGCCTATGCCCGATCTTCTGTCGCTACGGCGGTGTGCCAGTGGAACCTGCATGGAATGAAGCGTCGAAGCAGTGCGTCTTCTCGGGGATCCGCACGGGATTTGGATTCAGTTCGTTGGACCTCACTTTATGGGGTTGTGTTTTCCCCAGTCTCCCCTTTACGGGAGTTGTGTTATTCCCTAGCTTGTGCTGGGAATGCGTCGAAGGCGGTACATTTCTTGTGCAGCTTTCTACATTACTATTCTTCTTTCTCTTCTCTGCTTTCTTCTCCTTCTCCTTCTCTTTCATTCTCTCTTCTTTTCTTTCATTTTTCTTCCCATCTCATTCTCTACTTTTCTTTCCTTCGCACAAACTCTTTCCATCTTTTCTCCTCTTTTCCCGTTTCTTTCATGTTCCCTTTCCTCCTTGTCCTTTCTTCTTAAGTTTTTTTTGAGGGAATTTCTTTGATGCCATTTTGTTTTTTAGAGATGTAGGAATAGCGCTCTTGATTGTATTAAATGTAACTTGATTTGGAATAAAGAGATTTTCCTTTTGAATCATGAACTTGCACATTACGATGTATAACAATTTCTGCTCATTCTATATTTGTTTTGTTTGAGACGTCAACAAAATAACCCATAAATTCTCAGGTTAGTCATCAGAAAGCGATAATCTTTATTTAAGACCTGGCAAGATCTCTTGATAAAAAGCAGCAAGGTGTTCGACATTCCAAGCATGATCTGAAACTTTCCCTCCCTCAGTTTAGGTTCGTTATTGCCGGTTTGTGACGAGATATGATGTAGGGCCCTCCAGTTGGGTCCTAGTTTTCCATGTGTTGGGTTCTTCCTTGCTGGTAGGAGCTTTTTTAAGACTAGGTCACCTGGCCTGTAACTCTTGGGTTTGACTTTTTGGTTGTAATATTTCTCCGTCTTCCTTTGATACAGTTGCTGCAGCATCGAGGCACCGTTTGGGTCGATGACATAGATCCCGTTTGGATCCATAATGGCTGAAAAGGGTCACTACTGCTTTGTGGCATAGGTCACTTTGTCTCGTACGGTGATGATATATTCGGGTAAGCGGATAAGATCACTATCTAAAATGCTGAGTGATAGTACCTTGGTACCTCTGATAGAATCCAGCGTCTCATCTGATGATAGTACAGCCCGAGGTACATACGAGTTATTTCAGTATCCGCTTCTAAGGTGATGGAACCGATACAAAAGGAAATGACATGTATAGAATCTATGACATGATATGAGAAGCATAGCATTGTTATGCGATAAGAAAGTATAGGCGATTCTGAAGCAAAGAAGTAAGTGCAGATGACGGTATATGAAAAGTGCGATTTTGTAGAAAATTATCGGATAAGCATACAAAAGTGAGTATATGAAAAGTATAAGAATATAGATGAAATGCAAGGATAGTATAAGATGAGTTATGAAATTATACGAGATATGAGAAATTATGATACATGCACAGTATACGAATATGAAAGGAAAATGAACATGAAAGTATAGGAAACTTCACGAAAAGGAACATAAATACAAGAAATACTATAGGGAAATAGATCAAGTATACGATATAAGCAAATGACGAAATGAGCAAAGTATATGTGATAAAAACATATGATAGTATATGATATGATAGTAAAATATAAGTCTTACTCTATGGGAGATATGAAGATGAGAATATAGGGATATGTAAAGTGAAACAGAATACGGTAAAAGTATCAAGATAAAAGATATATGCGAAGACATAGAATATGTCTGGGAAGAGATTTACATGGACAATAAGAATGTAAAGATGATAAGTAATAAAAGTTATATGAATGTATGGTTATATGGAAATGCATAATGTATAAGCTTGTGGTCGCCATTGGTGGTTGTCGTGCTTATGTTCCCACTAGCGTAAAGCTTAGCACGGTGTTCAATCCGTGTGGAGTACGAGAAGAGGAGGCCGGAGGGCTGGACATTCCACGGCCCGACCATGGTAGACTCAAAGATAAGTGCTCATCATTATTTGCCCGCAATCTACGAGGTTTGTAATAGAAAATGTACATGTATAAGTATTTGTATAAGTAAAAGGGACTCTGTATATGTGTATAGATTTTTATGGACACCACTCCGGTGGTAGTTCTTTTGGTATATGTAAATGATTTTTGTTATTACAGAAATTGTTTGTATACCAAGATGCAGTCGATTCTGAGAAAAACGGTCGATAATCCCGATACATAGTATATAGTATGAAGTGTGGCGCCGGGACTTCGGTTCCTGTCCCGTCGGTCGGGTCGGACAGGGATCGGGGGCGTGATATGGGCGCTCGGGCCTATTGGGCTGAATAGCTTGAGCTGGTTGACTCTGAGATTTGCATGGCACGGGTGGAGTAATTGGGCTCGTCAGGCGGGCTAACTGGGCTCCTTGGCTGAGGCTATTGGGCTGGATAACTTTGAAAGTGAGGCCGATACAGTGCATGGCTGGGAGGAGTGAATTCAGCTCGTCAAACCTTAGGGTGTTGGGCTCCTGAGCCTTTGAGTCCTTCCCCAATTGAAGAGCTCTATAGTTGACACATTACGTGCGACGCTGGAGCTTCTGTTTCTTGGAAGATGCGAGGTATCTTTAATCTTTGGTTCATGGAGAATCGAAAGCGATCCTGGTTCAGAGGTGCTTTAGCCATCTTTTAAATGACGGCTCTGTTGTTATGGAGCCCATACTTTGAGTCAACCCATCTTCTGGTGTGCCACGGAACACGCCGGAATGGCGTCGAAGCTGTCGTCTTCGGGGATAAGCTTGGGGATTACCGGTTCGGTTCGTTGGACCTGCGCACATGGGAGTTGTGTTTTCCCTGATCTCCCCTTTACGGGGTTGTGTTATTCCTAGCCGTGCTAGGGAATGGCGTCGAGAGAAAGAGGCGGTACATTTCTTGTCTTAGCTTTCTCATCCTATTCTTCTTTCTCTTCCCTCTCCTTTCTTCTCCTTCTCCTTCTCTTTCGTTTCTCTCTTTTCTTTCTCATTTTCTTCCCCCATCTCATTCTCCCTGCTTTTCTTTCTTCCATATGAACTCTTTCCATCTTTTCTTCTTCTCCCTCTTTTCCATTTCTTTCATATTTCCCTTTTCCCTCCTTCTTCTCCTTTCTCTTCTCTTAAGGTTTTTTTTTTTTTTTGAGGCTATTTGATGCCCATTTGTTTCGAGATGTAGGAATGGCAGCTGCGTTGTAATTAAATGTAACTTGATTGGAATAAAGAGAGATTTTCCTTTTTGAATCATGAACACGGTGATGTATGTAATTTTCTGCTCGTTACATGGTGAAATTTGTTTGAGACGATAACAAAATAACCTTCGCATTTCAGTTCGTAAATCAGCGCAAATAATGCTTTATTTAAGACTACAAGCAAAGGTCTACGATACAAAAGCTTAAGGTGTTCGGCATTCCAAGCATGATCTTGAACTTTTCCTCCTCAGTTTGGAGTTCGTTGTACGTTTAGGCGCGAGATATGATGTAGGAGCCGCCATTCAGGTCTAGTTTTCCATGTGTTGGGTTAACTCCTTGCTTGGTAAAGACTTTTTAAGACTAGGTCACTGGCTTTTGTAACTCCTGAGTTTGACTTTTTTGGTTGTAATGTTCGCCGTCTTCCTTGATAATCTTCATGCGCTTTGGGACTGGGTCGCGCTTTTCATCGAAATTCTAGAATTTAGGCGGAAAGCCTGTCAGTGTGTTTCCTCTACACAATTCGATCCTTGGGGACTTTGTCAGGCCTCGACGGAGACTCTTAACCGATTGCGAGGCTAGGGCGAATGGGGTTTTACTCTGGGTTCTTTGACTTAACGGCGTGGTCCACATTGACCCGTAACACCGGGGGGTGTTACCCATTCCTTTAAGATCTTCAATTTGGTCTTCAATGCGCAGGGTTCGATGGTTACCTTTGCACGACCATTAGGTGCGGATGTGCGGGGGCTGATAATAATTCTTGATCATTCGGCACAAAATCCACGAACTTAGCGTTATCGAAATTGCTAGTTGTGCGACACGAGCTCTTTCAGATACGAGCACGTATATTATGTACGCCACAAATTAAATATCTTTGTTGCGTGATTATGGCCAGAATCATTAAGACCTACCCTTTTAATACGTGGATTTTGACTGTGCGATGTCGAACTCGCTGACTCGTGGCCCACTTCATCGACTCCCGAGTCTCAGGTTTATGCGCTGCCAGCCGGATATTAGAACAGTGGTATAGGCACGAAAATAAGGCAAACTTGGCTGCGGTTACTAATGTAAAGATTAATTTCTCCCATCCTTAGGTACCTCTCCTTTGCTCCTCTCGATACTCGGCTATGATAGTAAACTTGATCTTGTGCTCGGTCTTTGTCCCGACGGGGACAGCGGCTGAGTGAAGTTTAGCTGCTAAGTATAAGTGAGGAGCTCCTTGAAGGAGCTCACCGAGAATAGAGGAACTCGAAATATGTGTAATCTTTAAAGGAATACTTCTTGGCACTTCTTATCCCACGTTGAAAGCTTTCTTTAAAACTTGGAAGAGAAATTTGAAATTTATTCGCCCAGCCACGGATACGAATCGGCAAGCGTGATCCTTCTGTCAAGCTATTTGGACCTCATGCTTGATGGCGGTGGCATATCGAAACCTGACCTTTATTTTAATGCGGATTTGCCTCAATTCGCAAGTTTGTTGACTATAGAGAAACCTAGGAATTTTATAACGTCTCAGAAGGCACACTTGGCTAATTGACTTCATGTTGTACTTTCCTCTCGGGATGGGCGGCCTCGACGGATGAGCTATGTGGAGCTCGCGGTGGACTTCACCCGACATGTCATCTATATACACTTCCGCAGGCGTTCTGATTTGTGGAACATCCTATTTATCAACCTACGATAAGTATCCTGGCGTTCTTGAGCCCGAGGGCATCACCCGATAACAATAGGTTTGTAGCGACGAATGAGATTATTTTCTTGGTCATTCGGATCCGTAACCTATGCGGTTATGGCAGGAGAAAGTATCCATAAAGCGGGAGTTCATGGCCGGTTGTGGCATCTACGATGAGGTCGATTCACGGCAAAGGGAAACTATCCTTTGGGCATGCTCACGGTGACATTAGTGAAGTGATGCAGTACGTAGCTTAGTTAAACTTCCGACGAGTACAACGTTGGCCGGTATTCGAGGATATTCCACCTCTCTAATTACTTGTGAGGAGTTTGCGAGCACTCCTCGTTGATCACTTTTGCCTTTACGACGCGAGCTCCTTACTGCTTTTGCTTGGGTGGCTTGAAGGATGGGTTGACGTTGCTTATGGTGATTATTGTGGGGTGATTCCTCCCATAACTCTGTCTGCTTCCATGCGAAGGCGTCTTTGTTACATCTCGAAAATGAGTGAGGAGCCGAGGTCTTCGCGAGCTTGGGGCTGATGTAGGCGAGGTGTTGGTCGTCTAGATCGGCGGTACGGGGTTCGGCTCTTCGAGGGAACTCGGTCGGGTGTTCACCTCGTCGCGCATGTCAAGCTCATCCAGGTATATGTTGTCGACCGTTTTTTGCTTCATGGAGGCTGAGTAACACTCTCTGGCCACGCGTTGGTCTCCTCGTACCATTCCTACTCCGCTTGTGGTGGGAAACTTGATCATCATGTGTCGCGGAGAGATAGCGCTATTACGTGAGAGAGGTCTCAGCAACCTTATTATAGTAGATGAGGCGTCTGTGAGGAATCTCATTGTGGTCGTGCACAGCTTGGGGTCTCTGGGTGAGCGCTAGTTGTATTGACGAGGGTAACACTTTCTCTCCGAAAAGATCCTCGAGAAGTGGGTCTTGGCCCGGTTAAACAGCCATAGTGTCGAATCTTGTCGAAGGCTGGCGAAGATGATGATGACTCGTTGTCGTGAGCAGAATGGGCCGGTTTGTTGTATTTTCGTATTACCAAAGGCTCGTCATGGGGTGATGACTCCTCGGTCGAGTCGAGAGAATGTTATGGATGTCGGCGGGGGGCGATTTGGACCTGACTGTACTTCCATTACCTCTCCCGACCTAATCTTGCCTGAGATGGGCCTTCTGGTGAGCAGATTCCCCTCCTCTATGAATCCTCTGGGATCATTGATTTCCCCCTAAAAATTTGTTGGTCTTGAGTTGTTATCTGCTTGAGGTGGTGGCAATGGTTGCTTAAGCACAGGCGACTCGAGCGATTGGACGACCCTTAGGTGTATGGTCGTCGGAGATACCACGCGAATTAAGTATCCCCCATTTCTTTCTGAGTTGTATGTAGTCATCCATACGATGCAGTAATCCACATGAAACTCATAATGCGGTGTTATCTTGTAGCGGGGTCGACTATCAGGATAGCCACCTCGGGAATGATAGTTTTACGCCAGCCTTGGCCTGGCGATGGTTGTCGGAGGGGGTAAGCCAGCGAGGTGAATAATGTTGTCGCAGATTCGAAATTTGGGAATGGACTGGGCGGTCATTGAAGGCTTCCGATCTCTTCAGGGACCGCTCTCCATCTTTCTTTAGAGACCTTTCGGTCATTTTTGTCTTCTGGGCTCAGTCCCACACGTATTATCAGTCCCGCTTTTCTCTTTACGGGTTGAGGAGCTTCCTTTCTTTGATATGAGGGCTTCTTCACCATTAATGTACTTTTCCGCTTTGGCGAGCACCTCGGCCATGCTTGCTGAGGGTTTTTTGAGATGGAAACATCCTTATCTTTAGGCCTCCTAACCCACTTAATAGGCGGTGATCGCGGGCTTTTAAGTCGGGTATATCTACCTTCAGAGACTCGGCGTTGAACCTCTGAACATAGGACCTCAGGCTCTCTTGCGAGCTCTACTTAATGGTCAGCAGATGATAACTTGGCTTTCTGTATGTTCTTGCTCCAATGAAGTGGGAGACGAATGCAATGGATAGAATGGGGAGATTGAGTGAGGCGAGGGCTGTCGCCGGCAGTGGGCGCTTTTAATGTGATGGCGAAGCTGCTGCATCGCCTGGGGTCGATACCCGTGCGGCTCCATTTGATTGTTGTAAGTGTTGAGATGATCCGGCGGGATCTACGGCACCATCGAACGCTTCCACTTATGGCGTTCAGAACTTTGCTGGAAGAGGGAAGTGGAGCACCTCGGCGGAGTGAGCGGTGACTCGATCCTATTGCAAGGTGTCCATGGTATCGGGAGCTCGATCACCTTCTGACCTGTGACACTTGGCAAGGGGTCAGTTGGTACCGGTCGACCGAAATACTCATGAATGTCGGGTGACGAGCATCTCTCCGCAACTTAGGAGCGGAGTCTCCTTCACAATGCGGGGAGCTCTCCAATATACAAACCTATCCCAAAGACAATCCAATATAGTAATGTAATTGAAATAGCCCGCCCAGGCCCATATGCAATGCTCATCCAAATAATCCAACTATATACCATAGTTTCAAGAGTTAATAATTTACTCTTATCTGACATATATTAAAAGTTTAAATCATTCTAATACATGTATCCAACTAAACCCAGAAAACCCTGACCCGACTTTCTTCAAAAATCGGTGTCTAAGAAATGTCTTCATTTACCCGTACATGAAAATAATATTTCGACGGGGTGAAATTTATCGCTCCGGTAGTGTAATCACCTAGAGTAGTTACTCTCCCCACCTAAGTGCATAGCGATGCTCAAGTAAACACACATTCAAGCAAGTCGTGATCCTACTTGAATGTGCAAATGACTGACCCATGTCAGAGTCCTCACTTGAAGCTCCTCACACTGCTTAAATACGCCAATAATAAGAGAAAAACATCATTTTCAAGCCAAAACTTGTTGTTTCGGCAATACATTACCGGCGATGTCGGTAAAATATGGGACTATCCTCAGAAGTGAATGTGTTGGAACCTTAGAAGCTTGATCGTGGTCCTCGTACGAAATTATACGTTGGACCGTCTCCCCAGCCCCATTCTCGGAAATTCATCATGTGAATTTCCTTTACATAACCATGTTCGTTTTTAAGAAAATTCATGTCATGCACTCACACCAATTACTAGGTTACCAGGTGCATATGAAATCTGTGTCACCATTCAACACAATTCATATACCAATATATATCAAATATGCATATATGTTCTCAAATCTCCCCAATTACATCACATATGGTCATTAACATCAATCATCAACCAAATTAGCTCACTTGAGTAATCACAAACTCATCTCCAATGACCCATACACATATTATATTCCATATAATTGTGACTTCGTAATTAATACACATTAAACATTAACACATTGATTTCTACACCACCTTGACTCAAGCCATTTATTTGAGCAATTTCCTACACAAGAAACATGGTAGCAAAGCACGGTAATTCAATTTTGAATTACTCAACCAAACACATTATTTCACAAAAATATTTTATGAACACTATTCATGTGAACAGTAAAACCCTCGGGTTACTGTTCACGGACACTAATCAACATCGATTTCACTTTGTGAACCCGAATTCCATGGCCATTTCCAGCCTCATACACATCACAATACAATTTATAGCATAAATTCCAACACTAGCAACCTAAAACGGTCAGTGAATGATCCGCGGACTATACAAATGAGTGTCTCAATTTCACACCTCGGTTCCAGATTTAGAGCCGTCGAGCAAATTGTTGAGGCCTCGAACCAAGCAGAAACATCAACGAAGCTGCTTAAGCGAAGTGTAAAACCAGAAGTAGGATAAACCACCTCAAAGTTTTGAAACTCCTTAAAACCGAAGTCCACTCGTAGGCCAATGCGTGAACAACTTTCATGTGCTTGAAGAATTAGGCGGTTGGATCACCGCGAATCCTGGGAAGCCACGCTCTCTGAAAACGTAACCTAAAGCTCCTTTATTAAGATTTCCCCTCCTTTTCACGTTTTTTGGTCTTTTGGTTTTAAAATTAGGTAGTATTTACTATTTACTATTTCGTCTTATTATCATTTAACTATTCATCTATGTCCCTAAAATCTTTGATTTTCGACATTTGGCACTATTTCGGCCATCCATTTCCATCATTTCTCTACTCATGTAACATGTGTCACATGATTACATGTTATAGATGACTTTTGTCATCAAAAAAATTGTTTTGATATCCGTCTCGATGCCTCGAAAAAGCGTGCAGAATCGGTATCTCGGAGTCGGCGTGTTAGCTAGATTTTCTTGAGATGATTCAATGGTGAAATGGTTTCATTATCAGAGATCAGAAAAATTTTCAGATTTTATCGAAATTACGATTTTGCCATTTTTCGATAAAATTCGATTTTCTCGGGTCTTTACAACTTCCTTTACTGTTCTTGAGTTCTGTTGGAGGCTCTTGAACCATCTGCTCCGCTGATCGCTCTCAGTCCCTTCTTGAGGATGGCGTAGTTCCTCGTTCCGACATGCCCGGCGTTGCCGTTTTCCTCGCTACAGGGGCTAAGTGTGGTCAGGTGCCCTTAGCTGGTGGACTACCTTTTGTTTGACGCCTCGAAGTCTTGAGATTGTTTTGCCCTTCATGAGGGTGATGTTATGACCTTCTTTCCACCATTCATGCATACTCCCGGCGGTGTATCGCCTAGTGCTCTAACTCTCCTATCGGCGTTGGTTGGTGAGGAGACGTCTCCACCTCATCAGTGTTGGCTTGCCGCAGTTTGCTTCAGGAGGTGCACATGCAACGTTGCAGACGGGTCCTACATCCTTAGTGGATTGGCGTTGCTCGCGTGATTCGGGTTGATACCATTAATGGCGAGAATCGGTCTTTGTTGTAAAGTGTTGGTCCCGTAGGCAATGTGCATGATGGTCTTTTCATGAATGGGGTACGGGCGTGTTAATTTGAAATTTGATGCAGGCTAGTTGGCGGTTCTTGACTCTGGATCTGTGCTCTGCAGGCTCGTGTGAGGGTCGGAGGGCTTAGCCGTCAGCTCCGTGCTTAAGTCGGTTTCTTTTCCCAATAGAGAGAAAGATCAGCCTTAGAGGCGAATGTGTTGCGTACCTTTCACCGATGGGGTGGCCTGGTATTTATAGCATATGTTTTTCCCAATTGGAGGGTGATAAAGATTCTTCCCCATTGGATGGGATATTTTCTGCCTTTATCGGTATCAGATTCAATAAGGGATATCGAAGGAGTAGTTTATTTAGAATTATCTTTCTTCCTTATTGGTGAGATCCTGCTTGATCTGCAGGATGAGCTATTATATTACGAATTATCTTATTTTCCTTGCTAGTAAGATTTAGTTGGATTCGCAGGATAAGATGTTATTAGGGATTATCGTACTTCCTTATCGATGGGATTTAGTGTGATTTGTAGAATGTGGGATTTCCCAATTACCCATGTTATCAGCCTTTTGGGTAAGCAGACTGGGCTCTCGTTTTGGGCTGGCGCTAAGGACTTTGGTGTTTCATTGGGCTTGCTTCTTCTTTGGGCCTAGCGAATGGGCCTGTGCGCCTATTTTCAAACCACATCGGAACTTATCCACATCCACGTCAGCGGAGTGGCAGATTAACCTCTTGTCATAATGGCGATATGGATTAGATAAAGCTGGCAAAAAGTCTAACGGCTCCCAGTCGCCCTATTGGAGCAAACCATCTCAATTAACTCCTTACTCATCTCTTCATACAAAAATGGGTCATCTGACATTGTGGAAAAGCGACGACAACGGGAGTATATTTATTAAGTCACCACCAAGACTAACAAAAATACATCACCCAAAGGTTACTCGCATATGTCCTAGATAATTTCATCAACACCAAATTAAGTATTTTCAATCCCTCATAGTGAGCAATACTCAATCCCACAATATATCAAGTATTTATCAACCTATATCGAATACGAAATTGACATAAGCGTTGGCCAGCTTACAAACACATGATAGGGTGTATTAGTAAATTAATCTTCTCTAAGAACTCATGTCAGTTCAATTAAACCTGATTGCTTTCCTAGACATGCCCTATGTGGCTGTATCAATCATAGCCCTTAGAAAGCATGCTAAAGTATCAACATCAAGCATCCTCTTCTTAGTGACCTTAGGTCATAGGACATAAGTTAGATCCCCTTAAGATCTTAGTTGGCTCACACGGTGGTGGATAAGGAATTATCCGGCCTCCCACTGTGGTCAACATTAAGCACATACGGTATGATAATAGTAATAATTGTGGTGTTTACTCATATAAATGAGCTATCAAATTTATACCATACGAGGATGAATGTCTAGTCACTACAAAGTGCTCGACTTCACACTGGATTTACGGGGCTTCACGGGGTGTGGCAGAATTCTATGAAACGATTCAAAGAATCTCATGTAGTCATAACTAAGGCGACTACTCCAAAGTAAAATCTTAGATCGCTTCCAGAGCGCCATAGATTCTTTAGTCTCATCTTGCTCGCTACTAAAGCACCCAGCGAATTGCACATTATTGATATGTACCACCCCAGTGCCAGCGGTTTTATAACATGCTTAGGGTATAATAAAGTAAAAATATATTTACAGAAATAAAATAAAGATAAAAATAAAATAAATAAGAACAGGAATTAATACAAAAGTTAAGATTAAATTAATAATTCTGATCGGGACCAAAGGGATCATAATTTAATAAGTTCATATGCCAAAGTAGGATTTTGATAAATTGAATTGAGAATAAAAATGAAAGTGAGGACCAAAGAGTAATAAAAGAAAGATATTAGAATGAAATAAGGAAGAAAATTGTGGAAGAGAGACAAGAAGTGGCTTGGAAGGAAAGAGGAGGAAGTTTCCTCCTTTGGTGGATGGTGGGATGCTCCAAAAAGAGAGAGAAAAGTGAAATAAAAAAGGGATAAAGATCAAATAGGATAAGACCAAAATAAATATCATTTGGGTCTTGGAGAAAGAGAGAGCAAAAGCATGATAAGAGAAAGAGAAGAGAAAGAGGAAGAAGAAGAAGAAGAAGAAAGAAAAGAAAGAAGAAAGAAAAGAAGGAAAGGAAAAAGATCCACGAGTATGGAACTAAAAATTATTTGTATGGAAACTATGGGTGTATGGAATTTGAGTATGGTTTTGTATGGAACAATGAGTATTTGTATGGAAACTATGGGTGTATGGAAGTCTAGTCTAGAAAGTTTAGATACATGGTTTGGAACCCTTTATTTTGTGTATGGTTTGGGTTTGGAAACTCCCAAACTCATTTCTTTTTAGGGTTGAGTTGAGAAGAGCTTTATAGATGTGTTCTGGGAAGGGTTTAGTTGCAAGATGAACCAAGAAAATTTCCCTATTTTTGATCATATGCATTAGCTGGACTTTAGAACTGGTTTTTGGGTCAGAAATAAAGGAACGTTGGTAGTGAGTCCTTTTGGAACATTGTAGCCACATCAATGAAGATAATGTTAGGCTTTTGAATTTCTCAATTCGGACCTCCTTAGATAAAGTTATGGTCCTTTTTCCGAGGTCAGGTCAGCTCGGCAAGTTCATGTCAGCTCGGCTGGGTGTGACTACATGTGACCTCCAACTTCAGAAGGTCATAGCTCCTTCGTCCGAACTTCGTTTCAGGTGTTCTTAGACTTTATAGAAAGCCCATGGAGTCAAGATGATGTTAGGATTTTAATATTTCAATTAGGACCTCTATAGACCAAGTTATGGTCCTTTTACTGAGGTCAGTTTATCTCGGCCAGTTCAAGTCAGCTCGGCTGGGTGTGACTACATGTGACATCCAAATTCGGAAGGTCATAACTCCTTCGTCCGAACTCCGTTTCGGGTGTTCTAGAACTCTATGGAAATCCCATTACGTCAAGATGATGTTAGGCATTTTAATTTCTCAATTCAGACCTTTGTAAACTAAGTTATGGTCCTTTTTCCGAGGTCAAGTCAGCTCAGCCAGTTCATGTCAGCTCGGCTGGGTGTGACTACATGTGACCTCCAATTTCTGAAGGTCATAACTCCTTTGTTTGAATTTTGTTTCAGGTGTTCTAGGACTCTATGGAAATCCCATTGAGTCAAGTTGATGTTAGGATTTTGAATTTCGTGGGACCTCTGTAAGGGCAAGTTGCCAGTCCTTTAAGAAGTCATTTCGGCTCAATGGATTCGAAGGCTAGCTTCATTTGGGTGTGACTACATGTGACCTCCAACTTCAGAAGGTCATAACTCCTTCGTCTAAACTCCGTTTTGGGTGTTCTTAGACTTTATGGAAATTTCATTGAGTCAAGATGATGTTAGGATTTTGAATTTCTCAATTCGGACCTCTGTAGACCAAGTTATGATTCTTTTACCGAGGTCAGGTCAGCTCAGCTGGGTGTGACTACATGTGACCTCCAACTTCGGAAGGTCATAACTCCTTCGTCCGAACTTCGTTTTGGGTGGTCTTAGACCCTATGGAAATCCCATTGAGTCAAGATGATGTTAGGCTTTTGAATTTCTCAATTCAGACCTCTGTAAACCAAGTTATGATCCTTTTATCGAGGTCAGGTCAGCTTAGCCAGTTCAGATCAGCTCGGCTGGGTGTGACTACATGTGACCTCCAACTTCGGAAGGTTATAACTCCTTCGTCCGAACTCTGTTTTGGGTGTTCTTTGACTCTATGGTAAACTCATTGAGTCTAGAATCTAACCATATTCTATTTAATGGCATTTGGTATCCACATCTGAAAATGTGATTGTTGTACAAAGTGTACTAATTGTTTGGGTAAAGTTGATTGGAATACTTGATAAGAAAAGAGATAGATATGAACAAGAAATAGAAATATATGTAGATTTGATATGTAGAGGAGTATAGAAGAAAATAATAAAATGATAAGCTCGGAAGAACACGTATAATCGTATGACTGCCTAAGACCGGATATTGAATGATAAGACATATATGATCAGTGCTTCGGCAATCCTGTTGGTGCTACGGCGCTTCTATTACGTGGGTAGGCACGTATACATGACCAGTGCTTCGGCACTCTTGCTAGTGTTTCGACACTTTTATTACGTGGGCAAGCACGTATACATGTCGATCTTGACACTCACAGTAGTGCTCTGAGCTTCTGTGCATTGGCGAAACGCGTGTATGACCGGTCGCCGGCACTCACGCTGGATGTTTCGGCACTTCTATTACGTGGGCGGGGCAGTATACATGACCCGGTGCTTCAGCACTCACGCTGGTGTTTCGACACTTCTATTACGTCAGGCGGGTCATGTTGGAATGCCGTGCGGCCGGGTATATATTGCCAGGAGTCTCATTCATTCGTTATCTCGGTCAAACGGCGAATGTTTATATGTGTGTATGCGAATAAGAAAAGATAAAAAGGTAAATAGTTTGAACATGAAGGGTACCTAAGGGTATCCAAAGAGGCAGAAGTCTATGTTACTCTACGGGAATAGGATAGTCGATAAAGTCTGAGTAAACGTCTGAAGTATAGAAATGTATAGGTATATGTCGAAAAGATATGCTAATTAGATAAAATTGCATAAAGATATAAGTTAACAAAAGATATAAGATGTACAAGTAGATGACATGATATGAAAATAAGATTATATGATATGAATATATGATAGACATACCTAAATGAATAGATGGAACATGCTAGGAACACATGATAGAGGAAATGCATAAGTCTTAAGAGCGATAGAGATAAGTAAAGATGACAAAACACGTGAATGAGTATGTACACAAATGATAGGCATATATGAATATAAGAATGCGTAAATACATGCATGAAAAAAATATAGGAATATATGTAATATAGAGAAATATAGGCAAGTAATATGAAGCTACGGATATGAGAGCGAATCTGATTAAAGTAATGATAGTATATATTGCATAGCGATCATGAAAACAATAGTTATTCATGCTTATGAGATATGTCTGAAAATGTAATAAAGCGATTGCACAATGTCACAGTAAGTAAGGGGATGATTGACATGCCATTAGGGAATAAATGTAGCATATAGAAGTTTTGATATAGGGGCCTCGTTTGGGTCGATGAGATAGATCCGTTTGGATCACGGTGGCCCAGAAAGAGGGTCTCATGGCAGCAACTGAGCCTTATAGATGGTCATTGTCTCGTACAATGATAACAGCGCCTCCGGGCCCTTTATAGACCACTGTTTCGTACAGTGAGTACAACGCCTTTGGGCCCTTTATAGCTTCATGTATCCACTTCTTTGGTACTTACAAGCATGGAAGAGAAAGTATTATGAAAAGTATAACATGAATACAGTATATGAAATTAGTACATGAACACAGTACATGAACAGTACATGAAAATAGAACATAACAAATTGTATAGTATATAACCATGAAAGTCATATATGTATACGAATATGACATGCACAGAATAGGATATGTAATATGAACCATTAGAAAGATAATAGATCAAATGATAAGTACTCGAATAAGAAATAAATGATATGAAAGGTTATATGTGAAACGTCACATGATAGAAGTGTATTTGTTGAGACGATCATAGTTATTGGTGGAATCCTGTATGTATTCCCACTAAGCGTAAAAACGCTTGCAGTGTTCAATGCGTAGTACTAAAGAGAGCGAGAAGACAGGATAGAGGACGGGACATCCGTCGAGTAGGCTAGCTCGGAGATAGGTGCTCCTTTGCACTTGCTTAAAGTGATCTCTGATGTGTTGTATTAGATGGAAAATGTACAAGTCTAAGTAAATGGGACTCAATATATGTGTATAGATTTTGAGGGACACCACTCCGGTGGTAGTTCTTGTAACACCCCAAAATATACCCTAGTAGTTTTCGGACTTGTGTAGGGTATATTATAAGCTAAATAGGAATTTTCGGAAATAAATTGAGAAACCCAGAAAGTTTACAAGATACAAGGGCAATCTTGTAATTTTTGCAAGGATATGAAAGTCATAAAGGAAGATGTGGGGTTAAACTAGAATATGCATAAGTTGAATTTCAAAAAAGGAAGAATTCATGGGCAATGCAATTAGGAAGTTAACCCAATGGGTTTTATTTGGAGGGCCAAACATGGCCTTAACAAATCCATGTTTTAAAGACAATTTGGTCTCAAGAATTGGGGAGGACCGTAGAGAAGAAAGAAGGGGAGAAGAAGAGAGGAAGAAAGGAGGATTCAAGCCAGATCAAACGAAACAGCTCGATTAAGGTATGGATTCTATGATTTTTTGGTATGAAACACTTTTGGCTATGGATTCTAAGTTATCTATGAATTGTCATGCTTGGTTGGTTATTAGTTTGTCCCCAAACATGAGATTTTTGCTAAGGTTTCACCTTAACCCAAAATGATAACAAGTAAGAGGTAAAACCCATTATAGTTGAAAAGCTCATAAAAATCCTCTCTTTGAGGATGAATCCATAGTTAATGGAGAGTAATTGAGTTAGGGTTTAGAATAAACCTAACTAATCCTCGCATTTTGTTTGTGTATGGGTTATAACCATATTAGAAGGGGTTTTGGAAGAAATCCATGATGGATTTTGAAGAAGAAAGATATGAAATTGAAGAGAATGGAATAGAAAAGTGATTCCAGGTGATTTGGAAAAGAGTTAGATGTGTGTTGGATGTATAAAGTGATTGGGGATCTCAAACATGGAAAAATGGGTGAAAAACACCCATTCTGGGCATTCTCGGGTGTCTTCTACCGGTAGGACTACACCGGTAGAACTTTGATTAGTTGTTTGGCGAGTCTAGGTGGGAGTTAAGTCTACCGGTAGGACTGTTCTGATTTTTCAGTTTCGGCCAGTTTCGTATTTTGGCAATACTATTCCTCATTATTATCGATTTGAGTGATTCAAGTGGCTACGTAAATAGACTTCAAGGCAAGCCAAACTTTAAGAGAAGGTATCTCAAATTCTGACTCTAAGTGAGGTCCGAAAAATCCACTCGAAAGTGGTATGTGCAAGCCATTTCACATCGAGTTGATCATAAGCGTAGTCAAGAGTTGTTTGGACGTATCTTGAATCGGTACTCACGGTGGGTGATTCCAGTTGGAATAGAACCCTTAATATCTTAGCTTTAAATAAGTACACAAGGACCTAGTGTCAAAATATGAAGTTAAGACCTCCGGAAAATGAGTAATTCAATCTGTCCCTAGGTAAAATGTTAAATCGACTAGTTGGCATGAAAATGCCATAACGAGTTTGGATGATCGATTGGAGTGATTCAATTTCTGAGTAAAGATGATTTATAGAGGAACAAGAATATATGAAAGACATATTATCCATATGACTACCTAGGACCAAGAATGAATGAGTGGACGTCGATTAGTGCTTTCCGGCACTCTGATTGTGCCGGTACTCACGATTGGTGCTCGGCACTCCCGATTGAAATGCCGGTACTCCTGATTGAGTGCTTTCGGCACTCCTGATTAGCTGCCGGTACTCTGATTAGTGCTCGGCACTCGGTGAAATGCCGGTACTCACGATTAGTGCTCGGCACTCCGATTAATGCCGGTACTCACATTAGTCTTCTGGCACTCACGTTCCCGATTAATTAACTCTGACACTCTGATACAATTAGTGCTCGACCTCCTGTCTGTTAAGTGCTAAGGCACTCCTGACCTGACTAATGCTACGACACTTCCGTACTGTATAGTATCTTCGGGTACTTATTGTCTTTGTATGTACCATTCTAAGTATTCTTGGTCTAGGAAGTCAAACAGTTATATGATAAATCTCTGAATAAGTTCTGTAGTACCTACGGGTACTCCTGCATCTGACAAGTCCCGTATCTGTATAAGTCCTGTAGTACCTACGGGTACTCATGCATCTAAATAAGTCCTGTAGTACCTACGGGTACTCCTGCATTTGAATAAGTTCTGTCGTATCTGAAAATGTTTTGTAGTACCCTCACGGGTGCTCCTTAGTATTTAATTAAGTTACGTGTTCTCTCTCACGATTTAGTTACGTAGTACCTATGGTTACTCCGTCTCTGAATAAGTCTGATCGATAAGTTCCGTAGTACCTAAGGGTACTCACGTGACTGAATAAGTCTGTAGTACCTACGGGTACTCATCAATATCTGAATAAATTACTGTAGTACCCGCGGGTACTCGTATTTGAATAAGTTGTTCACGTATCGATCGTGTGGTGCCTGGTGCTCCGTGTCTGAATAAGTTTTGTGCATGTCGATGCGTTGCGTAGTACTGCGGGTACTCCGTGTCTGAAGCAAAGTCTGTCTGTATATGTTGCAGCCAGTACTACGGGTATACGTATCGATTGGATTCTGTAGTACCTATGGGTACTCCTGTCTCTGATTAACCGTGTCTCTGTGTAAGTTATGTAATACTAAGTACTCCGTTATCTGAATAAGTTCCGTTTAGTTAACCCGCATATCTGAATATGTCGTCTTTGATTTAGTTCGGTAGTACCTACGGTACTCTGGCCTTGAGTATAGGTATCGTTAAACTAGGACTTGTTGGGATATGATACCAACCTGAGTTGTTATCGGGCAGACATTTTGATCAAGTGAGTACTACGGTACTCGGTATAAGATTAAGTTCGCAAATCCGATTATACGTTAAAGTAATTACGTGATACCTCACAGGAACCCACAGAACAAGTGTAAACTCATTAGGATAATTATAGGATGCAGCCAAACTCCTACGGGAGATCGGAATAAGCTCGATGCGATGTCACAATCCAGAATAAGAATAAGATCCAGATGACTATAAGTATAAGACACGGATAAAAATTAAGTTTGTCATGAGTATAAGATCAGTAAGGATAAGTGCGCCATAAGTGTAATTCTGGTAGTATAAGATTGTTATAAGTATAAGTTCAGTACAGTTTATAAGGAATCTGAATAAGCATAAATATGGATCTATGGGAGACAGCGTGTTAAAAGTCGCAGTGCGAGTTGACGAGGTATTTTTGATGACCTGAAATAGGAACGGGCACGAAATCACGAGAAAATTATGAGTTATGTAAAAGAGATGAATTGGATGCCTTGCCATTGCATATGTCTGATTTGCTCGAATATGATCGACACCTTTATATATTGGTTTATATGATTCATGATGATTTTGATATTTGTTACATTATAAGTTTATCATGATTCGATTATAGAAATGCATGTGCATCGATATAAGTTATGAAATATGCTTCCCCATGGCGTAAAGCAGCGCGGGTTTCTGTCCCGGGTGTAGGTACGGAAGACATCGACAAACATCGCATCTGGTGGGCGACACTTGTAAGGGTTCACTACATGTAGGTTAGTGCTCACGATTTGTAAAGGTTCAGTTTTGTATAAGTAAATGGGACTCAGTTATATGTGTATAGATTTTGATGGACACCACTCCGGTGGTAGTTCTTTTGATTCTGTTATAAGATGTGGGCCATACCCACAGGTGCGGATTGGCTTTTAAAAAATCGGGTCGAGTCAGTGTTTGGTCTCGCGTCCGATCGGGCGTGGCGGTTCTTTGTAAATGTAAATGATTTTTTGTTATTACGAAATTGTTTGTATAACCACGAGTGCAGTTCAACTGCGAAAGAAGCCAGGTGTTAGAAGTCCCGGTATATAATCTAGCGCCCGGACTGGTCGGATCGCCGTTTGGTCGGATCGGGAATGAGAGCGTGATAAAGTAGAGATTCTTGCCTGTTGCCATGTACTAGAATATGCGCACAAGAATAATTATTTTGAAGTAAAACTGTTGAGAACTCTATAATAAATTGTATTAATAATAATGTCAAATACAACTCATAAAGGTGTCACATCTGCCTTGATCATACTACTGACATGAAGTGAAACACGTCTGTGACAGGCAGTCGATGGGTGCGACCACTGTGCTTCTATAGAAATGTGTTTCATGACCACCTCACCTGTGACCATATCTCTGGCGAAATGGTACTTGATTTCAATGTGCTTAGACTTAGTGATACTTAGGATCCTTGCATATGCGAGGCTGTGAAGCTGCTCCCGAGAATATAATGTCTGACCTCCTCGTAATGGTATAATGCTAGAGGCGTTGCAAGAATCTCTTCGACCAGACATCTTCTTGCACAGCTGCTACACATGCCACATACTCGAGACTCCACATTGTAGATAAGGCCGCAGTGCGCTGCACTTTTAAGATACGGCGTCGCCTCGAGAATGAATGCATAACTTGATGTGGTTAAACTATCTCTATCAGGCTAATCAACATCGTATATCCCTTCAGCCTCAAAGTCACCCTATGGAAACACAAGGCAAAGTCTATTGTCCTGAGAATTATCGAAAGATCCTCTTTTCTTTGCTTTGCCAATCGTGAGTCTGCGGGTTACTGCGGTAACGGCTCACCATCTTAAGGCTTGCAAAGCATATGTCGGCCTTGTGCATAATATGGCATACATAAGATTCCCAATCGCCTCAACATGGCATTGTGGACATGCGTTTCTTTTCCTCATCTGTTACAGGACAGAATTACAGTACAAAGCACTCCCGCCTACTCAACAAAGGTGTCGATGGGTTGGAATTCTCCATCTGTCGTTTAAGTATCTTCTTTATGTGAGTCTTTTTGTAAACTAAGAAGCTTCTTGGAAACGGTCTCTAACAATCTCTATCCTGAGCACAAAATGCGCTTCACCCATGTCCTTCATCTCAAAAGTAGAGGACAACCACTTCTTAGTGGCGACAATAGAGTCCATATCATTTTCTACTATAAGGATGTCGTCAACATACAAAGATAGGATGAGCACACTCTTCTTTAGGCAGCTTCAGATACACACAATGGTCCTCTTCAATCGTCTCAAAATAGTGAGAGATGTCGAGTCATAAATCACGAAGTACCATTGTCCTGAATAATTGTTTGATCCATAAATGGAGCGTTTGAGCTTACACACTTTTTGCTCTTGTCCATTAACTAAAACCCATAGGATTTGAGTCATGTAGATCTCTTAAATCTAAGATCTCCATTGAGGAATGTGATCTTAACATCCATCTGATATGGCTACAAATCCGATTCGCGTGACAATAGCAAAAAGGATAAAGGCGAATAGAGCAACCACGACGAGGGGAAAATTTCTCATCATAATCTATACCCTCTTTTTAGGGAAAACCCTTTGCCATAAGACGTGCTTTGTATTTGTCAGTTGACCCATCTACTATGCAACTTAACTTTCAAAAACCCATTTGTTTAGATAACTGGAGCAGGATGGAAGATCCACCAACTCCCACCACGAGTTCTTGTCCATAGATAATTCATCCTTCATTGCATCCATCCATTCTCATAGCGAGTGCGATGGCCTTATCTCATAAGAAGGCTCATTAGCAGTACAAAGTAAAGCATCCCCCTCAATCTCAAAGTGATGACGAGGAATGTTACCTCTATTATTACGATGAACAAGAGTTCAGATAACTCTAATGGAACATCTACTAAGTGAGAATGCTCACTTGCTTTAGCGATCCGAAATAATTCGCCTAAGCGAGAGATATTAATTAGCCACTCAGTTCCTCCAACTCATAGAGGTCTAAACTCTCATTGACATTTCCTATGCTAGGGAAATTATGCTCAATGAAATCAACATCGCGTGAATCCACTTCAGTATTTCCCCCATCAGGGTGTTCACCAAACATCACGTAGCCCTTCGAGCCTTCAGGATACCTTATGAAAGTATGCTTTCTAGCTCTAGAGCCCAACTTTCTATACTTATGGTTAGCTTTGTGAACATACCCTGCTCATCCCCATGGGCGGAAATGCTCCAAATTGGGCTTTTTGCCATGCCACAGCTCATAGGGAGTTGAGGAAACAGACTGTGAAGGCACTTTATTCAAGTTGTAGGCAGCAGTCAAAAGAGCATCCCCCCAAAAAGATATAGGGAGGTTGGCCTACTCCATCATCGATCTAGTCATATCTAGAAGAGTCCTATTCCTCCTCTTTGCAACACCATTTTGTTGCGGGGGTGCGAGGGATAGTGAGATGTCTTAGGATCCCTTTTTCCTCACAGAATTCCTTGAATTGATCAGACAAATGCTCACGTCCGCGATCAGTCCTAAATGTTTTTAAGCCTTTTTCATGCTTGTTCTCAACCTCTGCCATAAAGCGCTTGAAGCAATCCAATGCTTCATGGCGATGATATATCAAATAGACATAATCGTATCACGAATAGTCATCGATCGGTGTGAGAAAATAAGAGGCCACATGACGTGCCTTTTTATTCATTAGTGTGCAAATGTCTGAATGGACAAGCTCAATAGGTTGAGTAGCTCTTTTGGTCATTCCAAAAGGTTTTCTACAAGCTTTGCCTACTAGGCATGGTTCACATAATTGTAGGTCGACTTTGGTGAGTGAGCTAAAGGCCATACCTTGATAAGTCGTCACATCTCTTCCTATGTATTGACTTAGCATGCCAAGTTGCAAAATCAATGTTATTACTACCAATCACATATGATGAAGTAGAATTAACGGATAAGTGAGAAGAAACATTTAAATCTAATTTAAGAAAACCCTCCATAAATGATCCATGTCCATATAAAATTCCATCGCTTAAATATAACCAAACCATTATTAAAAAATTCAAAGAAAAACCAAAACTAATCCAAACGATGGCGATAGTTATGTTGGATTCGGGACATGGAGTACGTCATGAAGAAGTAGAGTGCGACCAAAGCGCAAGTGAAGTTGATGCAAGCGAACTCGATAGCATCTTAAAGCTCGTACCATTTCCCATGAACACTTTGTGGGTGCCTCTAGGAACACGGCGATAATCTACTCACCCCACCCGATCTCGGGCTACATGTTAGGTTGCTCCTGTGTCTACAATCCAATCAGGGAGAGAATGAGTAACTAAAACATGTGAACATACCTGTATGTTACTAAAGGTCAGTGAGTTTGTTACCTTCTTACATTTCGGTGCAATGGCGAAGTGCACTCTTAGTTAAAGCATTTGACTTAGTTTGTTCCCACCTTTTGCTACGGTGCTTGGCATTCTTTTAGGCACACTCTTCTTTGCCTCCTCCGATGTTCTTTCCCTGTTTGGGTGCACCATTATCTCCCTTCTTGCGCCAGCCGCTGGTCTTTACGCGGATTGGCCGGTGAGAGAGCTTGAGTAGTCTAGTTCGCCACAATGCGATCCACCTCAAGTTCCACATGACGAGATATATCTTTAAAAATTTTATGTTCTCATTGTGGGTGAGGATCTACTTCATGTGTAACCATAAATCTGGGAGTGACACGTGTACTTTAGACTTGCTATTCATC
>JAEQBH010000050.1:0-169361 GCA_016808115.1 Tetrastigma voinierianum
TAGAATTATTTGAAGCGATTCTTGGCCAAACACATGACAGATGTTCTTCCAATTATTTGTACCCTTTTTTGGAAGCACTTAATAGAAGTGCACAAAGGTGCTACAAGATAAACACTTTTCAACTGGATTACTGCCAAACGGGACCCAAATAAAGTCTCTTGACGAGTACACTAGATAGGGTTGATCATCTTGGCATGCTTGATCGTTCCAGACTTCACAATGCATAGGGTTGCATATAACTTGAATTGGATTTTTAATACCAGCTATACAAGGACAAATTACTATTACATATTTTCCCCTACACCAAAATTCTCATTTAACCTGAATTAGTAGGAGCAAAGAGGAAAAAGCAAACGTTTTTCAAGGCTTTTTATGCAAATCTATGTTAACTGTTAATCAATGGTGATAACAATGTTAGATGTCTGCTCTTCTGTGGGTGTTGTTCTCAGTTGGAACTGATCTGCGCCACCTATTCTTTGCTGTTATGTGGGCGGGTATGAGTTTAGTGCTAGCAACATTTGTGAGGGCACATGGCCGGATTTTCTGCAATCGGCCTCGTCTGCACAAGCCTCGCTGTTGATTCAGCTCTTGGAATGCATTGGCTGATTGAATAGAAACCAAAGGTTCTTGTATTTATTCTTTAAATTACTTTCTGTTGTTGATACAGTTTTGAATTGCTTGTGGTTTCATCTAAAATGATCGATGATGGCAATTTGTATCGGCACTGCCATCTCCTTTTGTAGTAATGGAATTTTCTCTCAAGCTGACATGAAAACATTATGTATATTGACCTTTTTAATCAATACTTGAGTAAGTAATGTTTTATTTTGAAATTCAATGAACAATACACAATTTGCGTTCTCCAACAGTAGTTGGTTGGGCCTGAGCATTTCCCTGCAATATGGGTTTTTTACATCTTTTCATTTTGTATTACAACGTTGTAGTATTTTGCTCTTATGAAAACTCAAACTTGATCCCTTTCCTATGTCCCACTTAATCTTTAATCACTAAGCAAGGCATGGCAACCAATAGTAGAGTTTGAGCTTTGCACCTAAGAATAGGTGTAGTAAAAAATGGAGATATTACAAAGTAAAAGAAGCTGGGAAGTGAAGGGAAAATTTGAATTCAAGTAAGGCCCATGAAGAGAAGAAATTCCCTTATTATTACAGATATTTATATGATCCAACAAATTATTTCCTAGAAAACAAGAGAAGGGAAAAGGACAAAAATAACAATAAAAAACACCTGAAACTGAACTGGGGAAAAAAAAAACCCCTCAAAGAGTTATGCGGAACTTCAAAGTGGAAGGGGGAAAGGATTTGCCAAAGATGCAAAGCTTCGTAAAAAGCTAAACCAAACCAAATCAAGATAATACCGAAAAGATAAGAAGCTCTATCTAAGAGGAAGGTTTCGTGACAGCATAGGGAGGCCAGTAAAGATGAAACTCGATCTTGTACGTAACAGTCAAGCCGTTGAGATCAACCGGAGAGGAGGTGACATATCCTTGCACAAACAAGAAATCGGCGGTGCCTCCAACAACAGGATGATCAGAAGGCTTGGTATTGTGCGTCGCTCCCACAATGGAAATCGACCCCACATGCTGCTTTATCCTTAAATTGATCTTGGCAATAGAAAGGCTCTTGAAGCTCCAATCTCAGACTAGACGTAATAGAAGTTCTTGTGCTGTTCCGGCAATTTTGGAGGACCGGTTGGCAGTAAAACGGTCAGCGATCCTAAAAAGACAAACAAGGTTCCGAACGGGGTTGTGGTCTGGTGACTCCCGGCCCTGCCACGTTAACTATGATATAGCCGGTTTTATTGATGGTTTCATGCCGGAAAGAGCGTGAAGGGAGGGACTTTTAGATTTTGACTATGGTGATGGGAAGCAGGAGGAGAGGAGCTGCTGTTATAATAGATAGGAGCAGTAGGAAGGGAAGAACGAGGGCCACAATAATGCAATGGCGGAGGGAGAAATCCATTGCAATGTTGGTTCTCCTGAGGACCGATGAACAGATCATCAATTTTATACGCCAAATTCGGTTGACTCGTATGAATCTTGTGAGCTTAGAATTGACTAGTGCTGGTAGGCACAGTGGCACATAGTGGGAGTTGGAATGGTTTCTTCACACCTCCCAGCCGAGGGCATATTTGAAAACTGTTCTTCATATCAAGTTTTTGAAAACATAAATAATACTATTTTGTTGTTCTCTAAAAACTATTCTTATTATCTTAATTTAATATTTTTTATGTTCTTCTTATTTTTTCAGAACAAAATAAAAATGGGAATCAAATATATTATCTGTGTTTTCCTTGATCTTATTGCTTTTATAAAAAAAAAGACTTTTGAAAAAAAATAAACAAACATGCGCTAACATTTTATTTAATTTTTCACCCCCTATTTGACAAATTACATTTTTATCTAAAATGAGTTATCTTTTAAAGAAAAATATGAGAAATATTAGATTTATGAATTTTTGATTATTTTTTTTAAATACATCTAATTACATAAATGGTAAGGTAAGGTAAAGACATCAAGTGTTATTTTTCTAAGAAAAAAATTTGAGAAGGATTAGGTTTACAAATTTTAAATTACTTGAAGTTTTTTAACCAAGTACTTTTAATTTCAACCATTGACCCATCCTAGGGGTTGTAGTATGAACGAGGAGTCTCCATTTTGAAAAAGACGACAGGTTTAGGTGAAAGTTACTGATTTTGAAAGCTCACCCATTTCCCACTTTTCGTGTAATGACTGATTAATGGTGATGAAGACAGCATATTTATGAAGTCAAGGCTGTCCGTTTCCTTCCCATTATTATAATTTTGTTTTCACAGGCAATAAAACCATAAAGAAATAGAGGAGAATGCATGTTCATTGCCCCCTCGAGTGTGAATAAAAGAATGTGGGATTGGAAAAAGCCATGAAGTAGAGGCCCCTTTAGTTGTAGACCACATGGTTGTTTCTTGATTTTGACTGACCTCCTAACTACTATTGAAATGTAGGCAGGCACATGAGTTTAGACTAATGAAGAATATTAGAACTATTCTAAAGGTAAACAGTTGGTAAAATGGAAGGTTCCACTTGCCTGACTCTCAACAAGTGATTTGATATTAGAGGGATTGAATATTAATCGACTCTCAACAAGTAATGTAATATTAGAGGGATTGAATATTTATCTCTATCCATTGAGGCCTGCCTCAAGTAATAACAGGGTGGAAAGAGGTTACCGGATCTCCGAATCGAAATTTTTGTAAGAATGGAATGTTATAATGAAATATGTAAAGTGAATAAAAGTCGCGATTAAGACTTGACTCAAATGGTAAAGGAGTTAAATAAGGAGCGAGAGGTTCCAGACTTTTATTCCAAATACAAAGTACTATAATGTAATATTCAAAGTGAATAAAAGTAAAAAAAAAAGTGAAAATAAAGATAAAATATTTGGCCATCTTTCTATATTTTCCTTCTTCCTTACACGGTATAAAATTTTATTTAGTTAGGTTTTATAGCATTATAAAATTGGGGTTTTTTTTTTTTTTTTTGACAAAAAAAATTGGTTTTGAAATACATCCAATACAGAGAATCATCCCTTCTATTGAAACATGAAATTCTTTTTGAATTCAAGTATAATCTAAATTTAACTCCATAACCACTAATTCCACAATGCACATGCAAATATGCTTTGGTCGAGTAGCCTCTTCAAAGGACGGACCATGTCTCAAATACGACCCTTAAGAAATCATACTATTTTCCTATGTATATGCACTAATAAGGAAAATATTGTGATGATAAATATAAAAAATAAAAATATATAATTATTAGAAATACTTATAAATAACAAAAGGAAATTTCATTTGGTAGTGAAAAAAACTTATTACAAAATTACTTAAAAAAATCAAATATAAATTCTTAATTAATCAAGAGGGCCATGGGCAACAAACCAGCAAGGCCTACCAACTGGGCAAGATTGACCTGAGGGTTTATAGGCCGTGTAGGGCCACATATGATTTGCATGTGCTAAAAAACCAGCACCGGAAACAATGTACTAGTATTTGGAAAACAACTCAAAATTTTCCTCGGATCACTTTCTAGACATAACATACAAGAAAGAACATGGCAAGGCAACTCATATACCTTACCTTCTAACCATCTCTCTTGAGCAGATTTTTGCTCAATCTTCTGTCACCAATACCATCCAGCATCATCAGAAAGCTTCCTTTTACTATTATTGTATAAATAACAACAATAATACCATCAATAAGACCTAACTCAAATGGTTAAGAGGGAGGGGAATGGTCTAGGGTTGGAGTCGAGGTATTTATGAGGAACAAAATATTAACCTGATACCCAAGTCAAAATACTCAATCTTCTTCAGGAAGAAAAGAGCTATGGCAAGGAAGATATCCAGAATCATACAAATGATCTACCATGTTGTGAATCATTTCGTAGACCTCCTTCATCCGACAATGGAACCTTTCTGTGGCAAAAAACTGATATCTTGTATTCTTCACTTCAATCCAGCTATGCTTTGGCTTCTTTCCTCAAATCCTTCCATCATGAGTCTCCCCTCACTTGACGAGTTTCATCCCACCTGCCAGCTGCTGCATAGATATTGTATAGCATAACATACCTTCCAGCATTTCCAGGTTCCAATTCTACCAGTACTTCAGCAGACTCTCCTTAGCCAACCATATTCCCATGGATTCGACAAGCACCCAAAAGCGCACCCCACATCCCAACGTGATCTGATCCTTTAGAAACTCTCTTGATTAAACACATAGCTTCCTCAAGTCTATTATTCCGGCCCAGAAGATCAATCATGATTGCATAGTGATCTGATCTTGGTCTAAGACCATAATCCTTCTCCATCAAGTCAAGGATCCGAAGTCCTTCAGATACTAGACCAGTGTGACAACAAGCAGATAGCAAACCAAGAAATGTGACATGATTCGGTTTTATGCCTGTTTCTATCATCCTCTCAAAAAAAACTAATGATTCCTCCCCATGCCCATTTTGAGCAAACCCAGTAATCAACGAGTTCCAAGAGACAATATCCTTTTCATGCATCCCTTCAAACAACATTGTAGCAGATCTCATTTGACCACATTTGCAGTACATGTCAATTAGAGCATCAGTATAAATATATTGCAAAGTAATTTCTACTTGTGCTTCTAATGATATACCCATGAATCTGTTTCTAGCAATAAGGGCTAGATTAGCACAAGCACTTAGAACACAGGTAAACGTGAAAAGCACCAGGATCCCCTCCACCATCTGCTCGAAAAGATGCAGTTTTTTACTGCGCCATTTTGAGCAAACCCTGCAATCAAAGCAGTCCAAGAGACAGTATTCTTTCTTGCATTTGACTAAATAGCCGATAAGCATCTTCCAATCTAGATGCCTGAGCATATGCAGCAACCATTGAAGTCCAATGACACAACATCCCTTCCGGCATTCTACTAAAATAGAAAGATACATTAGCTTTACTGCATTTCATATGCATCAAGCATTGTCGATTATAATGTTAGAGTTCAAAACCCATTATGACGGCTGCTCCATGGACTTGGCGCAAAAGTCTGGTGCACACAGGCGCACAACTGCCCAATTAAACTAACCAGTGTAAAACCCGCAAATATCAAATTGCTACACTGTTTCAGCATCGATTTGAATACATTTAATGATTCTTTGCAAGTTTCTCGCGATACCTAATCCAGAAATCAAAGAAGTGGTAGCTCACAAGGTTTGGTTCAGGCATTTTATCAAGCAAGTGGTGAGCTTCATCGAAAAGGCCAAATCTAGCGTAGGCAGAGATGATTATGTTCCATGAGTGAGTGTTCTTAATGGGAATGTCATGAAAAACTTTGTATGCACTTTGAATGGAGTCGCATTTGGAGTAGAATTCAATTAGACGGTTGGCGAGGAAGGTGGAGAAGGTGAGGGCAGTCTTGATGAAATGTGAGTGAAGGAGGTGGCCCAGCTTGAGGTGTTCATTGTGATACATTTTGAAATGAGGGAGGAGTAGTATTCACTATTCATGTGAGGGATCAGCAGCGCTGACAAGGTCTCCTTCCAAACCATGCCACCTTCACCTTAAGCCGGCCTTCTTCACCCTCCACTCCTTTCGCCCACTACCATATTCGGACTGTTTTTTTTTTTTATTTATTTATTATTATTATTATTTTAATAATTATACACAATTAAAAAAAAAACGTAAGAAAATAATATATTTTTTAATACACTTGACCCCCTCCCTATTCCCAATTGCCACTTGGTCCTGTGGGATTAGTCTTAAAAAAAAAATGTAACAATTAAGATATAGGAATACAAATAAAAATAAACTGGCTTGATTTTTTTTATTTTTTTATTATGGGGTTGAGTTCAAGGTAGGTTCGAGCTAGATTTTATTGCACCCAAGATTAAGTAAAGATTTATTTGAATTGATTTTTTTCAAATATTGTTTTTATAAAAATAAATTATAAATATTTATTCATTTATACATTATATTAATTTTTACTATCATTTAAAACTTGATAAGTAAAAAAATGATAAACTAAAAAAGGGAGAAAAAAAATTAAAAGGGGCCAATGTGAGAATTTCCTACACCTATCTTATCTTTGTCCAATTTTGTTTAAATTTGTGTTTTGAACGTGCATTAAATATAGGAAAAACTATGCTATAGGGTCTTAACTCGAGACTATTTGATAAATGAAGCCCAAAAAATTTTATTTGAGCCACAATCCATCGCTTTAAAGACTATTTGATAAAAAAGATATTTTATTTGATAAAGAAGTCCTCATGTGCAAGGCACATGCAGCAGCCATAAAGTATTCTCATAACACCTTTTTAATTCCCAAATCAAAAATGCCCCAATTAAAAATCAAAAGCCCTAAGAGAATGTTTTCTTCTTCAAAGCAACCATTTGCATAAAGAGCTCCATTCGACAAAGGAGGATTTTCGATCAGTAAGGAGGAGTTCCAACCAACAAGGAAGAGTTCTGATCATCTAAAATATCTTCACGGTTAGTTTTATTCCCTAAAACATGTCCCTCTCTGTTTGTCTTTCTCTTTCTTTCTCCCCTTTGCTCTAAGAAAGAGTTTTCTCTCAACCTATTTGATGATTAGAAGCGGATTATAGTTTGATTTGTCTCAAATTAAATATTGAATCATTTGCTCGGGTATAAGTGGTTATGCAAAAAAAAAAATGATACTTAATGTTTGTATTTCTATTTCTTACAAACCCTTCTATAAATCAATTTTTTCTTTCTTAAGGAAAAACATTTGTGGAAAATTTGATGTTTCATTTTACTAGAAAATTGAATCATCTTAATGGTTAGTTTTATTCCTTAAAACATCTCTCTCTCTCTCTTTCTTTCTCTCTTTCTCCCTCTTACTCTAAGACAAAGTTTTCCCTCAACCCATTTTATGATTAGAAGTGTATTACAGTTTGATTTGCTTCCATTTTATTGTCTCAACTTAAATACTGAATCATTTGTTGTGGGTATATGATGATTATGCAAAAAAAAATTGTACCCAATGTTTGTGTTTCTCCTTATTACAAACCCCTTTCTAGAAATCGATTTTTTTGTTGGAAAAGCATTTTGCTAGAAAATTGATGTTTCATTTTGTTATATGCTCTTGTTAAGTTTTTTCTATTAACTATTAATCTTAAACTTATGTATGATGATAAATATATAAACATTTGAGACAAGTATATTCAAGACAACCCAAACGAACATATGGGTACAAATGGTTCAAACCGATTTGAACTTGTACCTACTCATACCCATAGGTACAATTTATGTAATTAAACATCGAGTACAAAAATCTTGAATGTTGGGTACAACTTATATACACCTTAGGTACAAGAGCTCTAGAAAGTATTGAAATTTGTTTTCCCTTTCATTTTGTGTACAAATGTTTGAATATCCATGTTTATTTTTTAATAGTAACAATAATTTTGATCAGGTGTTGGGAAATTGAGGTGTTGGACAATTGCTAACACCTAGGAAGAATATAGTCACATGTTGATGATGTGGTCACATGAATCATGAATCATATGGTTGCTTGTTGTGAAAGCAAAACTTGTATTCTACCGTATGGACGCATTATGACCAGAGTATTTAAAGATTCGTATCAATTGACCTTGAGGATGAGCTAAGGGTTTATCACCTTATGACACATAATGGGATATCAAGTGGATTTGGATGAAGTTTGAGAAACATGCCTGCGGTTCATCCCCTGGAGTTTGAGCCTAAGATGGTCATTAGCATATTGATGATGACATGATCCCAAAATTAGATAGATCTGAGTATTGAATTAAAACACATACCCCGCTTCAAACAAAATAGATTCATAGGACATGGCAAACACAATCCTCAGCACATGAGACAGTTTGGCTTCCTAAATTGGGCGCTACACTCGAGGATTGGATCTGCTTGAGAACAGGTATCCCTCGATATTGCAAGCACTATCCAATCATATCACAAGAAATGTCAACTCAAGATTCAAGCACTGCTTGGTTCCCCCGTTTATCCTCCACCATCGCCATCGCTTTGAGTCTCTTGAGAAGAGTTTTCAAGCATGATGTTGACTTGTTGTTATTCTGCTTTTAGTGACAATTTTGTGCAATGGTTGGAAATGGGCATTTTGTATTACGATCGCCATTCTGGACTTATTAATATACTAACTCGTATTATGTTTGCGGTATTTCTATATTTCGTGGTAACAATTTGAGGTGTATACTAGAAGTATGCAATCAGGTTTGGATTAGTAAATGTGCTCATTGATATATGGGGTCGACTTCCGCTGAGCAGTTAGAGCTCGAACGATTCCATTTGTAACATCTCTGCATATAGAAATGCATAAAGGAGTTAACGGATTGAGTAGTCTATATTCAACCTATCAATTGTAAGAACATACTCTTTCTAACAAATATGGTAGGGTTTGACCGTTGTAACTAAAATTTTGCACTATTTTTGTATTTTTAGAACAACCTGATTTTTACATGTCCAATTATGCCGAATGCAATGTCTATAAATCATGAACATTATATTAAAAAGTAATATATATTTAATTTAAAATTATCCCAACCATTCAACAATACACACAAAAGTAAGAAATATCCCAACCACATTGCCACACCCATCATTCCTTACTAATCAACCATCCAACAATATGCAAAAGTAAGAAAATTATCCCAACCATACACACAATCATTCATTACTAATCAACCATCCAACAATACATAATATTATCCCAAGTACAAAACACAACTTCATGAACATATTTGTTGCACGAACTTGTCCCTTTATATGTTCGTGAACTAACATAAAGCTGACCAAAGTTTAATTAGGGCAGGATTTTATCCTATTAACAAAAATATAACAAACAATAATCAAAGATCGATATAGTATATCAGATTACCACATTAAACCTTATATCAAAATCAGATAGGAGTATATGGGCCACGAGCGATTGATTCTGCCATGTCGCATCATTCCACATCATTCCATGTAATTATCGCTAAGACGCTAGTAGTCGCATCTAACTATTCTGGCCGACAACTTAGGAAACACATGGAGGAATAGTGAGTCAGTTAATACCTTATGTACTTTATGTTCATTTGTGTCAGATCAAAGATAGAAATATAATTAGACTGGTTGCTTTCATATATCAGACTTACCTAAGTTTTCTAAGATTTGTAGTTAATAGAAAAAAATTTAACAGAGCATACAACAAAATGAAACATAAATTTTCCATCAAAATGCTTTTCCAACAAAAAAAAAAAACATCGATTTTTAGAAAGGTGTTTGCAAGAATGAGAAATAACATAGATTTGAGTGGTTAAATTTTTGAATAACTACTATATAGCCACAACAAATAATTCACGATTTAAGCTGGTATTAAACGAACTGTGGCTAAATCAAATTGTAATTCACCTCTAATCATCAAATTGGTTGAGGGAAAACTCTTTTTCTAGAGCAAGAGGGAGAAAAAGAGAGAGAGACAGAGAGAGAGAGAACATGTTTTGAGAGAATAAAACTAACCATGAAGATAATTCAATTTTCTAGCAAAATGACACATCAATTTTCTAGCAAAAAAAATTCGATTTCTAGAAAGGAGGTTTGCAAACACAAACATTGAGTACAATTTTTTTTTTTTTTTTTTGCATAATCACCACAAACCCATAACAAATATCTAATATTTAAGTTTGATAATAGGAATGAAACAATCAAACGTTAGAATCCGCTTTCTAATCATCAACTGGTCAGGAAACCCCTTTCTTTTTAGAAAGAGAGAAAGTGAGAAAGAGAGAGAGAAAGAGACATGTTTTAGGAAATAAAACTAACTGTGAAAATGTTTTAGATGACCTAACTCTCATTGCCTGGGCCGTAACCTCTATTTGACCAAAAAAACTCTTCGCGAATCAGCTCTGGTAAATGGGCTGCCTTGGAGAAGAAAGAAGATTTTCGGGCTTTTGATTTGGAGAGAATTAAAAGGTTGTTTCATCACTTTGTGGTTGCTGTAATGTGCCTCAGACATGGAACTTTTATCAAACAAAATATTTTCTTTATCAAATAGTCTTTGTATGACTAGTAATGCTAAATATTGTCCTGAACTTATTTCTTAAATGGTCTCAAATTAAAACCCTAGTTGCCCTCCTCTTTTTTCTCTCACCTAGTTCTCTTGTAGCCTATTTTTCTTAACCAAAGAGGGGTGATTTTTTAGTCATTCTTGGCCTGAATTCACCCATTTTCATCTTTTTTCATTTTTAACACAAAGTGGTTCTTTAACGAAAATTTAGGTTTTATCTTGTTTTTTTGTGCTGTTGTCGCTTACTCGACATTCGCTTATCACGTTTGTTACTTATTATTGTTATTGTTCATCGCCTTATTGCGACATTTTATCTGTAAGAAGGTGATTCAAACAAAATCGAATTCGATCGCTTTAAAACTATCAAATACATCATAAGATGTCATAATCAGTTACAAATATTCTAGCTGCTATATTAACGTAATTTGGTAGATTTTACACTGATTTATTATGTTGACACTAATACTATTTCACCAATATGAATATCAACTTTGACTTAACCTGATTTGATGGTATCTTTGTAATAGATATTAGTGAAAACAGCACAGCAATCTTTGCTTCCAATACTTTATGTTTTTATCTTAATCATTTTCAATCAGTAAAATCAATTCTATGATTATTTCATCTATGTCACTTATTAAAGAAAGAGATCAATTAGTATAACAAATCTAAAAATAATTACAAAAATAATTTCTTATAATAATCTTTAAATGTCAGACAAAAATGTCCATAGAATATAGTTTTATATGTGAGGTGCCTGAGAGATATGGTTTATTATGTTGAGGAATTTTTTTTTTACATTTTTAGAGATAATTTTATTAAAAAAGAGTAAATATGCTATTTTCTCAAAAAGGTAGTTATATTGTTCCATTATTATTTATTTATTTATTATTACATTATTTTGCCTGTAATCCAATCTCTCACAGAAACTAAAATTGACTTTCATCTATTTTGTTTATCAGATTGGCTATGCTGATTAAACATTTTCATTCTGACAAAAAAATAGATCAGCTTGCAAGCTGCTGCCAGTATGGCTACCTGCTCCCAGCCGTGTGAGAAGGAGAAACGGTAATTAGGGAGTTTCCTGTCAAATTATGGAAATTTTTGTTTAATTATATTATGTTAGAATGGTTGGTATTCGTGGATTAGCAATGCACTTTATCTTCTGGTTTAAAGAGGGAGGAGAGATTTCAATATTTCCATGTGGAGGCGGTGAGCAATGGAATCCTTTCAGGGAAAAGAGGTGTCTATTCTGATTTCTGAGTAGAAGAAGAGTTAAGACTGTTTCTTCCTCTTCTCCAAATAAGAGTGGTTTCTCTGGAAATACAGAATCGCTGCATATCAAGTGTCTCAACCCAATGTCACAGCAGTGGTCGGACAATACAACAAACAGTAGGTGGTCTGCCAAAGAAGGAAATTGCTCAAACGGGGTTTCCCAGTTCTATCAAGATGTCAGGTCTGGTGCCAATCCCATGTACATGCTCTTCTCAAGATCTACCAGTTTATAACAGTTAATCTTGAATCTGACATCTCTTGCTACTCCTTCACCCCATTTATCTTTGCAGGATTCTTCAATGGAGTGCACAATCTCATCGATGAAGTATAGGCCACAGTTAAATCAGAAGCATGGTATTAGTAAAGCTGCTGGCGGTAGCTGCCATAACTTCAGCTGTAATCCTGATAGGCTCATCCAAGAGCTTCAGATTCCCAACAAAAAGAACTCTTGATACCAAAACTGATCTGCAACAAGCTTTGTTCCTTTGAGTTGAACTCTGATCTTCTCTAGTTGATCAGTTGTGACCACAGTTGAACTTCTTGTGGGTACCTTCTGAAATCTGTTTCAATGTTGAAGGCAGCATGGTTATGTATTTCCACCTCATACTGGGTAGTATACAGAGATAGGATAAGAGAGCCAAAAACCCAGCCTTGTAGCCCACCCTTCTTCAAGTTTCCACTTCTTGGGCATATCTTCTGTTACCATCCATGATGCAAAGGGCGATGTGATTAGAATGTCACCCACTGATACACAATACGGAGTATCCATTTTCGTGCAGGAAGCTGTAGAAACTCCCGGATGGTTTCATTAATTACCACTACCACCACCACCTCCTCTTATCCATTTTGAATGTTGCAGATCACCTGTTTGACAAGAAAATAATCAAGTCAAAAAAGATAAATGGCACATTCAATACAAATTAGACACCACCCCTTAGGTGCACCAACTGTGACGAACAAGCTAATTTTCTAGGTCGAAAACAACTGTAGCAGGCCCCTTTGGCCAGTAGGGAAAATTCCGAGTCCTAAAGATTACATCACTCTGTGCCATGAAGCTAAGCCACATCAACCGATCCTATTAAAAGAAAGAAGCACAAAATTCAAAATATATGCCTTTCTTTAAGATCCATTTTTTCATGTAATACAAAAGAAGCACTCAAAGTTTGAAATACAAAATATTTTTCAACCAAAACAATCACTAGCAGATTTATCCATAGTTAGGGCTGCGGAAAATCATCATAAACTTACGTGTAAATCGAGATCACCGGGATTCAACGATATCAAAGGAATTCATTTCACAAAAAAAAAGAAGAAAAAAAGTAAAATTAGAAGAAAGTACAGAAGTTAAAAAACAGACGTTAGATGGGGGGGGGGAATGTTGGTGTGTAGAAGTAGAAGTAGAAGTGGGAGAGGAGCTGATTATATATAAGTGGGGAGGAGTGAGGAGAGGAGAATAGGGGTTGTACCCCATTACCAAGGACGTGGTGCCTTAGCCCCATTTATAACGTCGGGATGCTTTTTGTGGGCTAAATCTCCGGCATCACGGCCGGAAATATGTAACCGGTAGGAGAGGTTCTTTATAGGCCTATTGAACCCCACTGGGCTGCCAAATTCACCAAGTTCCTGGATTTGGGATTTGAAGTTTGTCCATTCAAATATAATTGGGAAAACTATGTTATGGTTTAAAGAGACTTAAATATTTCCAAAATCCGTGCCCAAAACTTACCAACTCTAGCCTAAGTCCTGTTTGAACCAAATAATCGATAAATAACTCAAATATTTCGATAACAATTCCATTTATGAAGAAAAGAAAATTTATCTCCCTAAAATATCTCTTCATTTATCTTGCAATTCATTGTGCCTCTAACCTAATTCAAACATCCCCTTCTCCTCTCTCAATCGGGGTTGACATTTGAAACTCATGCCAAATATCCCCTTCCCTCTTCTTCTTCAACCCCACACCTCCCTTTCTTCGTTTCTTCTTTTCCTCAACCCTCCAAAGCACGACCGATCGCGCGAAAAAGAAACTGTTGGTCGATCGAGTTATTCGACCAGGATTCCCATTTGAGTAATAGAATCTAGGTTTCTATTTTCATCACTGAAGTTTCTTTCTTTCTTTCGTTCTTTCAGCTTCCATCCACTTATTGTCGGTAGTATCATGATCATTAAGGCAGCGATTTCTATATATGAGGTCAGCTTCGCTTTTTATAAACTATTGATACTTTTGGCCTCAAAGTGGCAAATGTATGAAATTGATGCCCACAATCCATGATGCTCCTTAGACAAAAATTTTCCCAAAAAAATGTTAGAAATATTTCATTGTCTTTCCTCAAAACTGTCATTCCATAGAGGCTTTCAAATCACTAGGGAGCTTTTCAACCATTGTTGTCTTAACGCCAACTCGGCTATCAAGAAATTTACTTGATTCAAAATTCTTACCAAGAACCCAAATTCAATTGAGTATGGTTTAGTAGACTGACATCAAACTCAACCAACATTCTAGATGGTTTGGGTAAATTGAAAAAGTAAGGAAAGTGTCAATGAAAAAAATAATTGAGAATGTTGTTCAAGAGTGAATTATTGATACTAATTTATTAATTGAAGTTATTCCAATTGTTTATTGTTGTGTAGAATTTCCTAAATTAGTTGTTATGAAAATTGTCAGAAATAAACTTGTAATTCGTGGATATAGCATGAACAGGGGTGTTTGTTTTGATTGAATGTATTAACATATTATTATAGGTATTTAGAGACTAATATGACACAAAGGAGGAAGCATTTGTATAAGTGCCCGCCTGTGCAACTCCATATCAAGGCAAAACCAAGTCTCAAATGACCTTAGGGTTATCTAACATAAATAAAGATTTTGATAGTACTTCAAAAATGACAATACTACCGGGCGAAATATTGATCTCGACTTATGAGCAAATTGGGGTTAGAGTTGATATTCATAGGGGATGGGTTGACTCAAGGCCGCTTTTCGGGTTGAACCAATGTATACATAACTAGTGTAGTGCTTCTACTCAAAAGCTCATTTCACACATGGAGCTTTCATCGATTGTACACTAAGAGGAAAAGACATATGACTTACTCCGCGTAAAATATGTGAAATACTAGGTGTCTCATGCGAAGGCCTACTAGTGGATGACATGAAGACTTGGCCTAATATTCCAGGGTTTGTACCATTTGAGGCCATTGAGCACTTATGCGAAGTACTGGCTGGTCATGGGCTTCGAAAGCCCAAATGCTCATTATCTTTCTATTAAATGCCGCGTACTCTATCACATCATCACATTCTCCATCATACCACGAGGAGGACACAGAGAAGAGTTGTCTTATCTTGAAGCATTTTTGGTTGATTCCTTATTGATGGGTCGTAGAGTCAACCTTGGCTATATTATGCTTAATCATATGATTGCCTGTTGTGAGAGCACGACTCGAGTACTCCCCTATGGATGCTTTTTGATGAAAGTTTTCAGAGAGTTTGGTTTAGACTTGTCAACATAAACAAAAAGTGATAAGGTTTCTGTGTTTGACACTTATACTGAATCAACTATGGGTAGAATGAAGTTTGTGAAATTAGAGGATGGTGAATGGAGACGTATGGGAGATGAAGTGGAGGCTGATTCATATGAGGATGAAGAGAATAACGACATGGAGGGAGGATTCAATCTCTAGTCACTGACATTCCTCCACACATGCACCATGCACCTAATCGTAGTTTCAAAGGAGGCTCCTGATGCCAAGTGCCACCAATTATGGATGAATCACCTTGCATGAGGTTAGGCAATATATCACTTGTTAGTCGATGCAGGAGCTTAGCTAGGCTGTGGAGGATTCACATTTCTCTTCAATCGATGCTCATATTGATTCGTATGAAACACGGTTTACCTCCCAAAATGAGCAGCTACAACAAAGAGTCAATCATTGAGGAAAGGGCTATGGATTCCTCAATCGCTTTTCCTCTCCACCACCTCCACCATCTTGATACCGTTATACAAACTATGTTTTTAGTTTACTTTTTGGACTTATGATGCAAGAATTTATATGTTATTAGACCTTTATGAACAATGAATTATGCATGCCACACTTGCTCCAAGCTTTAATCGACTTACATACCAGATGAATGGATGTAATAATGCTTTACTTTTATGACGATGTCTATTTTTCTTAGAATTTCCTTTCCAGCTTAACATAACTTGTACCAATGAGGGTGGAAGAGTTTGAAAAATATTGTTATGTTTCCATGATCGTGTCACACTTAGATCAATTTATCACGAGTCTACTGAAAATTTTATGTACCTTCAATCATTAACAATCAATGCAACCCATAAATAGATTTTGTAGTCTATCGAAATTGCTCAGAGTATATTCAGTAGTCGACCACTGAACTCACTCGTATTTGAAGAAAGTATCAATGGAAGCTAATGCATGTTAGATTTCACCCACAGGTTCCACACTCAACCATTAATGAACTCTTGGCGATATCTGGCCACATCGCGCTTCAATCGGACGCACAAGATTGTTAAACTCAACCGGTTGAGGTAGCTCTATGTCAGTTTATATTAGAGTGCTCCTTAGTCAATCTACAAGTGTATCAATCTCAATCTGGCTGAATAGACCCTCTGAGTTTCACTCACTAACAATGCACCTTAGTCGATCGGCCGAGCCTACTCATCTCGACGGCCGATCGGTAGAGGTTTTCGCGGAAATCGATCGGAGATATTCAACCTACTGTGGTCTGTAACCTCAACCATTGAATGACCTCCCGGGTCGGGCCACGAAAGTATACCCTACCAACCGGTCGAGCGTACTCAACCTAACTAGTTAAATGCCTATCTGGTGAGTTTTAACTTACAATGCACTCACTGATCGGCCAAGTGTACCAATTTCGGACGGCTGATCGAGGTGTACTTTTTGTGAAACTCCGATCAAGAGGTCATTCACCGTTGAGGGTGTGGAACCTCAACCGGTTGAATGACATCTCGGTGAGTTTCACTGACAATGCACCTCAATCGTACGGTCGACTGTACTAGTCTCGATAGGTCGATTGAGGCGCATTGTTCAAGAAACCGACCGAGATGTCATTCAACCCTGAGGTGCTGAATCTCGGGATCGTCGAGTCACTTAGCTGTTATATTCTAGGGCAATGGAGTTGTATCACAAAGTTATAATTAATGCGGTATTGACAAGTTAAAATGAGATATACTAATAAGATATTAGTGTGTATTTCTTAAAGGAGCAAATGCTTGAACAAATAAGGGTGTTACAACAAGATTAATAGAGTAAAAAGTTGTCGTTGTTACAATATAGCATAATATAAACAAAAAGTCCAAATTCGACTCCAAATATAATTGTTTGATACAAAAATGCTGAACACAACTTAGTCTTTCATCATTTCTAATCAAAATAACTTGGTAAACTTTTCTCAATGTTTGTTACGAAAGCATTCAAGGCAAGATCGACTACCAGTCAAGTCTATGCAATGACATTTATCCGTCTGGGAAAAAGCATGGGCACAAAATGATTAGTATCCATCTATACTTAATATAAAATGATGTATTTGAAAAAAAAGATTGATTTGTTTCAAATTGATTAACGTGATCAATTGTTTCAATTAATAGGAACTGCTCTTAATATTCCATAAACTAGTCACTTAAAATTCCACAATGTGACCTAAACAAAATTGGATGAAATTGGTTGAAACATAACCAGATAAGCAATCAGAATAGACCTATCAAACAATAAGTTTTCGGGATGAACGATAATTTGCTCTTTTTTTTTTTTTTACTCAAACACAGATGTATATGTGAATGTTCCAATTGTCCAGCTATGATGTCAAGAAATGCGTTAAATGCTTTCGTAATAAATGCAATGACAACCTAATTGATTTGCTCGATGGTCATTTACTTTTGTTAATGAAATAGAGGATAACACTCTACTTCTTTGATGGTATGGATTATAATGATGCAAGTGCCAATGTTTATTCTACATACGTAAATAGAACTGCTTAAACAAAAATATCAAAACGCTAGCTTATCCAAAATAAAAACATATAGTCGGGAGTTTGTACAATGGCAAGTTGATATGTTACCATGTCACAAATCCGACAATCACCAATGATGGTTGCATCAAGGAACGATTTACACTGGTCGAACGTATTCTCATAAATCGACACTCCATCGAATGTTAGTCAAGACTTCATCTATAATACGAACTTAGATAGAAATCTATGAGAATATAATCACTATGGAAAATACAATACCTCAAATGATGGGTCAAAATAGTGTACGTCTAGGTATTGAGCAACTATTGCTATAACCTTCATGCGAAAATGAAGATATTAACGTATCATGTCAAAATGAAATGTACAACAAAACTAATTAAAATTAATGCATACCACATCGTTTTTATCAAGCACTCTCCATCGAAAGTGAAGACAACCTCTCCCTAGTGATAAACATTCCATGCATCCTACACATGACCTCACTTGAAAATGGAATGACAAGTTAATCAGGGTGGTAAAAAATGAGTATAATGATAATAATCTAAGATAAAGTGGAATTTATCTAAATTGCGAATACTCCTCATCCATCCCATTTCCAAAAACATAATTCGCCACCAATTGTTCTTTGCAGGTCAGTTTTTTAAACTGCTTTTAGCAATTATCAACAAAGGGCGATTTCAATATTACAGATGGCTTAACCATCCTTCCTGATCTTCGTTTATATATCATAGTAGTATCTACTTGCTGCATGAGTTCTTTCCATTCCATCAACATCCATCCCGAGTATATCCCACCCTTCCTTTCGTTGGAGAGAAAGGTATATCTCCCCTACCATCCCATCTATAATGCAATGGAGGAGGTGTTGGAACCCATGTGGTAAACTATGTGAAGATGGATGAAATGCACCTTGCACATCTGGTGAATAGTGGGGTTGTTGCCCATCTGCTCTCATACTGGACCGAAATTCCTCAACATCAACAAATGATGCTGCTGGTGCTATAAGGTGTCTCGATTTTGCCAAAATGGCGTTCACGAAAACAATATAAGAGTTAGTCTAAGTTACATACCTGATTAACACTATTGAATTTTACTGTGAAACAAGTAGACTTTGGTGAATCCGATACTGGGAAGAGGGATGTAGGATGTGAAGGCATATACGTAGGTCATGGATACAAAGGTCTTAAAGATCTGTTTTGAGAAACATGACATTGCTCAATTCTTATATCTACACATCCATATCTTCCAAAATATTTTATTTCCTCATAAAGATGTCTCTTGATTAGCTGATCTGTCCAAACATCACATAATGGGTGTGTCAACTCCACAGACACTGATGGAATAGTGGTGGTAGAGAGGTAGAAGAGTTGAAGAAAATGATTCATTCCCCATAAGTATATCGATTTTCTTTCTTGAACTCATGAATACCATCCTTGGGATATCGGAGCACAAATTTTGCCTTTGTTTCTTTTCATATAAAATCGTATGAAGCATAGTACTGAATCTCATAGATCCCTGGATTCCCCTCCTTGCTTTGAATTAGGGGCTGTGGATTGTTCAAGTAAGCAAAAAATCAGAAATGACTTACAAAATTCTTCTCCAATTCCAGAGGTTCCCAAGTTTGTTTCACAACTTTCAATTTATACGGCCCTATCAGCGTGGAGCAGAGTTATGGATAATGATGTCATGCCATCACATGGTATTCCTAATATCATGCTTACATGTTGGGCGCCGTGATTTGGTGGATTGATCTTTGTTGTGACAAATGCAACCAATGGTAAACAACTTCATAATTTTCAAGTAGCCAGCTGCAAAGTCCACTTTGTAATTATGTGCAACCTAATTTAAGTAATCCTCCAAACCCCAATCCAACTTGTTTTTCCTCATAAAATTGTTTGATAATCTTTATGAATTTTGTTGCAGAACACCATGAGTTAGACATTGTTACCTATATGAATATAATATTTGCATATGGTTAGGTACATGCAAGGACCATTAAAAATACGTTACATGAAAAAACAGGAGCTATTAAGAAGATAATAAAAATACAAGTTCTTTGCTTGTGTCTTGAATATCATTTTCTTTATGGCGATGAATGATGAACAAAGCTAACATTTTCCACATGAAAATGTCAAGCAACCAAAATAGTCAAGCAAATAAGATACTTCATCATGCATATATTTAATAAAATCCAACATTACCAAGGATACTTGATTTGTGGCAATATGACAATAATAAGATCATAGTTAAGAACATAGCCTTATTTGTCACACTTGGTACAAAATAGTCATCAGAAGATAATGAGAATTACAAATAATGATTTTTCGCTTATGGTAATGGATTCTTGCAAGTTACCTGATTTGCGGACTCACCGTGATTACATTGGAGAACAGAATAGTCATCTTTTCTTGAAAATTGAGACTTTATTCACTTCTTCTTTGGTCTACTTTGTGTACCGCTAGTATGTGGAGGGTTAAGTCCAAAATAACATCACTCCCCCTAAGACTCCTTACCAACCCATCATCACTAATAGTCGGGGTATGCCATACGCCTCTATACCATGCAAAGTTGCCAGGAATATATAATCTCTCGCTTGGCAAGTGAACTATCTACCGACAAAATCAGCTAAATTTTGTCCAATTGACTAGATGATGGCACAATCATGCTCATTACCTGGTAATCCCGACATTTTCCATGTCACGCAGTAAGGTTCTATTCACCCGCACAATAACAAAAACCTTACTAATTGAAACACCAAACTTTGTATTTAGGTATGGATCGTAATCGCATACCCTCCCCTTTCGGATATTTAGCAAAATCTTCTTAAATTTTGGGACCAATGGATCTTCCATTTCAAAGTTGACTCTTATGTTTACTCAGCATGCTACCTAGTTTAATCATGAGGTCCATCAAAAAAAGTGCATATAGAGTAATGACATTCATTTTTTAACCATGCATTAATGACTCGGCAAGATTTGTAGTCATTTTGTCCCATCTTTTTTTGGGAAATTTGGAGATTGCCCAATGCTCAGGTGAATTTTCTTCAACCCATTTAGCTAAAACTTCATCAGAAATATCATAACTAAACAAGTTTACATCATAATCATCACCCCACACGCATATGCAATACTATTGAGCCATTGAAGTGCACATTCTGTCTGTTCCTCTTGAAGCCAGATCGGCATGCTTTGTACTTCTGAAGCTCTCAAATGCTAATTAGCAATAGGCATGATTTTCGCCTAAAGATCTGTGAACGATTCTAAGAAAAAAAGGTGATGTCTCGTCTGATATAATGACAACTTCCTCTCCGACAATCGTCTTTAACTTTTCTAAAAACCATGATCAATCTTCATAACCAACCTCATAATCCCGCCATGCTAGTCAAACATACAATCATAGTGACTATGTGGTTGCTAAGAATACGTACCACCATATAGTCCACCCATATGGGAAGAGTCAAGAGCTATGGTCAGTCGGGCACCCCATTGCAAATCCTTGGATAATTCACGTAATGAATAGTTGCTGAAAATTACCATCACTTGAATGCTTAGTTCGACTACGTGAACTAGGATTAGTTTCGGCAATTCTCTCACACATCCACAACAATAACTCAGAGTAATATTTGGGAATCCCATATATTTGTTCCTTCGCCTTCTCCTTCAAATGCCAAGCTTGATTATACGTCAATTTCAACCCATGTTGTTCAACAAATTCAGATATTCGCGAGGCTGACATTCGTGCTGGAACGTATGACATCATTAATCACCATAGATGCACAATTGGCTCTACTTGTAGGTTAAGAAGAGGCAACATCGTCCAAACTATGGTTATGTGTATTCTCAAACGTATGAACTTGAACAATATTCGCTGCACCTAGTGCACAACATGTGATTTTCCATGGACAATTGTCAATAGTGCATACTAGGCTCATCCGTTGTGGAGTATTCTTCTTGAATCTATATCGAAATATCCTTATCCACGACATCAAATGCATCCTAAAACTAGGAAGCATTTCTAAAATTTTGTCCATACTGCGCAGAATTGCATTTGAAAACGCATCATTAGAGTTCATATCTTTGGATGTGACTCGGCACATCTATGTGGGAATCCGATACCGACTCATTCTCCTCGGCGTTCCTGCGGCCCTATAAATCAGCGACTCTGAAGCACGCAGGGTATGACATGTGTGGAGAATTTGATTTAACTATTGGAGTAATAACCGTAATTTACCAAAACAAGTATAATCGGCAAGTGAATGCACAAGATGACTAAGTGTTTAACTCGTAGGTTAATATGATTTGAGTTCAAACCAAGATGTCGGAGATAAATGCTTCAATTGAAGATTCATAAACCTATTAATACACATCATTCCGCTTGAAAGGCTACCACGTAAGAGGCATCGTCACATAACACAATAAGCGAAGATGGATCAAATTTGGATCAGAATTCAAATTCACTTAATTCCTAAAGCATGTTCAATGAGCACAAACTCTTGATCTAAAATCACCTTATGGCATATGTTCGTCAATCTCAAGGCTAAAGGTGTGACCACCAATGTATTGAATGGTTCCATCATCAACCTTCACCAATCCCCCTCTCGTAAATAAAGCAAAACATGTCATCAGCCCATTATTCAATTTCCAGAGCCATAGTTAAAAATAAAATTATTATTTCTACATTGTTATGAAGTACAATAACGCTTGTTTGCCTTAATTCACGCTACCTAAAAGTAGTGTAATTCGGATCATATGCAAACTAATTCTAAGTATCCTCAATTGTACCCATAGTTCATTTCATGGATTACAAATGGGTCAGAGTCCATGCTAAATATGGTTTGTATCAAGGTTAACTTGTGTAGTACTCAAATCCATAGTTGTTCCCAAGATTTAATCATATGGTACTTACATTTTACTTATAATAAAAATAATGAAGTGCTATTAGTTGTATCTACGGTCTTGCTGGTTTATACCCATATTACATGTAGATTGTACTTAAGGTTCAAATGGGTCAGAATCCGGATGGATAACTGGGTTGCATTCTAAGGTTAACTCAGGTAGTACCTAGAGTCCATAAAAGTTGTACCCAAGATTTACTATATGGTACTTACAATTTACTAATTGCAAAAAAAAAAAAAAAAAAAGTGGTATTAGTTACTGTACCTAAGGTATACATGGTTTGTAACCACACTACATATAGATTGTACCTGTATTCTAAGGTCAGACTCGATACACTTAGAGGGTAATTAAGGTTAACTTCATAGATAATGCAGAGGTTCCCAAAGTTCATATCGGTTGCTGTGGACGCCCCGACCCCGCACTTGTAAGCTGTAGCGTACAGTAAATATGAGAACTATAAACCCACTTATATACCCTAAACAATTATCTTGAAAATATAACCAAAATATTTCATATACATCCACCGGTGAAGGGTATTTATAATGCGTCACAAGATATATATCTTGAAGTCTCATTTGTAGGATCCACACCCTATTAACCTCACGAACCCAAGTGGTGACTCCCTAAGACTCAAGGATATAGAAACTTTTCTCAAAACAAATAAATAAAACTACTGAAATGAACCCCCTTTACAATCCTTTAACATATCTTAGAAAATAATGCGAAGGAAGTGATAAATTTTTTTCTTTTCTTTCTTTTTCAAACACTTGACTTTTCGTAAAATCGCTGAGTTTCCTCCTGCTTTTCTGACTTTCCCAAATCTCTAATAAACCCGAAAACATTTAAACACTTCTAATCTTTCAATCCTCAACTTCTCAACTTCCTCGCTTTAGACTCCTCGTCCACAACCCACTAAACACAATATATACATATACATTTTATTCACTTAAATCATCAAAATATTCAAACTTTCTAAATTCCATGCACATTTTTATCGAGATTTACTTGTTTGACTTGCCGATCACCGCCTACGTAATTCTTTTTCTAAAATATATACATATATATACATACATGTAACATTCAAATATATAAAATATGCAAATATTTCTAATAATGCGCTTCACGACGGTCAGTCTCTCATGGCTCACCATCGTTGCAGAATACTTCTAACGGCCAAGACTGTTCTGCTTCCCCGTAAAAGGTTCTTAAAACATATGGAAAAAGAGTGGAGCTAAAGAGTTCAAGAGTGCAATATTTAATAAGATAACATTTTTCTGTATATCAAAGTAATAAATATCTCATATAATTCAAAATCACTTATGCATTAACTTTCTTTCTTCTTTCTTTCTAAAATCTTATAACATTTTCAATATATACTAAAAGAATAAATACTATATAATTCAAAATCACTCTTTACGATTAACTTTCTTTCTTCTTTCTTTATGATGGAACCGGGATAAACACCATTTCTTGTGTAATTCGACGCGATGACAGGCCTCATTCCGGGCCATAACCACTACGTCATGAGAAACTCACGCTTGCATAGGTTCCACCATAGCACCTATCACGTGTATGATATTAATTCTAAACACCTATTTCCCGCTAGCAACCCATAACTTACTCCCAAATCCCACACTTAAGGTACCTCTACCGATATCATCATAACAACATATGATTGGGTGGTAAATCCACGTAAACATTTCTCTCCAAATACATTTGCAAATCCATTTAAAACTCCTTACTTTATTTCATTATACATTTATGCATTCTTCTTTACACGTTTAAACTTCCATACGCTCAACATACGATACATATATAAACATTTACATTAAACTTTTCATTTAAACATTAAAATCATTCACTTTCTTCTTCAAAATACATTTATAATCCATTTAAATCTTTTACGTTATCATTAAAACACATATATGCAAATATACATATGCATTCTTCTTACACATTTTTAAACTTCCATAATGCCTTAACATACGAATACATATATAATTTTAATATAAATATATATATTTGGATGCAAAGATAAAACACGTACATTAAACTTTTCTATTTATACTAAACTTTTCTATTTAGGCAATATAAACATTTCATATTAAACTTTTCATTTTAACATCAAAAATTCACTTAGTAAACTTAATTCCAGAAACATCATTTTTACACTCACAATTCACCGCTCAACTCGCTCGCTTCCCTGGTCGACCCCTGTCTGTCCGACAGTCCTTTTCACCTTTTTCTCAAGAAAACCACAACTACACATTAATCATAACTTCCATTTTAATCCACCATACATTCATTTAAAGCCAAATGAACAAATTAATTAAGCACTAAAAACCCACTCATTTCGGGCTAACCTTTTTCCAACAATACTCAAATGACTTTATGACCTAAAAATTATTCAAAAGGTCTTCAAAAATTATGAAACTTCATATCAGTCCTTTATATATCCATGACATCTCTTAAATTTTCAATTTAAAATTCCTTCAAAGCTCCTCAAACCACATAATACAAGTTACAACATGTTTTTGATGCCAACTTGGTTAACCATCGAATCAATGCATTGTTATCCTTTGATTTATGGGATCTTAACTCCATAAATTTGAAATGGTTTCTTCTACCATTGAAGCGGTGGTTAAGGTTTCTTTCTCTCAATTGAAATCACCCAAATCGGAGTGACCGGAACTCGAAAGTTATGCCTAAACAACAACTCCTGGATACTCTATGATCAAACTCGATGCAGGAATTTGAGCCAGACATACCACTTGGAAAGTGAATTTGTGGGCCACTTAGAGTCAGAATTTGACGATGCCTATTTTTATATGTTTGGTTTTACTTGAAGTCTATTTTAATTAGCCACTTGAATCACTCAAATCGGATAAGAAATGAGCAAGTTATGGCTAAAATATTTAAAACTCGGGCTAAATTTGAAAACAGAAGACATACGTACTCAAGACATGTGCTCGAATTTTGCCCAAAATGTGGGCTTTTCTGCATTTTTTTCCATATTTTTCTACCCAATTCAACTCTATACTTCATATACACCTCAAAACCATTTACTATACATCTTGTAATCTCAATTTTACTCAATTCATCTTTCATTACATGTATCTTTCAAACCTTGAATTATTTCAAACAACTTTTAATATGGGTTATAACCCATATTAATAACCAAATAACAGATCATATTAGGGTTTGTTCTAAACCTCAACTCTAATTTATTTGTAATTAAACCATGAACTGCCAAAACTATAAAATCCCATCTAGCCTTCCATACCTTTTGCTTTTCCTCCTTTTCTTCTTTCTTCTTTCTCCTCTTCTTCTTTCTTCTTCTTCTTCTTCTCTCTTTCCTCTCCCTCTCTCTCTACTAGCTTGGTCTCTCTCCTCCAAATGAGACCAATTTTTGATCTTAAATCCCATGTTTTGTTAAGGCCATGTTTGGCCAAGTCAAAAACCCATTTTTTTGCTTTTAACTTTTCATTTTTGCATTTTGGCCCCCCATTTCTCTTTTATTTCTATTCCATCTTTTCTCTATTTGCCTTTAACTTCATAACCTCTTCTATTTACATTTCCTTATTTTCAAGCATTTTAGGATATTAACCCTGTCTTTCTATTTATGACCACTGGGGTCTTCAAGGGTAAATGACCACTTTACCCTCGGTTTCAATATTCATTTTTGCCTCTTATTTTATTTCCTAAAAATTCCATTTACCATTAATATACCCTAAACAAGTCCGAAAAACTCAGCAGATATTTCAGTTACTACACTCCACACCTATCTCTGACCTGACGTTACATTTACTTTGTACTACCGCTCCAAAATTCTGAGATTTATATCTACAAAATCGACTCCAAACTTACCGTGATGGACCCCACAAATTGTATTGGTCCTACCGTGATGTGGAATATCACGACGTCCCTTTGCACCTACAATTATTAAACACCCGTGTTAAGCTTTATACCAGTAATCCATAAATATGGACTACCACTATAACGATCGCCACAATACTACAAAATTTTATTCATATTACATATTACTTCTCATATCATTATGATTCAATTACTATTTCATTTCATATCATTTCATGTTTCACGCCTTTTATAAACATTCCAAAATTTCTATCTCATCTTATGTCATGCCTCGCATATTCCCAAAGAAGTGATATAGGAAAGAACTGTATGCACTGGGAGTATATTTCATCACCTGCATTTGGCATAAAAACATCTCTATCTATACTATACTATATGACTCAAACCTGGTCGCTTATAATTACCTAACTGGGCCAATTATATATGTAGGCAGATCATCTCTGTATACCCCATTGTGGCATGTCATTTATCCATCTTACCTAAAACATGCTGTGCACCAGTGCTGATAATTTTTATCCGAGTTGAGATACTCGACTTTTCATATCTTATATACATAGATAATTGCAATCACATGTATTCATATGGAGATACTTACAAACCATTATTCCTTTATACTTGTGAGATGACTCCGCACATTTATCACAAATATATATGCTCATATTCTCAAGATTCATTTATCATTTTGCATGATTCATATATCAACATGTTTGTATTTCTCGTTCATAAGGATCGTATTTCATATCATAAACTATCATAATCACGCCAATGTACGTACAATTTTTCTTTATGAGAATAATCACTTCTTATAATTTATATGTAATTTCATTTACTTACTTCACCCCTTTAGAGACCAAATTATTCTCTATTCAAAACCATCTCCAAAGATACTTAAAACCATATAAGAGACATTAGATAGAGCTCTTAAAAGTTCTATAGTAGAAGACATGAAAATCATCTCCCAAACAAATGGTCCAACTTCTAATTTTGGGTACAATGAGTTGGAAATCTCAACATATTTCCTTCTTCATGTACTTTGTTCCTCTATGAATCCACTTACCTATAAATTGGAATTACTCCAATTGAATTATCCAAACTCAAGTTATGGCATTTTAATGCCTAACTGGTTAGTTTGCTCAGTTTACACGGGTAACTGACTGTAAAACCCGATTTCAGGGGTCTTAACTCCATAATTTGACATTGGTTCCTTCTACTTATTTGAAGCTACGGTACTGAGGGTTATTCTCCAGTTGGAATCATCCAATTCTGGAGCACCAAAACTCAAGATATGTCCTAAACGAATCGACTACTCTATTTTCAAACATAAACTGTAAATTTCTACAAACGTGACCCACTTTTTAACGAATTTCCTAAGACAACGGCCAAAAATTAATACACTTATTCCAAGAAAAGTTTTCTCCTAGAAGTATAGTTTACCCCGAAATTTGAATCACCCAATTTGGATGAGTGAAACTCAATTTATGACCTAAACACCAAAACTGTATCAAAACAGAGGATAACCCCGGCAGCTTACCCGTATTTTCACTTTAGTCTCAAAAAAAGGGGACTTAGGTTCAGGTTTGCTTCTTGGTACCTTCTATACTTTTGTTGGAATCACTCAATTTGGATGACTAATGGCCAAGTTATGGCCAAAACAAAACATGGGTTTCTTGGAAAAATTCCACAGATTCCTAAAACTCCTAACATTTTCTTTATCCAAAATTCTTTAATTGAATTATTATAACCAACTCAATCAAAACCAACTTAAACTCCAACTCAAACCAACAAAAAACAAATGCAAAACAAAGAGGAGAAATTGGTGGTAGTTTCAAGCTTCTTTAATTTTCTTGAAACCTTCTCTTCTCTCTCTCTTCTCTTTCTTCTTTCTTCTTCCTTCTCTCTTCTCTCTCTTTCTCTCTCAGCAAGTAGAACCCAAGACAAAGGAGAAGAGTAAACCTACAATTTCCCGGTTCTTCCCCACCGTAAGCCTTAGTTTTTATTTCATAAAAATGAGAAATATCTCATTCAAAGAGACCAAATGTCGCCTTTTATCCTCTTTTCATGTACAAGGCCTTGTTTCAGTTTTTTTCATTTCTTTTTTGTTTAACTGCCTTCTTTTTGCATTTTAGTCCCTTCCATCTTCTAATTGCACAACAATCTTATTACAATTTCTAACTAAGCATATACTCTTCTTGATTTACTTAATTCTTCGTTCTTTAATGACATTTTATTATTTTACCCCTTAACTTCTTGAATTAATTCTTGGTTTTATCATTTTTCTCACTTAGCATTTAAATCCCGGTAAAATACACATTTACTTTTATTATACCCTAAACTTGTTATAAAACTACTAGGGTATAATTTGAGGTGTTAAGTTGTACCCAAGGTTTAATCATAAGGTACTTACATTTTACTTATAATAAAAAACAATGAGTGTTATTAGTCATACCTACTGGCTCACGGGTTTTCAGACCTCAGACATATAGATCGTACTTTAAGGTTCAAATGTTGTAATCCGTATACAATCTAGTTGTACCTAAGGTTAATCAGGTAGTACCCAGAGTCCATAAATGTTGAACCCAAGGTTTAATCATATGGTACTTATAGTTTACCACTACAAAAAAAAAAAAAAATAAGGTATTAGTTGTACTCTAAGGTATACATGTAACACCTCAAAATATAAATTCTAGTTGTTTTCTAAATATGTTTAGGTATTTTGTAAGCATAATTGAATTTTTCAGAAATTTAATTTAAAATATGGAAAAGTCAAACTCAAAAATTTATACAACTAAAGGACAAAATTGTAAATTGTCCAAAAAAGGGTATCAAAGACATGAATTAATAGGATTAGAGGCCAAAGTATAAATAATAAGAATTGTAATGTAATTAATGGAAATTGGAGGACTAAAAGCTAAATAATAAAAAACCTTCATTATAAATAGAGGAGGAGACCAAAAATGGATTATTTTTTGGTCTCCAAACAAGGCTTACGGGAAGAAGAGGAGGAGGAAGGAGAAGAAGAGGAAGAAGGAGAGAGATCAAGCCAAGGTATGGATTCTTGCATGGATTCTCAGATGGACGCATGACTTCGTGATTTTTGTACATGAATTGGCAATGTGGGTATGAGTGCTAGTGGTTTTTCTCAAGATTAAATTGTTTCCTTTTCTAGTGGTTTTGTTAGGAAAACATCCTAACTCTAGAATTAAGGGAAGCTTGCTGAAAATCCCTGAATCGATCATAATTAAATACGGAACCTTCACACCCACACAGTTAACTCGGGTATGAATCCTGGATTCTTCACTAATTAAAAGTAATTGCGGAGTTGTTCTGAGGGATTTCATGATTTTTATGAGGAACAAATAGAAGTGGAATTGTGGAAGAGGGGTGTGCTGAAAAATGGTGAAATCACCATTTCCCGGGCAAATTTGAGACTTCGTAATTTACACCTTTGAACCTCAGACGGTGACAGGAAAATAAAGAGTCAATCTGCACTCTGCATGTACTTAAACCCAGACTGATACAACCTTCCGTAATCCCGAACCTTTATCGATATAGTGTGGGTCCCCGCAGCCTCTATTTCTTTGTTATTTTGGCGTATTTGCCAAAATACGATTCTCGAAGTATAGAAAAGGATGAAATTAAATGAAAATGTATCGCACTGCCGCCCTACAAGTCATCGGCTGGGAGCAAAGTTCACGCCTAATAATAAGATCGAAGTTTCGAACACATAAAATCAGAGGAATGCCTAAGACTAAGTATTAAATGACACAAAGATTCCTGCCCGATTAGTGTCTGAGATTCTGATTAGTACTTCTGGAGATTCTCGATGAAGCTCCCGCACTTAATTAGTACTTCAGATCTCCCTCGTTAATTGCTACCAAGACTCCCGGTCTTGTTACATACGACACTTATCCTGACACTATGGCACTCCCGTTCGCACTGCAATCCCGTTTCAGGCTAAGGCACTCAGATCAGATAAGATCTTCTGACACTTATCACAATTTGGCCTTACACTTTTATTAAGACTCATCTGTATTCCCATATTTATATGATAATAACCCTAATAATGAATAAGAGGAAACGGCGCGATTGCCTGACCAGAATACCTAGCGGTATTTCAATGACAGCTTTTGTAACTCCTACTGAGTTCCGACAAGCATAAGTCCCGTTATAAGCATAATTACTAGATAAGTCCACGATCCAATGCATGAAATTTCATATCTCATATTGTTATGTAATTTATTATAAATGCAGATATGCATATTACCTATGTTTCACTGCCGCAAAGTTTCAAGACGGGCGACCAGCAGAGACGTACAGCAGACGATATTCCCAAGGCTCTCGCCGTGCCAACACACGAGTAGGGTTCACTTCACCGTAGGTTCCGCACTCTGATCAACAAATGTAAATGTATAGTTTTGAAACATGTAAACGAGATTCAGCATCAGATTTATGAACTCCAAACACCACCACGGTGGTAGTTTCATTTGAATTTGTATATGATATGTTGATATATTATAAAGATCAGTTATTACCACGCTCAATTATGCAGGTGTAAAGAGTCCCATTACATATACCCCTTCGCACTCGAATCCTGCCGATCCTCACACCTGGTCGGACCGAATCGGGTGTGACAATACATGGCTCAGACCTACCACTGCGACAGAGGATCGTAGATCGTTATGTTCAAACGATTGTACCGTGATACAATTTGGTCAAGACCTGTTAACTCAGAAGCATCGTAGTCATATGATATGAAAATCTATGTTTAATTATATGGTACTTATATTTTACTTATAATAAAAAAACAATGAAGTGTTATTAGTCAGAGACTCTGCCAGCCTTCTAGGTTTGTACCCATATTACATGTAAATTTGATATCTCCAAGGTTCAATGGATTGTACCTAGATACAACTGGATATACTTCAGTTAACTTGTGTAGTACCTAGAGTTCATAAATTTATATCCAATGTTTGGATCATATTACGCTCTCACGTGATCATAAAAATAAAATAACGACAGAGATCAATGAGCCTAAACAATGTTGGAACCTATAAATCAAGACTTTAAACTAATAATCCACCTAGAGCATAGAGATTCAAAAGAAGACACACATAACTATATTTTTATAAAAAAATATCCCATATCATTGCTTTTAAACATTGCTTCAAAAACGTAATATGGGTAGCAACCATTTTATCACTATTCTTAAACAATGTTGGAACCTAGACCCGTAGATTCAAAAAGCAATGGCCATGTAAGGATAAAGAGACAAAGAGACAAAGAGACAGAGAAAGAGAAAGAAACCCGTTGATGAAGAAAGAAACATGTTGATGAAGAAGAAACCTAGATTCTATGACTCGAATTTAGAATTTATTCGGCCAATCAGCTTTCTCTTTAGTAAAATCATTTGTGAAGCTTTTAGAGGAGGAAGCTTCTGTCACAGATGAGTTTATGGCTTTCTGTTGTGCGCTGGAACAAACGAGAAAGCCAATCTTAAAGAAACGAGACGTAGCTGAGAGGAAGCTGGGTGGGGATGCAAAACGGGTTGAGCATAAGGAATAAACGAAGAAAAGGAGGTGTGGGGTCAAGAAAAAAGGGAAGAGGATACTTGGCATAGGTTTTGGATGTCAACCTGGTTATAAAGAGAGGGATATTTGGATTAAAGCTAGTACTTGCAGGCATATAAATGGCAGATACAAGACAATTCTTTTCATTATTCACTGACTTTATCAGAAATATTTTGGTTTTTTATCAATTATTTTTGCTCAAATAAGATTTTAACTGTGCTGATAAAGTTTTTACTTAAATTTTCAAATATTTTCGCAAGTAAAGGCTCTCATAAGTCAGAATATAGTTTTCTCAATATAATTTGAACTCCATAGTTTGTATGTGTGTATGTATATATATATATATATATGTTATATATATATGTTATTGCAGGCATATACATATATATATATTAGTTTTAATATTATCTATTTTTGAAAAGCCCACTTCATTTTTGTCTGCCTTGAAAAAGATCATTTGGGTTATTTGATTAAAAGGTTTTTAAAAAATCAATATCATTTAACATCTAACTCTCCTTTAACTTACTTTGATAGTGATAAAGATTCACCCATCACAAGTTTCCAACTAAATTCCAAGACAACATTCACCATGTTGTTACAAAAGACATAAAAAAAAGCTCAGCTTTTGGGCAGAGAGCTGCTTACTACCTTTAAACCATAATATATTAAAAGCAAAAAGTATAGGACATATTTTTTATAAAATAACATTTTAAAGAGATAAATATTTGTAATGACAAAGAAGATTATGTCCAAAACAGAAGTATAAGAAAACTTAAAAGGGTTTTACCATATTAAATATTTAATTACTATTGTGCGAAATGAGCTGAAGGAGGTCAAGCGTGAGAGCACGTTTGACTACTTCTCATCTCTCCTTCTCTCCCCTTCCTTCGGGATGCAAACAAGATAAGGTAGATGATAGTCAATTTTGAAAATAAATGTAACAAATGTCTGGAATTAGACTTCTATGGTTGAGATTGAAGCTGGACCTTCGATTTTTTATTTATTTTTTAAATAAAGCTAACTTATTATAATGTTAGTCAAGTCAACATTTGACTTAATTGCCAGCTATTTTTAGGTTACACTCAAGAATAGAAAAAAATAGAAGAGACAAAAGTATATATCATAGAGAAAAATGGTTTGCTCCCTGCAAGTCTACATTTCACTATTTACTCGTTGTCATGTATCTAGTCATTTTCCCAATCAATAGCTAAATAATACAATATAAAATTTTATAAGAGTATATATATATATATATATATATATATATATATATATATATATATATATATTCAATTCAAATTCAAGTTCTCTTCATAAGTGTCTAATTCAAATTCAAGTTCTTCATGTTACTCCATGTTTCCACCCAAGTCAACTTAAATTTTTATTCGTTAGATTTTTTTAAGTTTAACCCAAATTATTATGATACGGTTGTTCAAGCCAGTCCAAACTCAGGTTGATTGCAAATTAGATTACCTTCAACATTAACATCAATGATATAAAATGTGTTCACATGCTCATATATAAATAGTTATTGAATGAGAAATCTTTAAAATACTTAAGTTTCAGTGTTCCATTGATATCTAATAATGTGTATATTACGTGTCATAAGAGTAATTCCTCGATAATCAAAGGGGTTATGCTCAAATTAATGAACTAATCATATTAAATTAATATTTGTTGGGAAAGAACAATATCATTACAACACACATAGTTAATGACTAAACAAAGTGGCTGTTCCTCTTTCTTCAGAGCAGGATCAGAAAAATTACAGATTCCCACCTTGTAAACCACAACTTCCCTCTCCTCTCTATATGAGCACAAATAATATTGACCTAACAGCAAAACTTGCTCTGGAAACCAAATGGATTGTAAAATTAGTAGCTAGTTTGAGACAACAAAAGAAGGAAAAAAAAAAAAGGTGTACTTGGGTGTCAAAATAATACCATTTGATTGATCCAGTATTTTTACCGGTCTATTTTGATTTTTGCTGTCCCAATCTAGGAGCTTGATGTCTTTGATGGCGGGGAGAAGGAAGAGGAACAGGTTGATGATGGGCAACGTGATGACCGCCAGCAGAATGTTTGGTTTTGGATTCCTTTGGTTTCTCAATCACACTTCATCTTTCCTAAAGACATCGACTACTTCTTTCATGGAGGGTCGGCTTTTAGGATCTGATCCTAGGCATTTCAGAGTGAGCTGAGCTGCATCAAATGCTGCCTTGGATGAATATTGACCTTCCAGTCTTGGGTCCATAATGGTTTTGAGCTTTCTTTGAGGAGAATAGTAGATGTTTACATCAATCAACTAAATTGCTGTCCTGAAGGCCGTTTTGTGTCAAGTGCCCGTAACCCTGTCAGCATCTCTGCTAAGCAGCACAACACCAAAGCCATACACATCACTCTTCACGTATAAATGACCTGTGGAACAATCATGTACATGCAAGTGAGCTAATTTGTTTCTAACCACCTTCCTTCTAGTATGTCAAGCGAAAGGCTTACATTTCTTTCATATCTTTCATATGTTGCAGAACAAGCAGGAAAGCAGAAGGTATCATCACCTGTTGCACATATTCTTGGAGCAGCATAACCATATGTGCCCATCACCTCAAGTTACATCAGTAGACTCTCCCCAGAAGGTCCAATTTTGCCGTAAGCCAAAGTCTGATATTTTCAGTATTGTAATCCTATTAAAACCAAAAAAGAAAGGGGTTAATGTTGTGGACAATACATACCATTATTGTTAGATGTTGGTATGCCATGTGATGTATTTATATAATATATGATGAAGGTCAACATCAAGGTGTTTTTTCCTCTTTCATCCCACCATTGCATTTTAATGTTTCCAGTTTTTGGCACTATTCTTTTGTCTTCATTAATCCTCTGTTTGATTTGGAAGAAAGCATTTTAAGGTTTGCAGTTTTTGGTTCCTTCCTTTTTTTCTTGTTATAATAAGTCAAAACTGCCAATAATGCTTCATTTGGTTGCGAAAGATAGAAAAAAAATGAAAACACAACTACCAATATTAAAGAATTCTATATAATCCACAACTGGTGTTTATTTTCTTTCTAGAACTAGCAGGAGCAGGACGTTAAACGAAGCCCTAGAAAATGAGATATGGATTAAATTCAAAGAATTCTCACCCCATCAAGCAGTATATTTGAAGCCTTGAAATCTCTGTAAATGACTTGTTTATCCGAGGTATGCAAGAAAGCCAGCCTTCAGAAGTGCAATCACTATTGCCATCTTAATCAGAAGTGCCAAAGGAAAGTGGTTCAATGCAGGATTTCCTACAGAGAAAAGAGAGAATTCAGATAGTCAGTATTGCTTGTCTCCATGCAAAGAAACCATCTTTCTTGCTCAAAAGCTTCTACTTCTGAAAAAGATGGTTCTCCAAGCTTCCCTTCTGCATAAATTCATATACAAGAAGCAGCTCTCATCATCCCAAGTCCAGTCAGCTTAACCAGGTTGGGACAGAAGTCAGTTCCACCTTGATCTCATTTGTAAATGAATAAAACAAACTAATCATCATCACAAAGGAATTTACTAAAAAATATGTAAAACCAAATAACCATTGAATACAACCCAGTTCACAACTGCTCCTTGAACCATAAACTTGGGCTAGCCAATCAAAATTCAATGTCTTTTAATATAGAATTTGAAAACAATATGATTCAGGTTCTCTGATCACAAGTAAACCCCTTAGAATTCAATTCCATATAAGTTGGCGGAATAACCAATGCACCTGAGGAGTCAACAACATTTTTTTCTTCTCTTTTTGGATTACTTGCCCCACAACAAGAAGCTGTAGTAGAGAATAAATTCAGGATATTATCAGTGGTAGATTCAAACCCGGACCATATGCTCTTAATAGCTTCCCATCATTTGCACTAATCAACTAGTGCCATTTTAGTGGGTTAAGGGGTCAACAACTTAAAACTAAACTAGAGAAAAGGATGAAGGAAAATCCTCCCCCAAGCTGCAGAAAATGGATTTAAAAACTTCCGTCTCAATGCCACGGAAAAAAAAACATTAAATTTCACCTAGAAACTAAATGCCGTGGAATGAACAACTTATGAAGATCCTATTTGGAACTGATAGCCCCTTTTAAGTAAGTGCACTCTAGGGCTTTAAGGGCAACATTATAATAAATTACTCAGTAACAATTGTATTTAGGAATGAAGCAGCGATTCAAAAAACAAATAGAAAGACCATGCAAACGAAAGATCTAAAAGGGAACATCCGATGAAAAGACAGATAGTAGTTCCATGGAGAGAACTTAAGAAAAAGCTCTCCTGTTGCCTCTTTAATATCCTTATCTTCTTACTAATCAAAAAAGAAAAAAAGAAAAAGAAACTGTGAGCAATAACTCATGCTTACACAAGCTTTAAAAACACCAAAAAGTTCTGCTGGCTTGCTATTGATGGGTAAAATTAACTATTGCCAGACCCGTGATCTGATCTTCATTTTCTAATTTAAGAAGGCATGACCATTATGATCACAGTTCTTCTTGTCATACCAGATCCGAATCAAACCACAAGGAGAATGGCAGACAGGTCGCACTTGAAAAAGACCCCGTTTTCCCCCCAACTTCTGCAATTATCCAGGGTAGACAATAAAGTTCACCCATTACCAGCTGCTACAGCCTTACAAATTTTCCAGTTATAACTGTACATCCTGAGATAAATTAACTGTCACTACAAAACAAAGAACAGATAACTCTCAATTTTTAGCAAATAAATTGTTAGAGAAATGAATTTGTTACCTGCCATTCTTGGAACCCTTGCATACTTTCTGGATTCACTTGATAGCAACTACCATTCCGGTGCCGGCCTTACATGGGGCTAAGGTCTTCTCATCAACCCTGCCCTTGAAAACAGTTCCGAAACCCCCTATTCCAAGCACATTATCAGACTTAAAATTCCGAGTGGCAGCCTTCAAATCGGAAAAGCTGAAAATCTTCAAATTCGGTGTTGGCAAGATTTGCCCATCCGGAAAAACTTCCTCCGGGCTTTCCCTAGCCGGCGCCGCCGATAGTCGGCCGTCGGCGCTGCTGCTCGAAAATCCCCCGTCGTTGCTTGTATTATTCGACGTCCCTGAGACAAATTACCAGGAAATGATGCAAACTGAGGACGAACATGAGAATCGTCGGAAATTCGGAGTCAAATAAAGAAACTTAAATACCTGAAAATTTAGAAGACGGGCCTCTCACCTGAAAATTTAGAAGACGGGCCTCGGTACCTGTGGAGGAAATAAAAAAAAAAAAAAAAAAAAGAAGAAGAATAAGAAGAAGAACCAAAATCAGAGAAAGAATCAGAAGAAAATTCGGAAAGGCGGATATGGGTTACCTTGGATGGAAATTCTGGTGGAGTTCTGGGTGGGCTCGGTGGAAGCAGATCCACAGAAATTACCCATTTAAGCCTGTAAACTGCACCACTACCCACTACCCCTGGAGCTTAGAGCTTGTTAAGGCAACGGCATGGACAAACAGCAGAGAGGCGTCTCTTCCTTTTGAGAGCGAAAACAAAGAGGAAAGGAAAATGGAGAAGACTTTTACTTGTATGACTTTTTATCTTTTTTAATTTCTTTCCAGCTACCAAGAATCATCTCTGCTGTTTCATGCTTTGTCGTCTACTCAGTTCCCAATTTATAGCGATTTAACTTTCACAGTTTCACTGACAAATCTGCATGACGGAAGAACCGATTGTGTGGGCGGTCAACGACGGGGTGATGGAGAATGAGTCACCACCGCAACAAATGGGAAAAAATGAAAATAAAAAAAGAGAGGGCCGTGTCAAAGATAATCATTTAAAAGTGTTTAACTTCCTCTTCCTCCATCCCCTCCTGGAAGGAACTCTCGCTGTACCCATGTGAATGCGGCGGCCATTTCTATTTCCTTCGTATGGGCAGACACGGGGAGCAAGTCCTGTATACGTTGTACCCTTCTCAGAATCATCACAAAATTCGTTATTAACTGTAACAGCCTTCATTTAAATTGACATAACCCACCATGTCCTTCCAATCTAATTGTTCTTCTTATCTACTTCACGATTTCTTTTCTTTTTTTTTTCTTTTTTTTTTTTTTTTTTTTTTTTTTTTGATTGTCTTATAGAACAAAAGTGCATGATCAATAAAGTTGCACCGTGTTCTTAGCTTATGGGTTATGGGCTATTGCGTGCTAGTGTCATGCATGCATTCAACACCTATTTGACAATCATGAAATAAGAGGAGCACTATGTTAGTGCGAGCACAAGCATCAAAAATAATAAAATAAAATCGCAAGAAGCATTATTTGGCTCCTTATTTTCGAAAAACATAACAACATAAAAAATTTGTTATCCTCACACCTCTTTTTCTGCCTTAAATTTAATGTCTTTTATGTTTTTTTAAAAAAAATGAAAACCAAAAACGTTTTTTATGTGTTTTTTGCTTTTCTTATTTTTACGAACAAAAAACAGCTTTTCAAAACAATAAACAAAAACCCAAAGTCCCCAAATTATTAAAATACGTGACATCTTCACCAAAATCATAAAACACGCAATATAATAGTAATTCCTTATTAAGGCAAAAATATTCCTCATATGTTGAACTTACATACTTATAATAGTAATGTAATGTGTTTCATATTATAAATATGTAACCTCACTATGTGGGGTACATTTTTGCCTTAATAATGCTTTTATTATTTTATTGGAGATGTCCCATGGTTAATGAGATTGTGCTTCTATTTTTATTCTTTGTTATGCTCCATGACATCATAACATAATTCCTTTTAAAAATAATTCTTGTTCACGATATGCCAAAAGATTATTATCCACTGACTCCACTAACTCAAGTCAAACCATGTCATTCTTCATTGATTCTTGAAAATGGCATGAACAGGGAAAAATATTCTAAAAGTCATTTTCTTAACTGTTGATTATAGGCCTACACCTTCACGTAGAAATTAGTTGATGTGAGGGTCTCATGACTCAAACTTCATTGAAATATTTAGCCTTTCATATTATAATTCAAAGGCTCTAAAGTGATTAGTTTTGCCCTACTTTAACTTATCACAAGAGCAGCCCAAACTTCGGATCAGTTTGTACAAGGTCACTAAATCTTCTTCATAATCAAATCCGAGACTAATAACAAACTCTTTAAACTTAACAAATTAATCTGTCTAAATTCCAAAAAAGCTTCAACAACGAACTAATTTATGTTAATTGATCATTTTCACTAAGGTCATAGACTAATTGGTTCGTGTCAACTATTTTGTTCAAAGTTGCTAATAGAGAATGATGAGATTGAAAAGTCAACAGGGTTCAACAAGTTGAGGTAGAACATTGTTGTCCTCGATTTATACGAGATTTGAATACAGAATACCAAAGATTAATTTAATAAAAACCATGAATATTTAAAATAAGGTATGGAGTTAGACCAAGTAACATACATTGAAACTCCGTATATTAAATATGAGCACAGATTTGAATACATGATCACAAAATGCCGTCGGTTTAAGGTTACAATGACGGAAGCCGCTTGTGGTCCAGGCCATTGAAATTTTATAAAATATCCTAGAGATTGGTAAATAAATTCCCCTCTCCTAATTTCCTAAAGTGTAAGGTGGCTAACTGTTTATGTTTTGGCCTTTTCTTTTAAAGCAATTTACTTTCATCATTCATCCTATTTGTTTTTTAATTTTTTGATTTATTGCTAAGTTTTTTAAAATTTTGACTCAATAGAAGAATTAAAATATTTTTTTGATTTTTTAATGTTTTTCGACAAATATAAGTGTGTGTTCTTAGTGGGCTGATGTTCAGATTGTAACTTCATTCAAACTTTAATACAGTGTGTCCAAACTCCCCTTGTGGATCTTATTAAGTGCATAACAATATGAAATATTTGCAATAAAGTAAAAGAACACATAATCTTTTATGTAGTTTAGCCCCATTGTCTAAGTTAAAGGGTTGTTCACCAAATCTGAATTTTCGTTGATGCGGTCAGGTTTACAATTAGCATGGTGCAGGACTCTCTCTGCCCCGACCCTTCTTGAAACACATTAACTCCTAGTTGAATTCAAAATGAACTCTCTTCATTCCCCTCTCAAAAACATCGCACACTTATAACCCATATTATATCAATATACAATGAATAAAAGGGACATCATCTTTCACACAAGGTGGCTTTTATATTAACACCTCAATCGAGTATCTGCACTCCGCACTCCTTTAGCACATCCAGACTTCGTTTGTTCTCCTGGGGCTCTTCTCCCTTAGATATATATTTGAAACTGACTTGATCCTTTGAATTTATAGCCCGTAGTTTGGTCTTAGGTCTTCTAAGGTTGGATCATCATACAATATGACTCGATTCTACTTCTATTTTCTATATTTGCATTTAAGTCATCACAACGGAAATAGAAAACTTGTTTATCAAGTACTTTATAATAGAAATCTAATTTGTTTATAATTATGGTGTGATAGCTTAGATGATCATATCTTCTTGATTTGATCTTTTTCCACTTACTAAAAATCATCTTTGGTCCATTGGTTAATTGTTCCTCAAGTACCTTGGCCTCCAAGCTTGCAAACCGTAACACCCCTTGTTGGGACTTTGGTATCCACAAAATCCTTAAGTGGAGAGTATTGATATCAGAACTTTTCATTTATGTGGGGGATTGTTGGGACTTTGGTATCCACAAAATCATTAAGTGAATGAAAATGTGTGTCCCACTGCGAACATACACATTGTTTGGTTCATATTTTTCGAGCAGACGTATACATTCCTTGGAAACCTTCACAGCATTCTTATACTCTGTTTTCATTTTTATACTTAATGAAAAAAATATTCTCATATATATCATTCATTTTTGGTGCGATTGTTACGCAAGTTGAGTTAAGTCGGTCCTCCGATCGTACCGCCGGAGGAACGAGATCCGTTATATCCTGGGAGACGATTGTCCACTATCCTCGGTACAAGTTAAGGGGTCAAATTCGTCTTAAGGACACAACGTTATCGTTGGGCTCGGATATGTTTCTAATTATTGTTAGTACTGTAGGTTTGTTTCTTTCAAAAAAAAAATTTTTGGTTTCTGTTTTTTGAACGAACACAAATACATTGTTCCCCGTCTTGAGCGAACAACGAGAACCACCCACTTCCCATGTGTAATGAGAGACGACACGAGGTGGGCTTTATAAAGGCTGATTTCTGTCATTAGTGGGTCATTTCAAGCCTGAATTCATGACCACATAAACTTGTATCAAAGCCGAATTATGAAAATTTTCACTATAGTTATAACCTTGTAAAACTACCACCAGCGATGCAATTATTTAAAATGTCATGTACATATATGCTTGGGTCAACTACTTATATTTATCTGAGTTTCACTATACCAAATATTACATTTACATTACTATTACAAATCATATAAAATCAAGGACTCTTGAAGAACACAATGTTGTGTTAGCCTTAGCGAGTGCGGGATATCTACCAACTTCTTCAATACCTACCTGGATGAAACACTCGTCTTGAAATTTCCACTTATCTTAGTGGGAAAGCGAATAATATATATGACAGGCCACTCCACGGTGATCCTTAAATTATAGTAGACGTATAAGCAACATTTCCGTAGCATAGTATTCATTTCTCCTGGCCAGAGATTACATAACGGAAATTTCACATCGCCAGGCGCATAGGTACATTCTGATTTACATAAGCGGGGTATGTCTTAGCATACAGGCTTATTATTTTATTCTCCTGTTCGTTGTTCGGTACTTTTCGTATAAATGTTTGTGCATGGGCCGTGCTTGATGAATGGGAGGGACCGTACTGATAGATTTACCGAAAGTAGTGCGATGCGAGCGAAGTCTTAGAAACCGGATAGGCGTGCTATTACGAAACTTGATTCTTGTTGTATGCAAGGTTCCTTAGCCTTGTCGGTGTGTCTATCCACGAAGCGAAGTGTCGTCGCACTAGGCGAGTGTCGAGCACTAAATAGATGTGCTATTCATTCTTCTCCAGGTCTTAAGCGGGCCTACAATTATATGTGTTTTTGAGCAATTTACACCGGTCTTATCAATATTCATATTTGTACTCTTTGTCAATTCTATATTTCTCTTTCTCATGCAATTGGAAATGTTCATTTCAACTACATTTCCAACCACCACAACAAGCGAGGTTTTAGACAAAGTAATCTTCTAACATAATGTTCCCCTATATGCCCAAGTTTTCCAATTAATCAAAATCAAGTCATTTGAACTTTAAATTGTAAATTATGATCTAAACATTTCGAACTACTCTGAATAGTTTCGGGAAACGAGAATGCGGTGTGTTACGATTTAACAATTTTCTGGGAATGATAAGGACATAATTTGACTATACTTCCTTCATGAAAGTTATTGTCCTAGGTGTCTAATTTAAGTAGAATTTTGATTCACCTCATTTGGATCAGTATAACTCAAAATATGGTGCAAACAATATGAACTACTCCTGTAGAATAAATAGAATATGTATCTTAACATCAGACTCAGTTTTCAAGGGTCTTAGAGCAGGATTTAGTTCTCAGTCTCTTCTAAAAATTTGTAGACCTGGGTCTTAACTTTCATCTCCAATTAGAATCATCTAATTTGGAGGTCTATAGGACAAATTATGGCTAAGTACGGGTCCTTGGGTCTAATGAGAATTTTGACCAGTTTCCCTTTTAAACACATCTACACCAATTCACATATTTTTACAATGGCCACAACCAAATCATATCAAAATCATAACCAAAACAAGATCAAAACAAACATCAAACCCCAATTAAAACCAATAAAAAGATCCCAAACATGGGAAGAGTTAGGGTTTTTCCTAACTAACACAAATGAGAAAAGCTCCATACCTTGGTTATTCTCTTCCAACTTGCTTTTCCTCTTCCTTTCCCTTCCTTCTCTTTACTAGAACCAAAAATGAGCAAAAAACAATGGAGAGCCAACTGCTTTTAATCTCATCTCCACAATCGTATTGCCCTATCTCTCAAATCCCCAAAATGGATAATGCTTATCCTATAAGACATTTTGGTGTCTTAAGGGATTTTGGCTTCAATTATCCTTTTTTGCTAATTAGTCCTCCTTCTTCATTCTATTTGCAAGTCGACTAATTAATATTCCACAATAACATATAATCTTCTTATTTTATGTCCTAATTGGTAATTTACCAGTTTACCCTTTTTACTTCTTTATTATTTTCGGTTATATCCTTTTTCATATTTAGCACTTAAATTTCCGAAAAATACAAATTTGAATTTTATTATACACTAAATGTACCATAAAACTACTATGGTATAATTTGGGGTGTTAACGAAACTCTGCCCCACAAACCATGCGAAGAATCCCGACCAGGATTAACCTCATGAACCCGGGGACCTCGGGCACTCAACGGATATATAACTTTTCCTGAAAACAATCGAGATAAAATCGTGAAGCCCGAGCGGCTTCACAATCAGTAACATATATTTAGAAAATAATGCGGAAGCGAAGTGGTAAATTTTTTTTTTTTTTTTTCTTATCTTTCTTTTTCAAACACTTAGATTTTTCCGAAAAATCGACCCGAGTTTCTACGTTTTTCGGACTTTCGGAATTCTGAAAACGTGAAAACATTTAAAAGCAACGTGCTCAGTTACCGACTTAGTTTTCGGACTCCTGGATCCATGACCCGATTAAAGCACCTGGCTTCCGTCGAAGCAAAATATATACATATACATTTATTTACTTGATCGTAGGAAACATTGAGCTTCTTCAATCTCATGCACAGTTTATAAAAAAGTATTGGTAGTGGGACTTCATGAAGCCCAGCCTACGTGCCTCGTCCACTGAGGATCAAAGCCCACGTAGTTCCTTTTCAAAATATATACATATATCACGCATAAACATGATAAAATATTCAACGTATCTGATATGCGAAATATATATACAATGCGATCCTGGGCGTACGTCTCCTCGATGGCTCGACTCGGCTGCTTGCGGGAGGGTACTCTCAGGCGCACTGTCACCAGTCTTGAAAATGTTTTGAAACCTTTGAGGAAGAGTATTTAAGGAAATGGTGAGTGTCGTTTACCGTTTAGACAACATTTTCAGTATATATCAAAGTAATAAATCTTATACGATTAAAAACCCGATTTATGCTTTAAACTTTCTTTCTAATGGAACCCAGGGAGTAAACACGCGAGCAGTTTAAAATGCGCCGGCCGGTGAGGGCAGATCTCAGTGATCATAACCAGCTACGGCTGGGCTTCCAGCGTGTGCGTAGGGTTAGGTCATGTGGCCTTATCGCGTGTAAGGATATTCTGTTTAAAAATCATTTCCATATACATTAGTAACCTAATTTGTGTTTCCTACAAATCCTTGCAATGTTAGATGCTTTCAAATGGTAATCGGTCATGGGTCGTATAGGGTTAGGAGTAGCGGCAATCGATAAAACATTTATCGAATACGTTTATAAATCAATTTAAATCGCTATTTTCTCATTAAAACAATAGATACTCAATTATACATATGCATCAACTTTACACATTTTAAACTTCCATAATGCCTTAACATAATAAATGCATTATATAATTTAATATAAATATATATATATATATATATATATATATATATATATATATATATATATATATATATATATATATATATATATTAGAGCGAGATAAAAAACATTTCATATCTGTACCACGTAAACCCCGTATGCGCCCCAACGTTTATATAGCATTCCGAATTCATTTCCAGTTTAATATTAAAGTATTCATTTTAAGCTGAGTTTGAAATATCATTTTTTAATTCATGGATTCATGCATTTCGATAAAACACATACCGTCAATTCAGTTTACGTCGGAGTAGTCCTTTTCACTTTTTCGAAAAAGCGCATTAGCAAATTATCATAACTTAATTAACCAGCTATCTGCGTTCGTTTCATGATAAATCACATTCACTTTAATCCCATTGAACCACACTTCGCCAATACATAATTAAGGAAATGACCAAAATACCCTTTACTTTACAAAATGACCTTGTGACCTCAATTCAAATCCTTTTCTTTTCTAGCTTAATTCCAATGCATTTCTAGAGTTAATATTCACCTAAAACACATGGAAATTTTAAACTACCCTTGACCCCTCTCATTTCCATTTTGGCGAATTATGCTGAAGCCATATTCAATTTTTGTTCTTCCATTTTTCTTCATTCTAATCATTCAATCTAATGCCTTATAACTAAATTCACTAATCTAACCAATTTGACATGTCATACAAAATGCACTATCAATACTAGCAATCAACTGACTTTATTTTTCAAACCCTAACCTAATCCATTTCTTTCTGTTTATATCAAAATCATCGTCATTCATTACTTAATCATATAATCCCAACGTCGTCTGAGAATCGAGGCATTAAGTATGAAAAACATAAAAATCCAACTTTCCCACCATTAGAAACTTACTTGTTTCTTGAGTTTTCCTTGGCTTTTCTCTTGCTACCACTTGGAGATCACTTGAAGAGCTTGAAGGAGGAGAAAAACTCACCTCTCACACTTGCTCCACGGTTTTCTTCCCTTTCTCTCTTCTTTCCTTTCTTTTCTCTCTTTTCTTCTCCCTTTTCCTCTCATAGTCGTGCTCTCCTCTTTTGAGCACACTTAATCTTAAATTTAGCTTTTGACTCACAACTTCCAAAATTGCTCTTGAACCAAAGAATCTCATTGGTCCATTCTCATGACTCACTAACCCTAACTTAGCCCTTAAAAATTTGATTAGCTCTTGTGCCCAAGAATCTCATTGGTCCATTCTCATGATATTTTAATCATAACTTAGCCATTAAGAAAGGTTTTGATTGGCTCTCACAATAAAATATCTCCCTTATAGCGACTTTATCTTAGTTTCACCTTATCTTGCTTTTATCTGGAGTTAAACGTCAAAAATATTCTATGGTCGTCCCACAAACTTTCAAATTGACCATGAAATATTTTAATTAAATCCTTCCGCCGATTAGTTCCGGGCTGCGAAATCACGAAATCGGATTTAAAATCATTAAAATCGGAAATCCGGACAATAGCGTATTATTATTCGAATTACGTTCGGATGCGCTGGAAACTATCAAACGGGACTCCACGTTTCACTCAGTTTCGGTTTCGTTGGAAACACATGATTTATTAGGACGTTTTTCATTTTGGCCGTTTCCGAGAAAAATTTCAGCGCGGGCTCCAAATTTAGTCTTGAAATCACTATTAAGCCCAAATCTCACGATTCTACTTACAAATATCGGTTCAAAGTCATAGGAGCTGAAATTTCTTAAAAATTCCTTTGTAACCCCTCCATCCGGATATAATAAGAATAATTACTATTCCTTGAGGCATCCGGTGAAAATTTTCAAAAATTTCGGCTTTATGCCCAGTGACCGTCGGGAGCGTTACCGGTCCCCAATCACCTCCACTTACATCGTTGGACATACAATAGGATTCGGCAATGCAATTATAACATTGATAAGGTTGGGGTTTCTGATATCGACTCTACCCCTATCCCCGAACCACAAAAGTCAAGCCACGTCCTAGAACCATCAAATAACTTTAGTCCGAACTACTTCCTAGTTGTATTAGGGACTTCACACAAATTTCATCAAATTTGATATTCGAAGTAGTCATTTTCTTGTAGAACACTAGGGACGAAGATATAGACAATTCAAACCCAACGTTCTCCTCATTTGGCTATCTCTTCGATAAAACATCTTATGAAGAATGAAATAAGATGATTCATTGGAGACATCCACAAGATACTCACTCTCACTCCCTGATTCGTGCCACAGTAGGGTGATCCGGAATCGACGAGGTATATCTATACTCCTCCACACTGCAGTAGTCAGAAACTCTTGCCGGTATAGTGGTCTAGAAATTCGAACACGGGGATGGGTTCTTCGTACAAATGACTAATAATGAAGGCAAAAAGTGGTGAATTAAATTTGGATTTTAAGGTTTGGTAAACGGGGTTTTGGGTGTTCAACGGCGGAAGCTAAAACAAGAAAAAAAGCGTAAAAATAGAACCCCTTGAGTGTTAGGCCAGTTTAGGGTTTTAAGGTAACCATGTCCCCAGGGTATTTTTTCCTCGGAGGTTGGGGAGGATGACATATAGTCATTTCCCGAGCAGGATCTTCATTGCTTTAAAACTAAACCTATGATTTTCCCTTTTGAAACATAGCATTTAAATGGGCATAAATGTCCCTAACAGTGAAAACACATCTCTAAAACCCTACTCCCTTTGATAACTAGCGGGAGACAACTAAGCGAGCCTCAATGGATCTAGTGAAGTATCCATTGAACCCCGAAGCGCCAAATACACATTAAAGAGAGCATGCTTAAGAGATTCTTTTAACTAGTGAGAAGCGGGGAACACAAACAACCATAAATGCGTGCGTTAAACGGGGCAGTGAGTTACCTCCACACCCTGGCCAACGGCCGTCCTCTTCCAGGAGGAAGAGGTCCTGGCCAGAACATCCTACGAGTTGTCATCCCCTCGGAGGAGTGTTTGGCCGGCCGAGAAAAAATGGAAAAGAAAGGAAGAAAAAGGAAAAGGAAATTTGCGAGCGCACTCCGCTACGTATATCCAGAAAATTCAAAGTACGTGATTTGTACAAGCGAGACTTATATAGATGCTCGAGTGTAAGGGAAGTTACAAAAAAACCAAAATCGGAAGGTTATTACAAGGGTAAAATGGAAAAAAACCAAAAGCAAAAAGCAAACAAGGTGTAGCGTGTAGCGAGAGCAGGCGGCGGGAGGCAGTCTTTGGAGGTAGGAGCGGTCTCCACTGAGAGGCTTTCCTGTGATGGTGTTTTCTTAACATTTGCTCTTTCTTTCCCTTGATCTTTGATCTGATATTAAGTTTGACTTGAATTCTTAGTGCTTGGATTGACTCAACAATTTTGGCATAATTAGCTCATGCTTTGCAAAATTGCCACAAAATGCGATCATTAAAATAGTAGGGACCTTAATGTGCAAATCGGGTTAATTAGCATGATTAGTACACAAAAAGCACTCAAAACCTATAATAAATAGGGTTCAAAATAGCACTTTTTGGACACTAATCACTCCCCCTATTCTCTACATCTTTTTTGCTGAAGGAAACGGCATATGCCTCAATGGTCCAACCTACCGGTGTGACGTACTTAGCGGCAAATGGGGAGTCCATCTATTACATGATTCATAATCCTAGGGATGATCGTAGAGACTAATACATGGAAGCATCCAAGCCTTTGGTGAAGATGTGTGATTGATTTTTGTAGATATGTGCCTAAGATTAATGATTTTGTCTTCAACCAAACTCTGAATGTAGTGATGCCTTATATCAATGTGCTTGGTTCTCAAAGTTGAACTGGATTCTTCGAGATATTGATAGCACTTAAGTTATCATAATAGAGTGTTAAGACTTCTCCAAAGACATCATAATCTTTAAGCATATTTTTAATCCAAATGAGCTATGTGCAAGCAAACGTCATCAACAAGCGAATTGACTCTAACTGAGCTACAAGTGCAAATGTCTCATCGAAATCTACACCTTCCACCTGAGTATAGCCTTGAGCAACCAGACAAGCTTTGTTTCTAGTGATGTTTCCTTCTTCATCTATCTTGTTCTTGAAGATCCACTTGATCCCAATTACATTTGCATGTTAGGGCTTTAGAACCAAATCCCAAACTTCATTATTTCCGAACTGTGATAGCTTTTCTTGCATGACATGGATCCAGAACTCATCATTCAGAGCCTCCTTGTAATTTTTTGGCTCAATTGTGGAGGTGTAACACCCAAGACTGAGGCCCATCATTTCTCTATAGTTTACTTGAATTTTCAGGTGTCTGATGTTGCTTAGGGATCTCTGTTATGTTGAAGGCATGATGATTCTTCTTAATATTTCTAGAGGGCTCAGGAGTTGGGATGTTTGTATGTTGATGAGTGGCTTGATCATGCGTGATGTTGCTCGCAGTAACCCGAGAGATTCGGACTTCTTCTATGATCGGGTGCTAAGTTTCCAGGACAGTCTAAACGTCTGTAAAGACTGGATCGTTTTCTTCATCACAAGAGAGTGAAGCATCCTTGGGACTGTTGAGAGTCTTCTTTTCTTCATGGATCGAAAACATAGGAGGGTCTTTTGGTCTAGAGGTGTCACTTGGAGGAAGATAATCATCAACTCGTACATTAATTAATTTCATCACTGCCTTGGTCCTTTTGTTGTTGTACATCCTATATGCACAGTTGTTCTTCACTTTTGGCATCGAACTTGCCTCTTGGTTCCCTTTCATTCAAGATGTAGCAAAGATTACCAAATTTATGAAGATGTTTCAAATTTGGTTTTTTACCTTTCCAGGCCTCATATGGAGTTTTGTGAGTTCTTGGCCTTAGACTCGATTTGAGATGTAGCATGTTGTATTTACTACTTCTACCCAAAATTTAGTTGGAACGTTCTTGGATTTTAGCATGATTCGAGCCATCTCTTGTAGATTTTTGTTCTTTCTTTCGACTACTCATTTTGTTGTGGAGTTTTAGGAGCTGAGAACTCATGTTCTATGCCATTCTTCATGCAAAAACTTTCGAACAAAGAATTTTCAAATTCCTTACCATGATCACTCCTTATTCTACTAATCATTATGAGTCTATTGTTGTGATACTGATCAAAAAAAATGAGTCTATTGTTGTGCTCCTTGGATAGTCCTTTCCAGAGTTCTTCAAATGCTTCAAAAGTTTCAAATTTTGACCTAAGGAAATTTGCCAAAGTGTACCTAGAGAAATCATCTACACATACATAGACATACCTTTTTTCAGCAATGTTGTCCACTTGCATAGGTCCCATTAGATCCATCTGGATCAACTCCAATACTTTAGAGGTAGAGCCTAATTAGGACTCTATCTAGGACGTTCTGGCTTGTTTGCCTAGTTGGCAAGGTCCGCACATTCTTTCAGGTTCTCCTTTGAGATTAGGGACTCCACTGATTGCTTCTACAGCAATGGTGTCTCTGAGGCTATTATGGATCACATGTCCCATCTGTTTGTGCTAAAGAACGATATCATTCTTAATTGTGTTTAGGCATGTGTTCGAACTTGCCAATAGGTAGCAGTTATCTGATGACCTATTACCTTCCATGATATGTTGTTGATCCTAATCTATGACAATACACATGTCTTTTGTTAATTTTACAAATAGATCTTAGTCATACAATTAACTGATATTGATTAGGTTGGCAAACCAGGAACGTTCAACGATCTTGACCCTAAAACACTTCCTTTAGCCCCATCCTCAAAGGTTACAGAGTCTAGACTATATGGTAGAACATTGGACAGTCGCATCTTGTTACTTTTCATATGACGTGAGCTCCCACTATCAAAATACCATCTTTGTTCAGCTTTTGCCTTTAATGAGGCAAACACCACAAAGATTTTTGCCTTTCCTTTTTCTACCCACTTTTGCTTGACTGTCGGCTAGTTTTCCTTCAATCTCTTCTTTTTATCAGCTTTATAGTGCCTACATTGATACCATATGTGACCAATCTTCCTGCAGTAGAAGCACCGGATGCCCTTTGGTCTCCTCTTGTTCGAACTGGATGAGTTGGTCCCATAGTTAGTTAGGACTGGGTTAGTCCAAACAGCATTCTTGGAACCATAGAGTTTGGCTTGCGCATCCGTCAGTACAACAACTTTAGTCCCAGATGATCCCTTCTTGTACCCTAGAACGTCATGTCCTTTAAACGTTCTCCCCATACATAGGACGTGATATAAGGATGTGGTTCCAGAGTTCAACATTCTTACCCTTTTCTTAAGTTGTTCCAGTTCATATTGTGCATTACTATACTTGGAAATTTCCCTTTTAAGAACAACCACTTCTTTTTCTAGAGCTTCTTTGTCTTTGCAAGTTCCAAGATTTGGACTTGAAAAGTCTTATTAAGTTTTACTACATCAATCCTGTTTTCATATAGCACTTTATAGGATTGTACTAGTTCTTCATCAAAGATTTCATCCTCTTCTTCATCATTACCATAGAGAGTCCTAACATCCTCAAGAATTGGAGTAGGGACTAGATAAGTTTGAACATCTATTGAGATTTCTTTTGGAACTTCCTGCTTATGACCTCTTGCTACTGTGTTTTTCAAGAAGGTGATGAGTGCAACTGGTTCACTGATGTGGTCTACCCCTTCCTTGCTTCCTTCGTGGATTACTTACAAAGTGTCCCAAGCTTCCTTTGTCGATTCAGTAGTTGCGATGAGCCTAATCTATATGGAATCTACACCATATTGATAGCATTGAGAGAGCCATCCAATTGCTAGTTGCTGATTTGTCTTCTTCACTAGTCCATTCTGACTTAGTCTTTACCACCGTTTTCCCATCGTTATCTATCTTAGTTAAAGGAGATCATCATGTCAATACTAATCTTCAGACTTTTATATCAAGAGATTTAATGTAGACACTCATCCAAACTTTCCAATATTCGTAGTTCGTCCCATCAAGTAGGGGAGGACGATTTGTAGATTCACCTTCTTTCATCAAATTCATCTTAAACTCACACACAATTCGTTAGAGTAGACATGGATCTCACTAAGCAACTTAGAGTGACAAGCTTTGATGCCAATTGATAGATATAAGTGTGTGTTCCTGGTCATCAGTCCTTAGTGTTCAAAGTATGATCTCGTCGGACTTTGCGCATTGTCAATCCGAACTCCCCTATGGAGTCTTAGTGTAAGTAGTAGGAGATATGGAGACTCATTGCAATAAGAGTAAGTACACACAATCACTGCGGCAGGCGTGACTACCTCGTCAAAGGGGATGTGTCCAAATGCAGGTTTCGCTACTTTGATTCGAGGTTTCACGGTGGTCTTATGAGTGCAAGAGACTCCCTCTCTCTTGTGGCTCTTTGCTGAGCCTGTCGCTCGTGAGTGGAATTCAAAATGAACTCCTTCATTTCCCTTTCAAAAGCATCACACACTCATAACCGCATGACATCAATATAAGATGGAGAATAAAAGGAACATCATCTTTCACACAAGGTGAAAGGATTTTAACGTGTAATACCTCAACTGAGTATTTGCAATTTGCACTCCTTAAATATGTCCGGACTTCACTTGTTCTTTCCCTCGAGCTCTGCACGAAATCCTGTTGAGTAACATCGATCCACGAATTTATAAGCGCTGTGTGATTTGGTGGAAGTGCTGATAAGGTTGGATCATTATCTGGCATATGACTCCCGACTCTACCTTATTTTTGTCACTTTGCCTTTAAGCCGTCATAGCGGAAATGGGAAGCTTTGGTTGATCAGTGTCATAGCGAGGAATGTCTATAGAAGCACGGTTTGTTTAGTCACGGTGTGATAACTTAGATGATAAATCTTCTTGATTTAATCTTTATCCACTTGCTAAAAATCATCTCCGACCCATCGGTTATTTGCTCCCCAAGTACCTTGGCCTCCAAGCTAGTAGACTGCCTTGCGTCCTACCCACGTTAGTCCAAACCCCCTAAGTCTGGCACATCCCTGCATCATGAGATTGCCTTAATTCAAACTATTTCATGATTGTACCTTGGTCTTCACAAGATTTCTTCAAAATATGATGCTTGAAGTAGTCGTGTCTTGTAAACTGTAGGGACGAAGATATAGATAATTCAAACCCAACATTTTCTATTAAGAAAAATATAGATATTCAAATATGAGAAAATCATATATTTTATAAAACTCTCATAATTCGTTTCATGCTAATTAAATAAAAACATATGTATTTTAAATTTTTTATTTAAAAATTTATTTTCTCTAAATTTAAATAAAAATTAAAAGATTAAATTTTTTTTACAAAAAGCAAACAATTAGATATTTAATTGTATTAAGTGATATTCCAGAACAAAATTTATATTTAACATTAAGTAAAAAAAAACTTCACCTAAGTAAACACGAGTTACATTTAAATTACATTGATTATTACTATTCCTATAAATTTGTTTGTTTGTAAAATTTAATATTTAAAAATTATTTTAGATAAAAAAATAATAAGTATATGAGTTAAATAATCCACTAAAGAATAAGTTTATTTTATTTGACAAAAATAAATTTACACAAGCTAATGGTTGACTTCACTCAAATCCTCCTTGGACGAATTAAAATTTTGTTGATTATCACTCTTATAAATTTATTATATTTATCGAAATTATTTTCGAGAAATTTATGTAATGTATTTAATGATTCTCTAAACAAATAAATTTCATATGTAAATTACATCTTACGGCGCCTAATTTATGAAAGTTTAAGTCAATAATTTGGACTATGTTTGATAGTTTTAAAAGTACTTTTTAGAATAAAGGTAAAACAACAAGATTGAAAATTTTAAAAAAATTATTAAAAAATAATTTATAGTGCCTTTAAAAGAAGAAATGTTAGAGCCAAGCATGTCTAACATAAATGCTTTAAATAAGGAGAGGAATGGTCTTGCTTGGTCTAGTATTGTAGATTATAATAAAGTATTTAGTTGTTAATAAAAAAAGAAAATGTTAGATTAAAAAACTTCAAATAGCCTAAAATTTGTAAATATGATAATTTCCATATTTCCTCTTGGAAAATAACTTATTTTTAGACAAAGATACCTTTTTATCATTTTATATTTCCATGTATTTTTAAAAATGCATTTAGTTTCTATTGAAGTACGCCTATCAAGTGTTTACCCAAAAAAAAAAATTTCACTTTTCTTTCTAAAAATACCACAATTGATCTTTTGACATGATGATGGTTTTTCAAAATTTTTAAGTCAGTTTTCAAAAATTTTATCGCATCTGCTTTTTTTTTCAAAAATACTTTTTTTATTAAAATCGTTTCTTAAAATCAGTAAGAAAATAAGATTATAGTAGTGAATAACAGTTAAAAAAAAAAAAGTGAAAAATGGACTTTTCATATATTTATATCATCAGGTAGATTGCATGTGAATGAAATTATCCCTCACATGGACTTTTACCTTCTTGAGGCAAACATGGCTAAACCCACTTGCAAGTCAATCCTACAAAGTAGCAAATAGATTTACCAGCTTTGGACGAATTTAGTTTTTTTTTTTAAATATTATTAAAATAGTTTGAAAATAAAAATAATATCCAAATTAGTGCATTAATAGTAATATCATAGTCATTGATTACGGTATTGAAAAAAATTTTAAGCTAATTTAGTAATCGTAGCGTAGCATTAGCTTTTTTTTTAAAAAAAAAGCGATATAAATGGATTCTTATTTGCTGATATTATTAAATATTTAAAAAATTTTAAAGAAGTTAATGTCGTAGTCATTAACTTTGGCGTTAATAAATGAGCCAGTTTGGCCAGGTATTTTCGTTTTAAATTATTTTAATAATTTTTTTTTAAAAAAAGACTGAATATGCCCAAAACTCTAGATTTACAAGGTCTACTTACAATTCAAAATCCACTTTATGGAATAAGGAAATTTTAGTACGATACTATCATAGCTGTGACATCCATAACATATGAAATTAGGAATTAGCATTGACTTTGGGATCCGCTTAAAAATGAAAATCATTTTCCTATCTTTACTAATACAAAATCAAATAGTGCATCATATATAACTTGATGGAGCTTTTTCTATCGATGCTGGGCTGGAGCTTACTGGAGTCACTGGGTCAGTCCGTCGGGCCAAGTCGATGTACAACCTGCAAGAAAAGAATGTTACGATGGGGGCGTGTCGACCGCCTCTCGAATCTTTCAGTCGGTTTAACTACGCGAAAAGAGATCAGTGGATGGGCTTGTGATTGTATACGCTTTTGCTAGTGAAATTCGCTTGGTATTTATCGTGGGTGATCATTTATGAGCTTTCAGCACATTAGGCGTTGATCTGACGTCTTGATTGAATTCAGAGGATTTTATCTTCCTTATCGTTAACTGAATATTATAGGATAATTAGGAGGTCGTAATCATGCGAGATCTTACTTCCCTTAATGAATATATATCGGATCATGAAGATTGAGTGTTTTATTTGTCTGACATAACCGATGAATGACAGTGTCCACCGTCACTATCCAGGCCAGTGAGGCTTGGTCACCGATCACATTTGCCTTAGGTCTTGAATGTCATCGTGGTAGAGCTCTGTATTTGGGCTCGCTTAGGCTGCCCTCTGACGCCCAAAACTGTTGGTGGTTTGTCTTTTGGGTCTGCGTTCTAGGCTTATACGCATGTTTTTTAAACACCATCATAACTTATATGGTAAATCGCTTAACATTTAAAAAATATAGGACATAAAAAGATGAGGAATCTCAAATTCGAGTCTCAATTGAGAAAGTTTATTACCTTATAACTAAAGTGTTTCATTGTAAAAAAAATTAAATTAAATTAAATTTAAATAAAATTACTTGAATCTTGTAAAATTTTATGTCTTAAAGTTATGATAAAATGGTGAAAAAGGGTTACAGAAGATCCCAAGTTTGAAGCTTTGTAAAAACATCATACGACATTCGTAGCTTTGTAAAAACATCATACTACAACGTTATATGTAAAGTTAATAAATGTCAAAAAAAAAAAAATTACATAATTTTCTTACATACCTTTAAATTAAATTATACTAAGTAAGTAAATTTTAAGGGGTAGTGAAAAAAGCAAGAATAAATGGACTAGCATATTGGTAATTGGGTGCTACTTTAAATGGAAAGGTAAGAGTTTTAAGGGGGGGCATTTGCTCCCCGAGCCCTTCTTAGCTATGTACCTACCAAAAAAATACTAAGGAAATAAATAAAAAAAATGGTATGGAAATTCATTTTTCAAGTTTAGATGACATAAAAAATATGAAAAAAAATATTAAAGAAAATATGGTAATTTTTTTTCAAGTTACTTTCTACTATATCTATGTATTATTTGGTTTCAAATCATGTATGTGTTTTTTGTATATATTTTTATATCCTTATAGGACATGAAATAAGAGACAAACATTTATTAAAGTATAGAAAAAGAAAAATATAAAGGAGATTCTTTTTTTTTTCCTTCAGGATAATCAAATAAAGAAAATTTTTATATTGTTTGTCTTACCATCTTTTTTTTCATGTTTCTTTTTAAATTTCTTTCCTTAATATTTTCTAAGAACCAAGCATAAGTTTAATCTTTGAATTAATACGTTAAAATAGATAAATTAAGTTTAGGTTAACAGTTTACATGGGTAACTCAATTAGTACGATATCTATTATATTGTAATAAAATACTTAATTATTAAAAATAATAATAATAATATATTAAATTCAACTCAGGCTTTTGACTCAAACGGAACTGAACGCGGATTGTCGAAGGGAATGGATGTAAATTCTTGGGAAACAAACATGGCTTATGGTGTAAGAAACCAAAGGGAAAGTCGGGAATCAATTTGGCGGACCATCTTAAGCAACAACCACACAAATTATCATCTTGTGTTTTGACAATGGGTGGGGGTGGGGGTTGGGTTATCAAGAAACCACGACGACACTCCATGTTTCTTCCTTGGATTGGGCTAAACGATCACTCGTAGAATTTAGTATTCGTTAAAGAAGCTTATCTCGTAGAGTCAAACACCTTGACTCTTGGCCATTTTGGAACGGAAGAGGAAGGGGGACAGCCTAGCATTGCAGTTTTTTCTTTTACTAATCAAATGCCACGAATCACTCTGCAGATTAAGTGTTTGATAAAATGATTAAGAGTGTTTTCTCCACAATGAAGTGTACCCGCCCGTGTTTATCTCTCTCTCTCTCTCTAGTTGTAGCCGACCCATGGCTGAACGGAAATGGAATGGCAGGAGTTGAAGAGGACATCCTCGTGTCAACACCCTGACCTCCTTGCTCCATCTCCAAGATTGGATTACCCAATTTGCTTGACCAAGAGTTGACATTGTTAACATTGGTGGGTCTTTGTTCTTTTGTCAAACCCAAAGTGGAAGTAGTCACTGCTCTAACTAACAGAAGTGCGTCGAGTGTCAACCACAGCACCACAAAAGCACAGCTCTTTCTGTCTCCTATGTAATTGATTAAAGTGTTCCTCTTTTTGACTATCCTAAAATCTTTCTTTGTTTTGTGGGGGTTATCCAACTTTTTGATTCCCACTAATACGGGCTAATCAAAGTTTACACGATATTCAGCCGGCCTTTGTTCTTTTTTGGCTTTTTACCAAAAACAATTTTCTTTAAGCATTCAGACTAGTTGTTTTTTAACTTTATTATAACTTAAATTTTTGAAATTTTTGGTTGAATGAAAAAAAATCAAAATATTTTTTCAACCATTTGCTTTGAGAACCGGTTGTTTTGAGCATTTATGAATTTAGGAAAACAATAAGTCATGAATTTATGAAAACAATTTGCTTTGAGCATCCAGAACTGTTGTTTTTTTTAAATTTTTTTATAACTTATTGTTGAATTTTTGAACTTTTTGGTTGAATAAAAAAAATCAAAATATTTGGTTTTTTGTCCTTTTCAAATGCTTTTTTATATTAAGAAAAAACTAGATAATTAAATATGAGAAAATCATATATTTTATGATATAAGTGAAACTCTCATTATTCATTTTATGCTAATTAGGTAAAAAGATATGTATTTTTTATTTTTTATTTCAAAATTTATTTTCTTAAAATTTAGATGAAAATTAAAAGATTGATTTTTTTTCTAGAAAAAAACAAATAACTAAATACTTAATCCTATTAATCACGGTTAAAAACAAAAGTTTTATTTAACATTAAATAAAAAAACAAAACAACCTGTTCAGTGTGCCAATAAAAGATAAGAGCAGGTTTGGAAGTTCAAACATACATGACACTAGAGTTTTTTTTCCCATTTTTAGTTGAATTTGCTTATACAAAACGAAAAGTTTGGTGGTGACTTTTTAGACGGTCGGCTTATCATAAAATGAACAAGTAGGTTGTAGGCCTGTTGAATTTCTGGTTTTCCAACAGTTCCAAGAAAAACTTTATCCGATGAAGTCATGATTTGGGGTGTTATCGTGTTATGGGGGTTTTTGATAAACAGCACCTTGAAGAAGTATAAAGTCTAGATTTTTTTTTAAAAACTTTATCCGATGAAGTCATGATTTGGGGTGTTATCGTGTTATGGGGGTTTTTGATAAACAGCACCTTGAAGAAGTATAAAGTCACAGATTTTTTTTAAATACGGTGACTATTAGTCGTTGTCTTGGCGTCTCGTATCGTAGGCGAGCATTAACAGCTGACCATCAGGGTAGTCGGGTAAGTTGAAAATCATGGCATGGGAATGGATCATTTACCTTACAATATGCATCATTCATTGTATCACAAGGTTTAATGTCAGCCATGGCTGGGTGGTCCTTATTCTTCAAGTGTCTTAGAAAGAGCGAAAAGGTGGAAGGACAGTAGCCATTAATATTAGGATATTGCTGGCTCAAACATGAAATGACCTAAGACAAAAGTAAACAACATGGTACAAGGGTTAGTGTCATAGTGCTTTGAGACTCCATGGATAGGGTCCTAGTTCCTTATGAGACACATCACATAGGAGATCATCAAGAAAACATTTAAGTTCTAAAACCCAGATGGATATCAGGTATGTAACATCTGTACAACATTACTGTCCAAATCATAAACAACATTCAAAAAGTCAAAGTCACCATTAGAAGCAAATAAACTAATAAAAGTTAGGACTCTGGTCTGGTGTGTTTTACAGTTCTCAGATGGAGTACATGTTCATGTTATCTTGACTAGAGGAGGACTAAATCAGGGAGATGGATCAGCCCCTGTTCTTAAGGGCTCTAGCTCTGTGCCTTCTCTTAAAGACATCTTGCTACAGATCTCTTCGTCTCTCGTCCTCTATCTCCATGAAGGGTCTCTGTTCTATACATTCCTTTTCAGTCTCCAACATCCTTTGCCTCTTTAGCACAGCCATGGCTGCAGCCTCGTTCTCCAGCTGTTGCCGATCTGCCTCTTCCTATAACAACTTCTCTATTAGTAACTGCACATATATATATCTACATAGGTATGTATAGATGCTTGCATTTATCATATGTATGCATTGTCACATGATCATCCAACAATTTTGAATGCTGCTAGTGAATCACCAAATACCACCCCTTGTCGGGATGATGGTGACTTGATCTAATTGGTCTCAAAGGTTATGTGCTTGTCCATCATGATCATGGTGTTTTCTGCTGAAACTAGGATATTATTACTTTATATTGTCCATCTATTATTTTTTAAAAACAATGTGTTTAAACAGAAAGGATTGTGATAAAGTAATCTGGAGAGAGACCAGGGGAACTGAGTGCCAATACTACTTGTGAAAGGTAAAAAATTATAATTTATTTTTCTTCTCTTTTGGTGAAAGGAACCGTATACCAGAAAAAGTTTAAGCAAAGTTGCCAAGATAATTATGAATATAGAATTTAATTTAGTGGTCGGTATAGTAAAGAGAAGAGAAAGTACCTGGAGATCACGTATGAGACCGTCGAGGGATTTAATTTTTCTATGTGGCCAACGAGGAATGCCAAATTCTCTGCACTTCCTCTTGAGCACTGTAAGTCCAATTTTCAAATTCCTTGATGCTTCCACCATTGGAACGTCAAAGTACTTGACAAGATCCTCTAAAGCAATTTTAGCCACATCTTCACTTGCTGCCCTCTTTTTCTTCATTATGATACCTGCAATTCCCTCCCAATTTACAAGTTTTTCACATTTAACAATGACAGTGGAACTGAATAATTGAAAAAGAAATCCTACAACTCTATCCCAGGAATCGATCAGAAAAATAATCTCCTGGTAGTGTCACAAGAAATATGAGAACTACTAAGAAATCTTAGACATTGGAACATTTCAAAACTTGCTGTCTTGTTTTATAATGAAAATGTTGTCCATGTCTTCTTCAAAGCGTGCCCTGTAGCCGGGTAATTAAAACTTAGACACTTCAGCTCTATGTCATCATAATTTTACACAAAATGAAAGAACAGATCCAACAGTTTCTCATTTTGGAGATGGTCTGATTAATAGAAAATAGGAAGCTAGGAATACAAACCTGGTGCCTCTTTATGGTGATTCTCAGGTGTCTCTGGTGTGGCAACTGGACAAGGAGGACAATTAAGGTCAAACATGAACAGCGTTCTTTTTGATTGATCGTCTTTGTTTGATTCATGAATTTCCTCAGAAGCAACATGAGATGGTTCATTGTTCTCGGATGGAACATGAGATGGCTCTTTGTTTTCTAGTCTGCTACCCAACTCAAAAATGATTTGAAGATCATTGGCCAGTGCTGGGATGGACTGCAGTTTGGGATTACTGAAAGGAAAAAGAAAAGATAACACCTTAAGGAAGGTTACATTAACAATGGGCAACTTAATTGAGAGAAAACCAACAAACAGAGCAGAAAGTTTCTTTAGTTTATAATCTTATTTTCCTGTTGACCACATCCAAACATGTGTTTTTTGGACAGGACAAACTAAGGAACCACCTATAAAAGAAATTGTTTCAAAGAAGTCAAGTTTCCTAATCTGAGGCATTGTGTTCAAACTAATTTCTTGTTGATTCATCACAGCCAAAGATATCGTCGTATTGCCATTAGGTGATGATAATTCCTAGCTCTGATCCAGTGCAGCGGCTTGGTCTTCTAGGATCAGATTTCTGTAGAGCCAAATCGCTGCACAGGTAAAACAATCCACTCAGCATTGTACGTACATCTACAGTAGAAGCCTAGAACAACAGAGCTGGAATTTACAGAACAGGAAACTGAAATACAAAATCAAAATGCCAGTAAAAGAGGATGAAGACATATGTTAGTTTCCTTGAAGAAGAGGTAACAAGAGAACCTCAAGAGTCAAGAGCACACAAAAGAAGAGGCGACCTTATAATAGTTTTTTATTCTTGATAACCATGGTTGTTCAAGTAAGCTTTAGCGCTTCCAATGTCGAGGCGCGAGTTATGACCTTATAATAAAATGTTATTGATGTATTTTTATTTACTTCGAAAGTAAGGAGAGATTGCTAGGGTACTTTTATTTAGAGACTGAGTTGTGTTGAGCTATGTGTCATTGGAGCAATATTTCCAACAGTTCACTAACAATATAGTGGTGTCTTTAGTAGCGAATCCAGAAGAACAACGCTCTCACACTTGATATTGGATACGAAAAGTGGAAAATGATTGTTACTACCGTGTTTGATTTGCACAGGAAAATATAAAGAAAATGAATAAATTAAAATTCGCCGAAAATTTTACGTATTTTTAAATTTTGAAAACGAAATAAAATGAGTTTGAATAAGCGTATAAATTAAAATTAATTTATTAAGTTTAAATTTATTTTTTATTTTCCTCCAAATTTTCTTTCCTTTCCCTTTTCCTCACTGTTTTCTTTCCTTAATGTTTTCCAGTTTCCAAACGTGCCTAAAAGTTCACACTAAAATTTATTTTCCCACTGCCTCTTCACTTTTAGACATTTCATTCTGCGTTACCATGATAATTCATACAAACACAAATCAGGGTTAGATTAGCAGACATCACTCCGGAATTTTATCAGAACAATAGAGAGAGAGACCAGAGTCCTGGTTGAACTGAAAGGTAAACAACATCTTTAAGGTTGGCAAATTTATGAGAGAATCATCATAAAAATACTATAAAGAAAATCATAAGACTATAGTTAGTTGCCAATTCACTTCAATCAAATAATCAACAAAAAAAAATCACTGAAAAAAGAAAAATCATTTCTCCAATTAGCTACTCTCCAAATTGAGACACAGCACCTGACAAAATCAAAAGAAATCGAGAGAAATCAGAAAGAAAGAAAAGGGTTACCAAGAAATCCATCAGAATCGGAGAATACGGTCAAAATAGGAGGATTATGAGGACCAAACACGAACAAGCAGACCCACGATTCAATCACACACCCAGCAGACACTTCCGAAACGCAAAGTTTCTGCAATCTGAGAAATGGGTTTGCCGCCATTTCCACATACGACCCATCCTCCGAAAACAAGAACTCCCTCTCCTCTTCAACCTCCTTCCCGTCCTCAAATCGGTACGCATGCAAGCTCCTCACCAGTTCTGCAGACACATCCCCACAAAAAAAACCAACCAAACGTTTCAAAACTCATTCATACCCATAAACACCCGCAACGAAATCGACTACTGAAAAAACGCCTAGAAGTAAAAAACTAATTGAAGACATTGTTCTAAAACGAAAACAGAATCAATTGAAATCCGGAAGAGAGCAGAAAAGCTGGGTACCGAGTGAGGCTGTTTGAAAACAAGCAGAGCAGAGAGGGAATTGGGTTGATGAGAATCCATGGAAGAGCAGATAAGAAATCATAACTCAGTGAGATGAATGCATATCTGCAGATGATACAGAAAGTGGGCGGAGAAAGTAAAACTGTGTGCACCAGAGAAAATCGCGTGACATACTATCCAGGTTTGCATGATTTTGGTTTCGCTCCCTGCCAACACAAATAAATATTTACTTTTATTACTTTTATTTATTTATTTATTTATATTTTTCTTCCTTTATTAATTTCCTTCCCTTTTCCCCATCACATATATCAGATGAATTAATGTATCGTTTCGTAAAGGGTATAATATGGAAGCGTCTGCATTTCCCGATCTTTGTTGTATAACTTAATTTATTTTTAGTAGTCGAGATATAAAAAATTCTTGATCAATTCTACATTCGAGATTCTGTTCATAATTCTGCAGAATGGGTACCATGAATGTGGAGTCGTTTAATTCCTAAGTCTCTGCGGCTTTTCTCTTTATCTATACATATATATGTTTGACTTTTTTTAAATTATTGAAAGTTAGGTATAAAATAGAGAGTGTGGTTGGAGTGTATTTTAAAAAGTTGCTAGCTAAAGTAATGAATTTAATATTTAAATATATTTTGAATAGTTATTTTGTTAAGTGTGGTTGGAGATGCTCTAAGGAGTCCTTATTGCTTTTTATCTAAGGAGCTATTAAATTTTTTGGCTTTTTTTTTTTTTTTTTTTTGGTTTTTAGACTTTAAAATGTTTTTTTCTACAACTTATTTTCCCAATTTTCAAATTCTCTTGAGAGAAAATATTGTGGAATCAATAAGATTACTAAAATATATAGTGATTATCTTTTTGTCATAAATGTTTTCTTAAGATAAATTAAGCCTTGAGACTTGAGTAAATGAGTTTAATTATTTAATTCCATTTTTAGACACAATTATGAAATGGTAAAGAAGAATTAATTTTATTCATTTATTTCAACAAATAAATTATTATAAAAATATATATTCCACTATAGTCATCTTGGTAAAATTTTATAATATAATGCATGAGAAATTCTCCTCATGATGGACATGTTAAATGAATAAATTAACTAATTTTTTTATTCATCTCTTTTTGGTCGGATCATGAAGTGTTATTAATTAAGTTGAGATAAACTCCAATCATCTAGTGTTATTAATTAAGTTAAAAGAAACTCCAATCATCTCTCTTGTGGTCTCCTGAACTTTCGAATCCTTCGAAGCGTTGAAGCATGGCCAAATTGCGAATCTGCGAAAAACAACAAGCTTGACGGTGATTTATCAAGCGCCTCTCTAATGCTTAAGTTAGATTTACATTGTCTATGCGGAGGTAAGCGATCTTCTTTTCGATATCGAATCCGCGTGCCTTTTCTTGTTCTTTCCTCTTTTTATCGGGGAAGGCGGTCTTCTTTCCATGGAAATGAAGATTTCCTTAGAGCGAAAAAGGGAAGGTGGCCGGCACTAAAAAAAGTCACGTTATGACATATTCGCTTAAATGATTCGATCACGTCGCGCTACACGCCTCGAAAATGTTTGGCCCACTCTCGGGGGTGGTTATGGCGTGACTTATCTTGTTCGAGTTCGGAGGTCGTCGAGATGCCTGCTTTTTAAAGAGGTTATACGGCTAGGAGGTGTTGGAGTAAATCGAATATATGGGGTGATATATTAAATAAATAGACAGGCTATCAAATAAAGGTTAGGCTAATTAAAGTGATTAATTTAAGTTTTGGGGCTAGCAATTAATATATTATAAAGTGTGGGCATGAATGTGTAGAGACAAGCGTAATTTATTTTTATGATGGGTTAAAATAGAAATTACGAGCGATAAATATTCGTATCTGATTTTACAGTGGTTATAAATAGGGGGTGTGGATTACCAGATGCATAAGGTTTTTAACTGAGTTCTCATTGTCGGAGAGAAATATTAGGCAGGGGAAAAGCAGTGTAGATCCCGGAAGATCATAAAGCCTCAGTTCGATTTAGATGCGGAAGATCATAAAGTCTCGGGCTGATTGGTCGGAAAATCGCGAAAGTTTGATCAGATTCAAATATCTCAATATTTTGTTATGTGGATTCAGTGCGGCTTCCATGAGTCACGTATTTTGATTCTTAATGATTCAATATGAATGTTCCTGTTTGTGTGATGGTTTTCATATAAATTTTTTTTTTTAAATCTCTCATTTGGTATCAGAGCGGTTTCATGTTGAATTGTTGAGAATATGTTAGAAAATGATTTTTTATTTTTATTTTTTTTTCCCTTGATCTCGGCTGTAAATGCTTTCGAACCGGTTAACATCCTTTGGCGAAGGACGATTAGGCGTGGATTCGTATAAACGAAGGGCTGATGAGCATTGGTACCCACAATTGGTACATGAACTACGCAGAGCGTGAGAGGCGCAGTAGTTCAGATGTTCCTCCCCGGAAGAGGAGAACACAAATAAGTATTGGTACCCCTGAAGAGGTACATGATAAATAAAATAAAATAAAATAAAATAATAATAATAATAATAATAATAGTCAAGGCCAACTGAATGTTTTAATTGGCGATTTAAATATAAATATATTGTCGTTATGAATTGTATTTACAAAGAATTTACATTCAAATATATAGGTGTTTATATATATATTTTGAAATAAAAGTTAATTAACACAATATGTCACCCAGAAATTATTGATTTTTTATGCAATTAATTTTATTTTAATATAACAAGATTATAGCCTGTAACTTATGTATTAATATTAATTATTTGAAAGGAAAATTAATATTTAAATTGCATGTATACACACACACAATCGAGTAATAAGCGCATTGATAATTATTTGGTTTATATGAATAATAAATTATTTGAATGAAGATTTATCATTCGATATGTTCTTGTGCTCCGATTATTTGATTCGCGGTAACTGACCAAAGACATATAAATTTATGACACTATTAGAAGGACTATTGTCTAATCCCGACAGCGGCGCGAAAACTTAACCCGACCAAAGACATATACAAATTTATGACACTATTACCGGACTATTGTCTAATCCGACAGCGGCGCCGAAAAACTTGTTAACCTTATATATATAAACCACCAATCTCTTAGGTAAATCATTTTTCAAAGTTTGGTTTGGTGATGTGCAAGTGCATGGGTCGACAAGTAGTAAAATGGATTTAAGTCCGGATATCGATCGCCTGAATATCTCAATTTTAAATCAACTTCTGCCCATTTACTCGATTTCGTCTTATTTGAATGCACAAAATGATAATAGGATCCAGCATTAAGGTGCTGGAAAATTAAGCGAACAAAGGAAAACAAGCTGAACTACCAATAATTGGAAGATAAAGAATAAAGAATAGTTAATTTCTAATAAAAATGAATGTCGAATAGTTATCCTCAGAAGACACATTAATAAAAGCAGTTATAGTGAACTATCGTTCTGCCAGTTAGTCGATAAAATTTCTTGATTATCTCAAGGGTTTCAAAATACGTCGGCGTTGTAGTGTTTGGATCTCTCCCACACTCCACATTTCATTATCTAATTCTTCCTGATTCTCTCGAATTCACGGGGAGCAGAGATGCTTCTTTTAAAAGGGACTTCCTTGTCACGGGTATTTTCTTTTGCAATACTTCATACCCGTTTTATGGTATTTGTAAACCTTAGCTCCCAAGTTATCGGTCAAGCAAGGATATACAACTTCGGTGCTCCTCCTCGAAATTAGAATAGATCACCACTCCTTGATTAGATCTCGGCTAACACGGGATTGGCCTCATATCCGAATTAGAGTGAACTCTTTTTCTTGTTTAAATAGTAACTCGTTGACTTCGTTCTTGATTTCAAGTGAGAAGAAGATTTATCTAAGTGAACCTGGCTTCAAGAAAGATCCCTAATAGCGGAGTTAGTATACCTTCAAAAGAAATGTACATTACTCTCGAGGAATGTCTTCCCACGTGTCACTAAGAGGACCTCCCTTGAAATCGAGCAATGCCTTGAATCTTGAACATAAAGAAAGCCCCAGATATTCGGATCAGACAATAAACAAAGCAGGAAGTAAATTCATTAAGCGAAATTAATAAGGCTCTTTGGAAAGCGACTACGGGGAAAGATAAATTCGACTATAACGTTCATAATGGAAGCTGGATTCCTGAGTCTTGAATTACGATACGGCATTCCTCTTATCATAAGACCATGCAATTTGAAGCGAAACACTTTCGAATTCCGAAATTTGTCGAACTTCAAACATTCGGGTGTAATTTGAAAATAAATTGGATTACGCATTCGGCTTCGCTCAAGCGATAACATCGAGATCAGGAAAATACAACAAAAATAAAAGATGAAAACGAGAATCTGCTCTAAAATGACGGAAATAAAAAATAAGAAAAGAAAAGAAAAGAAAAGAAAATAAAAGAAAATGAGCCTTGTTTATCGATTACTCTAAATGTAGCGTAACTACCTTCCTCATACGGATAGGCTGCGTATTTAGCATAGGGTTTTCGGTTGGGCCCCTAATCCCAGTATGGCTGCGTGGGTTTCAAAATGGTTTGGCGATTCTTTGTTCGAAATCGCGGACCGGTTTCCTTGTCATTACGACATCATCGTGTCGCGACATCAGTTTCCGCGTCGCGACCTCGGCTTACTCTATGTAACCTTGATTTGGTCATTGATGTGACATCAATATCTTGTATCAGCGACATCTTCTCACATCTTGGCGGTTTCAATTGTTCTCACGATGTCGCGACGTCGATATCTTGTCGCGACCTCAGCTCAAGTCATCTGGAGTCTTCAACTGATGTCGTCGGATGTCGCGACATCAATCTCTTGTCGCGACATCATCTTAGGAAACGTAGGCTTCAACTGGTTGCTCATGTTGTCGCGACATCGATATCTTGTCGCGACATCTCTTTATAGCTGCATCATTGATGCGAGTCGTTCGATGTCCGCGACGCCGATATCTTATCAGCGACCTCACCTTAAGGAGCTTCAACCTTGGTAAAAGCGAGGTCTTGTGTGCGACTTGATCTCACGTCGCGACGCATCGACGATTCGGCGACTTCATCGGTCGAGCCTCTCATAGCTTAAAGGTGTTTTACATTGTCGCGACCTCTTATCCTAGTCCACGACATCAACTCTTGTCGCGACCTCGCTAATCTTTATCGCTGACGGCGTCGTTCTCTTTCTAGCTCACAGTTTACCGCCCCATTTGCTTATACGGTACTACGTCACGACCTGCATCAAATTCCTTCAATTCTCTTGGTGTCGCGACCTCAGAATCTGACTGTGCAAACCCCAAAACTGCATCAATGAATCAGCCAATTGTTTTCGTTTCTGCTCTGCCATTCGACTGCACTTTTCCTCCACTTATTGCTGTATTTTTCTCACTGGTTTCTTCTTTCTTCCATTTTACACGCTAATAACGGATGGGTGAGTTTCTTCATATTTACGCCAAAGTAATTGTCTCTTTTGATATGAAAATTAAGCGAAAAATGGACTAAAAATAGATGACTTTTAAGCTCATCCAAACTCCCCAAACTTAAAATTTTGCTTGTCCTCGACAAAAGAAAAGAATTGTTGTCCTCAAACAAAAGGACATTTTTCCAAGTTTGGCTTTAGAAGTATTATTCAAATTTTTTTTTTTTTTCTAACTGGAATTAAAATATCACTATTATTTCAAAATTCAGTTTAAAATGCAAAGAATGTGAGCATGGTATACTTCTTATTACAAAATCACCTCGATAAACTAATGTATGTAACAAGCTCATTATTCAAGTCTTGTTTGTGGTAAAAGGGTCAAGAACTTCTTCTCACTTTGTATTAGATTTAGTCAATCTCCCCTGGAGGTTTTCAAACTGTTTATTAAAGTCTCATATGTCGGTTTTTATATTGATTCCACTAATGTAGGTGGATTCCAAACCTTCAAAATCAATCGTCTTTGGGCTTGTAATGTTAGGCTCGGGGTAAAAGGGTAGGATGAATGGGATTTTTAGCCAGATGATTACCTAAAACTCTTTTTCTTTTCTCCTCAATCGCTAGCTTCCTCCTTGTAATTCCCAAACTCCCCAAAACTTCATGTTCGGGGATTACTACCTGAATTTCTTCTTTCAAAGCCATTCTCAATTCTCTCTCTGTAAATCTAACTCGGGAAATTTTCTCTAATCACCCTTCAGACTGTAGCTTTGCTTTGCCTTTAGGCTTCTACCACTCTTAGCGAACTTTGGGCCAGAGTCTCCATACCAGATGGTATTAGTGGTACTAGGTGCTGAAACACCCCTAAGAACTTAAATTGTTCAAAGAGAGTTGAGCCGCCAAGACAAACACTATTCTTTTTAGCTTTCTCTTTGTGATTTTCCTGCCTTAGATCTTTCTTCCTTCACCTCCTCCATAATTTCTTTAGCTTTCCCAAATTTTAAACTCCCCCAAACTTTATCTCTTCCTCTCCTTGAGTTCCCTAGTCAATACAGGTTCTTACTCGGAAGATTGTGCTGAGTAAAGGATGGCTGGGGGGCTTTCACCTGGATTATCTCGAAACATGGAACACCTGCTCAAATTCAGTGGACTAAGGTGTATGCAAAAGCATTATACATAATGGTGGCCTGAAAGCTCAAACCGTTCAAGAATGGCCTCAGATCATTTTTGCCTGTTGTTTCTAACTAGGATTTCGCCTTAATCAATATTCAAACAAGTTCTGTGACTATGGATTATAATTCCCGAATTCCGTAAAATTTTCCTAATTTCTGCATAAAGTTTCAAAAGTGTTGTCGACGAGGTATTATTTCTTTCAAGACTCATATTATTCAATCGTCTAATTTCATTAGTACAATCAGAATTTCGTTACTTCGCACAGCCAATTTCCTATTACAACAAATTTAATTCGAAATACAACAAATATTCTCTTAATTCCAGCTTTTTTTTTGTTTTTTTTTTATTTTTATCTTCTTTTTCGCATAAATTCGAATAATCGTAAATATATCTCATTTCTAAATGTAAAATAAACTAGCACAGAAACACAAACCACAATTCATGATCAACCAAGTTGTAATTCAACAGAAATTTTATTCAAATATCAAAAGGACTTCGATATTGTACAAACTGTTTCAATTACAAACATTTTTCACTAAGTTCAAGAAAAACTCTATTTCCTGCTCTAAAATCCTATCTCTTCCGTAAGTTTGGTACCTCCTCTTCAAAAATTAGGTTCACTGCATCTTTGAGCTCTCGATGAGTGATCTGACCGCTAACAAGGTCGCTCAACAAATCGGGGGTCGCTTTCCACCTTTTCTTTGAGCTTGGTTGATGTGGATTCTAACTAATCCATATTCCTCTCATCAACCGCCTCTGATGAAACTACGCTTTTATGGAACACATAGTGGAATTGGTTTGTTTTCCGACCCACCTTCATTCCATGTAAAACAAGTTGTTTCGCGACCCTCGACGCCTCTTTCACTCCCTCATTCCCTTCCTTCATTCTTTTCGCTTGTTTCTAATTCCTTGTCTTCCATCCTTTATAAGGAGGTGTGTCTCTTGGGAAGAACAAAGTCATTTATGATTTCCTTCAATTTTCTATGGGAAGATTAAATGAGATTCTCCGATTTATGTCCCTTTTTGTATTTTCAATCCAGATTTCGGCTTTTCCTGGAGAATTTGGAACGTTTTTCTTGAATGCCTTAATTTTCTCCTCGATTATGCTCTTTGAAACTCGAATATTCCATGCATTTCGATTGTATCAAAGATGAATTCTCTGCTTTCGTATTTATTACTATTTATTCCTTGATAAATTGAAAATTGGGGTGAATTATTCCATGGACCTTGAATGAAACTAGACACAGGGTTAATGTTTTGACATTGTCTTTGAAGTTACTACATTAACTAATGGGCACAGTTCAGACATTAGCTACCTGAAGTCACGTTATCGGATTTCTGGGTTGTGACCTAAAAAAATTGGAATTATGACAGTAGAATGTCTTTATTTCCGCTATGACTAAATTTCATCAATTCGCTTTCTTCCACTTATTATTCTTCATTCTCTCACATCCTTTCGGGTCAAACCTCTCTCTCGAAACCTTGTTATGTCTCAAAACAATAAACAATCCAAATTACAAGACATCATAGTTGTTCAATGCTCAAAACAACCACAACTCAATTATTTTTATCATGGGTATGAAATGGACAATTTCTATTATTTCTATATTCAATAGTTAAGATTCCATGCAAGATAAAAAATAAAATTTCCAAACTCTTAATCATGTTACTAAATATAAAATCCTAACAATTATTTAACTCAAATAAAAGATAGAGAAAGGAACGAGAGACTCCTTTATTCCAAATATGTTATATCACCATTCGAATGTGATTTTAGAGATTCTTCTTTCTTCGTGCAATCTTCATTCTTTCCACAACTCAGCTGCTTAGCTTTTAGTCGGGACTTCCTTTCATTCAACCAATGTATCAATGCATCCATTAGCTCTATGGTCACAATTTGTCCATCACATTCCTTTGCTCTTCGCCGCTATTTCTCCTGGTTTCAAATGAGCTAATGTTGTATTCAAGAAAATCTTTCCTATCTCAGACATTTTGATCTCACTTCCCCATGTTCGAATTAGTACTTCTTGTCCAAAGAGGCGATGGAGAAATAGAATTTGCTGAATAAGCTCTCATTAGCTCCAGTGTTAACAATTCATATGGCAGAAGTTAAACCATGTCGCGTACCCATATCTCTGCAGTAGAAACAATAATCGCGAACACACCTCTCTGCTCACACACCATTCAACTTAACAAGATAGCCATCCCGAGGAATCTTCCTGTGTGCTCGCTTCGATCTTCGGGATGAGACAAGAACCGATGTTGCTCGACCATGGTTATCGCTAAGCCGGTTCGGAAGTTCAAAATCATTAGCATTGATTGTCAGCTCTGGCTCTATTGCTAAATATTTATCAGGATGAATGAATTTATAAATTCTCCATAGTTGTCATGCTCCTCGAGGTCTTTGTCGCGACATTCGGTCGGGCTACACCGCTTCCAATCCTTTATCTCGCTATGGTCAGATGAGATGTCTTCCCAAATCAAAGTACACGGGATCAATAAGATTAGCCTAATCAACAAACATTTTCAATATGGTCGTTAAAGGTCAAGTACAAAGATCCACTCGTACAAACGCTATTTTTGTTCTTTTCTTAAAAATGTCCAAATTAGTATTTCCTTCTTTCATCTGAATATTGATTACAAAATCCCTTCGATCCCCGGCAACGGCGCCAAAAACTTGTTAACCCGACCAAAAGACATATACAAATTTATGACACTATTACCAAAGGACTATTGTCTAATCCCAAGAACAAATGCCAAAAACTGCTAACCCGACTAAAGACATATACAAATTTATGACACTATTACCAAAGGACTATTGTCTAACCTGCAAGAATCCGCGCCAAAAAACTTGCTAACCTTATACTATATAAACCACCAATCTCTTAGAATAAATCATTTTCAAAGTTTGGTTTTTGTCTGATATTCCGCAAGTGCACAGTCGATTAAGTAAGAAATGATTTAAGTCCGTATATCGATCCCAATGTAGATCTCAAGAATTTTAAATCAACTACCCCGACTACTCACTTCATACTATTTGGACCATAAAAATGATAATAGATCCAAAGATTAAGGTGCCGGAAAATTAAACTAACAAAAGGAAAATCAACCGAACTACCCAAATAAACTGAAGATAAAGAATAGAAGAATAGTTAATTTCTAATAAAAGAAATGAACGTAATAGTTATCCTCGAAGACACATTAATAGAAACAGCTATAGTGAATCATCGACCATGCAGTTAATTTCGATAAAATTATTAGATCTCAAGTTTCAAAATCAGTCTACATGCTAGAGTGTACTGGATCTCTCCACACTCACATTTCATTATCTAATTCTTCTTGATTCTCTCGACCAGGTGGAACGATAACTACTTTTAAAAGGGACTCCTTAATCCGTATTTTCTTTCGCAATACTTCATACCCGCTTTATGGACTAAACCTTAGCTCCCAAGTTATCTATTGCCAAGGATATACAACTTCCTGGTGACGGCTTCCTCTTCGAAATTAGAATAGATCACCCTTCTCGATTAGATCTCAGCTAACACTGATTGGCCTCACTATCCGAATTGAGGTGAACTCTTTGCTTGTTTAAATAGATAACCTGCTCAACTCGTTTCTTGGATTTCTGGGCGAAGAGGATTTTATCTAAGTGAACTTACAAAGTCAAAAGATCCCTAATAACAAAGTTAGTATACCTCAAAGAAATGTACATTACTCTCGTGAATGTCTTCCCGTGTCACTGCAGGACCTCCTTGAAATCAGAGCAATGACGCAAAATCTTAATCTGCATAAGAAACCGATATTCGTATCCCAAGACAATAAACCCAAAACCGTAAGTAAATTCATTAACCGAAATTAACAAGTCGGGCTGAAACGAATACAGAAAGATAAATTCTCGACTATAACGCTCACTTAATGGAAGCCGATTCCTCACCATCAATTACACGATACAAAGGATTCTCTTATCATAAGAATAACTCCAATTGAAACTCAAACACTGACTCCATAAATTGTTCAACTTCCAAACATTCAAGTGAAGAATTTGAAAATAAATTGAATTATGCATTCAATTTCACTTCAAATTCGTATCCGTAAAATACAATCTAAAATAAAAAGATGAGAACAGACCGCTTCTAAATGACGGAAATAAAAATAAGAAAAAGTTAAAAGAAAAAGAAAAGAAAATACAAACAGGCTCAATTATCCGTGACTTCTCGTCAGGGTCGCCAAGCTACCTTCCTCTTCTCGATAGTCAAGCAGATTTATGTGGTTTTTCAAATTCTAATCCCAATGTAGCCTCGTGGGTTTCAAAATGGTTTGGCCCAATTCATCGCTTAAGTCGCGACTTCGCTTCTCAATATGACATCATCGACGCCGCTACATCAATTTCACGTCGGCCTCGCCTTACTCTATGTAAATCTTGATTTGTCATTCTGATGTCGCGACATCAATATCTTGTCGCTACATCTTCTCACATCTTGGCGTGTTTCACTGTTCTTTCCGATGTCGCTGACGCCGATATCTCGTCGCTGACCTCGCCAAGTCACCGCAGCCTTCAATCGATACGCCGGATGTCGCTGACATCAATCTCTCTTTGTCGCGACATCATCTTAAAGAACCGTAGGCTTCAATTGTTGCCTGCGTTGTCGCTTGAAGATCAATATCTTGTCGCGAAGATCTTTATGGCTCGCATCATTGATCCGTCGTTCGATGTCACGAAGATCGATATCTTCGTCGCTAACTCACCTTTAAGGAGCTTCAACTCTCAATCGAAAGCAGTCTCTGCGGTCGCGACTTCAACTTTCACGCCGCGACATCGCCTTGAGTTCCGCAGCCTTCATCAATCCAAACCTCCTGGCAGCTTAAAGGTGTTTCGCGGTCGCCAATCTCTATCCAGTCACGGACATCAACTCTTGTCGCTGACCGCACGTCGCCGACGCCGCTCTCTTAGCTCCTGGTTACCCTTCAGCTGCTTATCTAGTACTTACTGTCGCGACCTGCATCAAATTCCTTCACTTCTTCGTGTCGCGAATTTAATTTGACTGCAAACCCCAAAACTCGCATCAATGAATCGCCCAATTGTTTTGCTTCATTCCGCCATTCGACCGTACTTTTCCACTTATCGCTGTATTTTCACTGCGTTCTTCTTTTCTTCCATTTTACCTCGCTAATAACAGATGGTGAGTTTCTTCATATTTCGCAAAGCAATTGTCTCTTTTGATATGAAAATTCGCGTAAAAATGTAACTGCAAAAAATAATAGACTTTTAAGCTCATCATTACTACACCAAGATATCACTTACAAGTTAATATTTTTATCCAAAGATAAAATATTAATAGAAAGTGTCCGATATCTTGAGATGGGGTTTGCCTTATTTGAATTTTTTTTCTGGCTTTGCATCTTATGAGTTTGTTTCTGGCTTGTTTATTTGCTCTCTCATTCATTTACTAGTTATGCTTCTAACATTAATGCCAAGATTAATTTTATTCCTGTTAAATGGCACAAACTTCAAGACATGGCATGAGAACCTCCAAATAGTTCTCGGTGTTATGGATCTAGACCTTGTGTTAAGGGTTTCTTCTCCTGCAACTCTTACTGTTGAAAGTTCCTCTGATGTAAAGAGGAATATTGAAAGGTGGGAGAAGTCAAATCGCATGTGTTTGATGATCATTAAGAAGGCCATTCGTAAGCATTCAGCATAATATCATAAAGATAAAAACAAACAAAGAGTTCTAGAAGAAATTAAGAATATCAAAAAGAATGAAAAGTCTAAACAGTACACTTTTGGCAAATCTCATCTCAATGAGACATGGAAGGTAATGGGAAGACAGAGTGAGTACATTATGGAAATAACTGATTCGCTTCAGTTAAGAGCACATAAACTTGATCTCTCGAGGATTTGCTTGCGGCATTTGGTTTTGATATCTCTTCCCACACACTACCAATTTAAGGAGCTACAACCCGCTAAAAGGAGACTTGGTCTCTTTAATTATTCATCTCACATTGTGTGCAAGAAGTATGTTGCTGAAGCAAGAAAAGATAGAAAGTGCTCATTTGACTAGTACTTCCAAGGATAAAGGAAAAGAAAGAAGGATAAAGAAGCCGCAGAGGTTCCAGAACCCTAAAAAACCCTATGAACTTTGGATCGCAAGAAGCTCAGTCTAAAGTACTTACACATTTGGGGGATGTCCAATCGAAGCAAGGTCTTATAGGCACATGAAAAGAAATTGATTCAAGAACCGTTATTGCTATTTTATCGATACTTGAAAGATCCAGGTTACAAATTCTATGATCCCCTACTACTAAATCAATTTATGAGACGGAAATGCTCAGCCTTTTCGAGGATGTTGAGTTTCCGATGGGGAGATATGATAGAGATTTTGCTTTTGAAGAGTGAATATGCTTTTCTGATATTCCCACAAATTTTCATTGACATTGATCAGGCTCCTATACCTGACATTGTTCAAGAAGCATATCCAAATCAAAACAATATCCAAGAACCTCCTGTTCCATAAGAACAAACTCTACCTCCTCCAGAACCTATGTCATTAAGGAGATCCACTAGAGAAAGGAGAAGTGCATTGCCAGATGATTATATTGTATTTCTTCAAGAACATGAGTTTGACATCAAAGCAAGGGAAGATGATCCAATCAACTTCCGCCAAGCCCTGGAAAGTTTTAAATCTCAAGAGTGGATTGATGCCATGAATGAAGATATCAAGTCCATGAAGGACAATGACGTTTGGGATCTTGTCCCATTGCCTGAAGGTGTGAAACTCATTGGTTGCAAATGGATATTTAAAACCAAGAGGGATTCGAAAGGTGATGTGGAGAGATACAAAGCTCGTCTTGTCGCTAAAGGTTATACACAAAAGGAAGGCATTGATTATAAAGAGACTTTCTCTCCGGTTTCATCGAAAGACTCTTTTAGGACAATAATGGCACTTATGGCGCACTTTGACCTTGAGCTTACGCCATTAAGGAGATCCATTAGAGAAAGGAGAAGTGCATTGCCAGATGATTACATTGTATTTCTTCAAGAACATGAGTTTGACATTGGTGCGGTGGAAGATGATCCAATCAACTCGCTGCCTAGAAAGTTCTTAATCTCAAGAGTGATTGATGCCATGAATGAAGAGATCAAGTCCATGAAGGAAAAATGAGTCATTGGGATGTTGTCCTATTGCTCTGGAGGTGTGAAACCCATTGGCTGTAAATGGATATTTAAACCAAGAGGGATCTCAAAGGTGACGTGGAGAGATACAGCTTCGCCTCACGCTAAAGGTTATACACAAAAGAAGACATCGACATAAAGAGACTTTCTCTCCGCTTCATCGAAGACTCTTTAGGATAATAATGGCACTGGTGCACTTTGACCTCAGCTTCATCGATGGATGTTAAGACTCCGCATTTCCTCAATTTTATGACATTGATGAAACAATCCATATGGTGCAAACTTAAAATTTTGTGTCTGAGACACAAAGAGGATGGTTTCCAAGTTAAAGAAATCTATCTATGGGCTTAAGCAAGTTCTTCCTCATCAATGGTATTACAAGTTTCCATCAAGTTATCATTTGGCTCCGTTTTGAAGATGAATACGGTCATGATCTGATATACCATAAGTTCGGGGCCAGAGTGTTAATATTATTTGGTTTTATATGTTGATGACATATTGTTTCACACCACAACGATATAGGCATGTCGTATGAAACCAAGAGATTTTATCAAAGAAATTTGAGATTTAAAGATTCGCTGACAAGCCAGGTTAGGTATACGATACACCCGGATTCCATCTCGGGAATACTTGGTTTATCACAAAGAGCTATATTGTGAAAATTTTAAAAGGTTTTACATGATTGCAAACCAAAGGACACCCTCGGTGGCTAAGGGAGAGCAAATTTAGTTCAAATAATGCCCCAAAAATAATTTCAGATTCGGGGATGCAACAGATTCGCAAGGCCGCACAGGAAGTCCGATGTATGCTCAAGTATGTACGCGTCCGGATATTGCGTACATTGTCGCATGTTGCGTATATTTAAGCAATCCTCGAAAGGATCATTGATATGTCGTTTTGTCACGAGGTACTTACAGAACAAAAGACTACAATGCTCACTCTATCGAAAAGTCGATCGCCAGGATCAATGGATATTCTAATTCGACTTTGCCGATGCCGAGATAGCATGAACTACTCGTGCCATATCTACTTACTCTGTCGGATATGCTATTGATGTTACTTAAAACACTCGACACAAATCGCACCCATTTCATGTTATTTTGGCATTATTTATATACTCAAAAAGAGATCCCGACAAGTGCTATTCCAACACAGCTTCTGACGAAAAAGGAAGAACATTTTGCTTTGGGAGCAAGGCGAGTAGGCAAGGAAGCACCGCCACGTCATGACGCCTCCACGCCGCGACGTCACCGTCACACGGAGGTCAACCGTTACGTCAACCCGCTGACGCCGCGACGCCCCATCGCCGCGATGTTTCACGCCGCGCGCGACGCCATCGCCGCCGCTGACGCCACCAAAATTTGATCTGCATCATAAACGCAAATGAACGCAGACCGGCTAACGCGCGCCGTGAGATCTTAATCGGCAACCCAATGTGAGATCATGAGATCCCCTCGATTTTCAGACAGCTTTTCCCAATTATTTTGACATCGCTAGACCATGGAGGATGTTCTTCATTTACATAATATCTTTCTTTCATGATGTTCTAAAACCCTTTCTAGAATACATCAAACTCCGCCATCACTATGGATTAGAATTTAATCTTTCATGTTAATCAATCGTTGTTAGTTTATCACACTTATACTGCATACAGTTAATTATATGATAATATCTCGCTAATATTAACATACTTACAATCAAGATCCGAGATTAGAGATGTGGAGGGTATTCAGGATCTGGGTAGAAAGAAATGCCTTTAGCCACTGGCACAGAGATATTCAACCTATGGTTGGTCAACATTAAGCATTTCTGAATACCGAGTCGAGATAGATGATATACTCGATTCTATTCACGAAATAGGCGAATATACCTCGAGAGAGGATATCTCGTAGGTAAGATCACCTCGCCATTGATATATTATAAACAATCTGAATAACAACATCTTTAGAATAATAATCCATCGAATGTGATATAGATTTAACTTTGTGCTCTCATTATCAATTCACCAAAACCAATAGTTTAGTTACAAATAAGATTAAACCATCTTAGAATCATTCATTCGCATATTGTCCGAAAAGCAGAAAATCTCGTAGTCAATTCATCTTCCTCGTGGATCGATACTGCGACACTAGTACACCATATTACTTCGTGAGGCGACGCTGCGTAATTTCAAGGCCAGATAAAGCATATTTTACACACCACGCCACCGCTGTTTTACACAAGGCCGGGAAAGTGCTTAAATTGATATAGAGTAGTAAGCATATAGATAATATTCTGAATTTTTTCTTTATTTTTTTTGTTATTTTTACAAGTACTGGTAATTGGGTTTTGTTAGTTTGTGTGTTATCATAAAGATGTGTTTTAGCTGAGCGCTACGCGACAAAGAAACCGAATTAATCAACACTTGTGTGGATCCCCGAGCGAAGACTTCGCATAGATTATACGAGAATGTGAGAAATCGTACGCAGTAGAACGCTAATAGTCATGGAAAACACCGGGTTAACAAGATTTGCGTGGAACAAACTGACCACAGAGAAGCCGAACTAGAAATCAAGCGTTTCAAAGTTATCTATACAAAATGCATTTATCCAGACATGCTATTATGAGTTCGTTTCTAATTCTCCAGCGCTTGTTCGCACAGCTAATCGACGGCCGCTAATTCAAGCAAACAATTTTAATCTGAAGTCGCCACAAGACAAACAGCTTCGTAACATATTGTTCCAATGGACTACCCCATGAGAATCCGAACATGCATTTGACTAACTTCCTCGAAGTTTGCGATACCATCAAATACAACGGGGTCACTGAAGAAGCCCTAAGATTGCGATTATTCCCACTTTCACTCGGGGATAGAGCCAAGCATTGGCTAACCACACCCACCGTGACCATTACTACACGAACGAGCCGGGTACAAAAAATTTCACCAAATTCTTCCACCGCCAAAAATTGCAATAACCGTGCAAGAAATCAATACGTTGACAACTTGAAGGGAGAACTGGCGAAGCATGGGACAGTCTCCATGAGTTATTATGGAAGGTCCTCACCACCGACTCAACCGTGATGGGATGCAAGTCCACACCTTCTACAATGGTCTCGAGAAATACAACCCGAACAATGATAGATGCCTCACCGGAGGATCATTGATGAAGAAACCACACTCAGCGTATGAGATATTGGAAGATGTCAAAAAGAACTAACACTAATCGCTCCAGAGAGGGCTGACCAAGAACACTTCCGTGGGTGGTACAGATAATGCGCTTCTCAACAACTGTCAATCATGGGCATGCCTAACTGGGCGCTTGAATGACAACAGAACGCCTAATGCCATACGTACTAACCTCGGGAATTGTGTGACTTTAGGGGACAAAGATAGTAGTGCAAAGATTGTCACTCTGAAAACTCTAACAGAGCAAGCTCACGTGTCGAGGTTTACGTAATCAATCACAACCACAAGGACCGTATGGGGGAAATGTAGCCTACCGTAATCAGACCAGGCTGGCGGGGTGGCGTAACAACTGCGATAACTGTAATAACCAAGGATACGGGTATGAATAATCGAATATGCCATCAAACCGATAAAGTGGAACCACCTCCCGAGAAAGATGGACTTAGAGCAAGCCCTCGCACAATGATGACCTCCCATTCTCGCTTCATGAATGAGACTGGGGCAAATATGCCAGCTAGCAAACCTGGGCCTGAACAATCATAAAGACAAATAAGAGTTTGAGGTTCAACAAGAAACAATAACTGCTGACGTAGTGCTGGGCGGATCATTACCGCTACTCCTGAGGTAAACCCTAGAGGCGAAGGAAAAGAATACTGCAAGGCTATCACTCTAAGGAGTGGAAAAGAGTTGGAAATCTCAAAGCCGCCACTAGCAGTAAGAGAATTGAAAATTAAGGAGCAAGACCAAAGCATCCCAAAGGACCAGATGCAAACCGAGCAACCCCGAGATACTATAGCAGTCAAAGATAATAAGCTTAGTGGAAGGAATCACTAAAACGTATTGTAAAAACACATGAACCCGTCACATACCAATTCGTATCCTCGTAGGTTGAAGAAGCAAGTTAGAGAAGTAATTTGCAAAGCTTGACATCTTCAAGAAGCATATTAATATAACTTTTCGAGGAAAATCGAGAACACGCTGCCACGAAAAATTCATGAAAAGATTCAAGCGAGTAAGAAGAAGTTAGAGGAATATGGGACCATCGCTTTAACTGAGGAATACAGTGCCATCCTGCAAAAGAAGCTTCCCCTAAAACTTCAAGATCCTGGTAGCTCTATATATACCATTCTCTAGGGAATCCGTGATCCGAAAAAGCCCTCAGGTGACTTGGGAGCCAGCATCAACTCGATGCCGCTTCGATGTTTAAAAAGGTTAAAGTCAGAGAACCAAAATCGACTACACCGCTTGCACCTCATAGGTCTTATCAACATCCTCGGGTATAATCGAAAATGTCCTAGTAAAAGTGGGTAAATTCGTTTCTTCCAGTTGGTAATTTCGTCATTCTGTATTACGGAGGAAGACGACTACCAATTATACTTGCACCCTTCCTAGCCACCTTAAAAGCTCAAATCAATGTGCAAGAAGCGCTTAACCTAAACCAAGAGTCCAAGGAAGAGAGGATCGCTTTCATGCATTCCGTACCTCATGAAGCATCCGACGACGATCCAATCGGCGATATCTTTAACCCTCGCAGATACGTGAGATTTCGCAAGGCGATGAGAAAAAATTTCAGGATAAACCGCCGTAATGCGCACACCGAGAAGGGTAAGGGCATGTACGTAAGAGTATTTCATCCACCTGAACATGGGGTATAATACATTAGTGCTGAGACGCTGTGAAATTTCCCACTTTCTTCTCTACGAATATCGCACACTGAGATTCAGGGACGTCGAGCTAACGACATTAAACATAGCGCTTCTTGGGAGGCAACCCAAGTTTTCTTACTTTTTGAAGTTTCAAGTTCTATTGGGTATTTTCATCAATTTTTGATTTCTATTTGTGTTCATGATCTGTTTTGTTGTGTGTTGATCTGTTCAGTCCTGAACATATGTACAACTACAGAGTTGCCTCATCACAAAGTGACCATTTTCTTATAGATAGAGAATTTCTAAATCGAGGTTTTGTTGCTCAACTAATCTTGTGCCCTTCACACGTCAGCGACGGAGATTCTCACGCCGCTGACGCCAAAATGTCACTCTCCGCCACGCCGCGACGCGGAATCACGCCGCGACGCCACCTCGGCGTCGCGGTCACGCCGCGACGCGAGATTCACGCCGCGACGCCATCGACAACCTTCACGTCAGCGACGCGGACAATTTCACGCCGCGACGCCAATTCGGTCACGCCACACGCCGCGACGGGTTTCACGCCGCGACGCCATTCGGGTATCGTTCACCACGCCGCCGATCGCGGATTTCACGCCGCGACGCGGGCAAATATGTTCTCCGTCACGCCGCGACGTGGTTTCGCGACGCCGCGACGCGTGACCGGTTCAAAACCAGAACAGGCCATTTTCGCCTTCATCTCGCACAACCTCTCACCAAACCCTAGCCTCCGTCACGGCCGTGACCTTCGAAGCTCAGAGCCTCACCGGTCAGATCTCCATCTTGCTCGAACCCACCGTAGTCACCCATCAGCTAGTTTTGGATCATAGTGGCCTTTCCCACCATCGTGCATCCGATTCGTTTGGGGTACATTAGACTAGGGTTCACTGTTTTACTTAGTTCCAGAGTCCTCAGAGAGGTCTTCATTTCGTTAACTAGGTTTTAGAGTACTTTGAGTCATATTCGTACGTGTTAAGGCTTAAGTAGCTTTGAGTCCCCTTAGCGGTATTGCACATTAGGTGTTTGAAGTTTTGTCTAGATTAGGATGTCCGCAAGCGGCAGAACTACTGGCTACGAGCTCAGCCATGGAGGCCCCGATCTACTGACGCTTCACGAACGCGACGTCATGGACGCTTTAGCATAATTTGCAAAAACCGATCTTTCATTAAGGAGAAGGGGTTTCACCACCTCGAAGATTTTAGGAAACCATCGAGGCCAAGGGTCAGCGTACTCGCGCCAACCCCTCGCCTACCGCCATGAGCCGTAGTTCAATTCTACGCCAACCTCGCTTCCCACGTCATCAAAAGGTCAGGTGCGAGGTATATCGGCCGATTTCCCCAAATACGGAAGTCGATCAATAGCTACTATGGCCTAGAGGTCCTTCACTCTTCGACACCACAGCACCCCCGATCATCATGAGGTCATCCGAAAGTGCTGACCAAAGGTCGTGGCGCAGCGGCGGATCAACAGGCCATGTCACGCTGGGGAATTTCTCAAGGCTGGGCATTTGGCCTACATTCCTAAGGTGTGGCATCATTTATCACTTCGCTTTATAACGACGATTTAATGTGTGAGGTGATCGCCGCCTCGCTTCAATTACTTATTTACAGGATATACCATTTGATCGCCATGTGTTATCGAGGATGCCATCCTCCATAACCGGGAGGCTAAGATGAACCTGGGGCACCTTTTTCCGATTGCCAAACAAGCTTCGGTGCCCCTTGCAGATCACTGGAGGCCTCGTTTGATCCCACAAAGCCATATTCTGGCTAAGCCGGACACACTGTGTCCCGCAACCTGAGGGGGTGTATGACTCGGGACACGAGCCATCGGACGAGGATGAGCTTCCGGACTGGCGGTAGGCTCGCTGCGGGACTGGTGACACCCAAGAGATTATCGTCGCCTCATCTCGACCTCCACCACCACCCTCAAAGAAACAGAGACCGTCCTCCTAGCTCCTTCACCCGATATTGAGGACCCTGCAGCCTACTCTCACTGAGCGCTGACGCATTCTCGATGGAGACCCAGAGCACCGAGTCCTCTGCATCAGATATGGAGGCTACCGCGGCCGACATGCAACGTTCGCCAATCAAAGCATCCTTCAAAGAAGAAGAGTTATGTGCCTAAATTTCTACAGCTTCATAGCATTCCACTGCACTAACGCCACCGGGCCCCAGCGACTCTTGTGGAGCACCCTTTACCTTCATTTTTATACAACAAAGGACACCGATCTTCGCTTTGGGGAGGGGTATTTTGTTATGTTTATTTCTAGCCGTTTTGTTTCCATTATTTTCGTTAGTAGTTTATAGCATTTTATTGTTCGTGATATGAGTTGTGTTTTATTTTAGTACCGCATGCATCCAGTAGGTTAATGTCATATTTTATTTATCTTTGCATTGATTTTTTTGTTATGATTGATAATTACATTATACCTCATTGCAAGAGTGATAGTTATAGCGCTACGTATGTCCCCAGTTAAAAATTGAGGATCATTTCACTGGATTGCACTATAGAAGTGTTCTGGAGCACAGGTCGCTGATACTCCTGTGAATAGTTGAATAAGTGAAGCGGCCGCTGAACTAATTCGTGCAAGACACCAATTCTCAAAGACCCTATCGTGACACACACACATTAGTGACTTGAGTATGCATAGAGGCCAACAATCCATTAAAACAACCGTCCGGAGACTAACCATTCAAGTGATAGACACCTAATGAAAAGAGGACGCCATCGAGCCCCCAACCAAAAGAGAAAATACAAAACAATAGAAAAAGAAAAAGAGAAAAGAAAAGAAAAAGAAAATGATAAAAATAGGTATAAGTATAGAATGTTTCGATCATCCAACTAACCCTTAGTACGTCCGAGGCCTATCAAAGCCCACGCCCCGAGCCAATCGTCGAGTCATCGACTTCCAACGCTCCGCTACGACGTAAGATGGATCGCTCACGCAACCCAGGGCCATTGAGTCGGCTAGCTGTTCGCGGTCAGCGACCAAATGCCCGTGCCCTTAACCAACCGTGTGGAGTCACCACGGAACCCCGCCACAGGACACTTAACTAAAACTGCCAAGCACTAGGTTCTTTCCGCTTTTGTTACATAGAAATTTCTAGTTTTGTTGTCATGAATAAATAGGTGCGTCAGTATCCTTGTTTAGTTTGCTTCTTCCTAATAAAAAGCTCGAACTTAAGTCTGGGGGGTATCGGAATTTAGTGACATTCCGAGGCCATCCACCATGAGCACATGTGGGTTTCGGGAACACATCACTACTGGAGTTGATGCACCAATGGCCACCTACTTCAATCGGTTACCGAAAGTCAAGGCGTATGTATGTCCTCATCAACACGACAAAACATCAGTATGCGAATTAGTCCAAATTGATCCATTATTTTTCAGCATGAGCACACATTGTCTTAAGGTTGGGGTCATATGGTGTCGAGTGTGTGTCCTGTTCAGAGTCGGCCTGCTCGGCGACAAGCAAGAAATTGTCGCTGATGAGCGCTTAAAATACTCCGGGACACTCGCCGCCTCGCATTTTCATGTTGTTTTGCATTATTTATATAGCTTGGGTGTTAGACTTCGATTAAGTGTTTATTCTCGGGAATACAGTTGACGAGGCAAGAAGAACATCTTCGTGCTGGAGCACGCGAGTAGGCAAGTGAAGACCGCACGCCGCGACGCTCCACGCCGCGACGCCACCAAGTCACGACGCGGGCGTCAACTATTACAGAAGTCAACTCGTTTCACCGCCGCGACGCCCCTTCACGCCGCGACGTCTCTCACACGCCGCGACGCCATCACGTCAGCGACGCCACCAAAAATTCTGGATCTCATCATTAAATGCGAGGGGCCTTGAATCGAGGGATCAAGGACGTACGCCGAGAGACTGAATCGAGAACCTGCAATGTAGACTTCAAGGATCTCTCGATTTTTGCATTAGTTTTTCCACTATTTTGATTATCATGATCATACGAGGATGTTCTTCTATATTATATGTATTATTTCTTTCCTTCATGATGTTCTAAACCTCTTTCAGTGGTTACATCAAACCCTGCCAACGACTATGGATTAGAATTTAATCTTCATGTTAATCAATGTTGTTAGTTTATCACATCCGGCTCTATACCCGCATGTTAATTATATGATAAATATCCGGCCAATATTAACATGTTACTTACAAGATCCGAGATTCGAGAGATGAGTAGACCAAAGATCCGGTAGAGTAGCCTACCGATTCTCTGCAATAGGAGATATCTCCGACCGAAGGTGGTTTTGGTCGAACATTACATCAATACCGAGTCGAGATAGATGATATACTGATTCTATTCACGAACAGCTAATATACTCCTAGAGAGGATATCTCGTAGGTAAGATCACCGCCATTGATATTATAAACAAATTCCTGAATAACAACATCTTTAGAATAATAATCCATCGTAATGACAGTAGAGATTTAACCCAGTTCCTCATTATCAATCTCACCAAACCAATAGTTTAGTTACAATTTCGCATTAAACCCATCTTGTGAATCATTCATTCGCATATCACCTGGTGCGCAAAATCCGTAGTCAATTCATCTTTCCCCGTGGATCGATACTGCATTACTCAGTACACTATACACTTGAGGCGACGCGTGCACTCAAGGCTGGAGGTGGCGATATTTTACACACCACGCCAAATTCTGGTCACCATAATTGGAAGAGTGTTAAATGCCTATCAGAATTTCTTCAACCATGCGGCGTTTCTGAGTTTGTAGCTTGTTAAGAGGCATCCAATCATGAAATATGATTGCGAAATTTTGTCACAGGGCTACGTATTATGGATGGCATTGAAAGACCACTTAAGTTATTTTGTGACAATAAATCAACAATACTATATTCCAGCAACAATAGGAGTTCGACGAAGTCAAAATTTATAGACATCAAATTCTAGTCACAAATATGGTTCGTGAGCAGACTTATATCTATAGAAAGACATTGAGACAAACCCAAGGATTGCGCATCCACTCGACTATGGGATTACCAATTGTTGTCTTTCATGAGCACACCGCTTCATATGGGTGTGGTTTCTCTTCAAGATGTGTCGCTTTAGTGATTTGTAGTTTAGATGCTTTTAGATACTTTTGTTATGGATATTATGGATTTAAGGTTATTTTATCATAAAGAACCATTCAGTTTTCATCCACTTTAAGATTTTGTATGGTTTGATCTGCACGCCTCGCCCCGAGGGTGTATTTGAGGTGTAACTGTATGTGCATCAAGGGCTTCCTTAATTATTTTACCGCTTACAATATAATTTTTGAAGTCGCTAAGGGTGAAATTATAAAGTTTTCGTAAAGAATTGTATACTTTTGCAATTAAGGAAAGTGGATGGGTGAAATTCCAATTATGTAATTTTAAAAGGATAATAATAATAATAAATTACCATAATTGTTCAGGGAAGCCTAGAAAATTCTCTAGATCTTGGATGATCAAATCTGATCGTGTCGTTAAATTGCCTGCCGAAATCTATGACCCGTAAAAGTTTCGTCAATTTTGAGATAGTCGAATATTTTATGAATTCTTCAGATGATAAATCGCCGCTGATTCTTTCGTGACTAGATTTTACAAAAATCTCTAAGTTTAAAATATGGAGTTAAAGTTCATTTAAAATAAGTGAACTAAAAAGAAATAAAAATTTTCAGGATAAAAATGAACCCGAATGAAATAATAGAAATTGTTTATCCAAATAATAATAATAATAATTAGAAAAAAAAAAACTAAAATCAAAAACGAGATAAAATCAGAAAGCAAAGTGAAACTGACAGAGAGAGTCTCATGAGAGGAGGATTTTTATTTTTCTTCTCGTTGTTTTCTCATATTTACGGAAATCTGACCGTATGCTTAATCTGAAAGCAGGCGCAAAGCTAAGATAATGCTATAAGAGCTACACATAGGTACCAATATCTTAACCTTTTGTCAAACTTAAAAGGTAGGAAATTTCCTACTGTATTATTTCTCAGAGCCTAAAGGCTATAATGGTATGAAATTTTTAAAGGCTGTAGTTAGTCGTGAACTTCAATCCCAAAATTTTGTATAGATCGAGTTTAGGAATTTTAGAATTGATCATGTTCTGGACAATCTCGACCTTTGATCTGCTTATCATTGATTTCAAATTTCGTGATTGTAGTTTCGACAGACGGTAATTTTCGAACAGCTGCATTTTTAGACTCTCTGAAAGTCCCCGAGTCAAAAGTCATTAAAATATATACACGTACGAATGCCAGTAGGACATTTTGGTCAATTCACATCATATTATCGAGTGTCCTATCGATCAGATCAAAATGCAAAGACGTAAAGCTGCTGTAATCGTCGCCTCGATATAAATAATTTCTAAAAGCCTTATGTATTTCTATTAAAACGCGAACCTATGCATTTTCGCATTTCCTTTGTACTGATTGTTTATGATTCCTTGAAAGCATCCGACGGAATCTAGAGTTGTTTCGACAAGATTGAAAAGAATTATCGAGAAATGAGTACTCAAAATCCTTTTCTAAAACGAAAGTGTTTAAATTACAAGTTTGTAAAGTAATTTGAAAATATAAATTTATAAAGCATTTTTTTTTACCTCTCATTTGTTATACTCAGCAGAAAAGTTTGATTTCAGTATTTAAGAAACAGTTTGGCCTGGTTTAGCAAAACCCCTAGATGGCACGCCGCTTCCTGGCCGATGTATTTTGACATGCATGGCAAGGTTACTGGGATATTATGATCAACTATATCAGCTCAAGGTCGATAATCAAGCTGGGACGGAATATATAGCTGAGTCGCCTCCGCGACACTACGGTATATAGTTAGCGCTACCGACCAGTACATGGCGCATGAGGTGTCAGGGTTCGAGGTTCCATCACGGCATTTTGTCTCGAAGTTTCCATTATATTTATAGAGATCCCGCCCGCTCACTACGCCAGATCATCTTAGCTCTGCAAGGTTCGAGAGTTCACTACCATGCCGTGTTCCGAGGTTCAGGCATCACGCCTAGGTATTTCGTAAATGGGCCACAATGGTTGGTACTTGATTTACAAGATAGCACTTAAGATATTAACCACCACCGAACAAATTTTCGCCAAAGATAATTAGTTTTCGTAATCTGGTTAAAGAAGATAAATAGTTTTCGTACGCTTTTAAGAAATGGTTTTCTTGTTAGCAAAACTCGCTTTTCTCATAAATGCTTATAACCATTTCGTATTGTATTTTCATATTATGTATACATACAAACAGACAACATTTAACTTATAAGACTTTACTAAAGCCTCGCTTCTACTACACTCTTCTGCTTAAAATAATTTTTCAAAGTGTGTATTGAAGCCGAAAAAGACCTTTCCAAGATTCTTTACTCCCAGACTGTTATATAAGATAAGGTGTAAATTAAAAATAGTAAAAGTTAAAACGCAGTATTTGTGACATGTAAATATCTTTTGTAAAATATGCCATGGTTTTAAGAAAAACAGTACATGATAAAATTATGTCAGATCGATCCTTATCTTATATATTTCACGAGAATCTGCAGGTTCTTTATCATTGTGAATGGACATCTGGAAAACATCGAGTTTATATTTTTGTTATACAAGTGATTTGTATTTCTGGTCGACTCCACCGTGGCAAATGCGATGTCGCCGATTTTCTGCAACTAAAGGTGATTTTGATAGAAAAGGAAAATTTTATAACCCACGCTTCAAATACAACAAAGTAGTTTCTTTAACGACTTAGCTTCACGGTAACTTGTCAACAGCGAGCTTGGCCGGGAGGTTACTCGTGGAGTTGCCTTCTACAGATTTCTCACACCAGGGAAGGGGTCCGCTGCTGGTATCAGCGCTTTTAAAGATAGTTCACCGCTTTTTCGCAGACGCTTTCCATGTATTTCCTATAGAATTGTTTTTTTATAATAATGATTTTCCTATTGCAACCTATATTGTTTTGCTAAATCCTTGCATGCATCAAATATTGAAAAGTGTCACCGAATCTTTTAATCTTGAAATTCACAGCATTATGTCTGGACGAGGTCGTAGAGGTCGATCTAGGACTTCCGCAGGAGGCACCACCAGAGAGATATGTCGGCACACCCTCAGATTCGAAAAATGCTTCAATGAATCACCCAAAGAGAATCCACGAGTCGCAGCACTGTGGCGGTAATTCTCGACGCATGGATCAGTTATATTAGATTGTTACAAAGAAGTACCCCTCGTAATTTGAGCCCAGAAGAGCAAGAGGGCATGATAGCATCGCGCCTCTAAAATTGTGGGCTAAAACTTACATGCAATTACCACCTGCAGGCAAATGCATTCTATGGCTAGACAGAGTTAGTGAAATTTATGCAAGACGGGGTGTCTGGGATGAGCAGAAGTCCTCTTCGTGGTTCTCATACAAATGCACAAGGACCGGTGGAGGCCATTAAGAGGGAGACACTTACAAGTGAGTCACTCGGGGACCGGGGCCCCGACAGCATTTACGTGGCGCATTTTACCCGCAGCTATCAGATGGTGCCTATTACAAGTGTGAAGGCTCACTTTATCCGAGACTGTCCACACATAGTCGTGAGACCTTCGAGGTGGTGTACAGTATATCTACCCCAGCACCAAATGTCCTGGCCAGTCGGGTAGGGGTGGTTTAGCAGAGGTGGCGTGACAACACCGGGTGAGGTCGCGTAGGGCAGCAGAGGTAAGACCTGACACAAATCTGCAGTGGTACTCATACTGCATTCTGGGTATTTACAAATACACAAATAGAGGCAAGATGCATCACCATACGTGATTACCGGTATGATTTCGCTACAATCAAGGATACATATTATTGCTGGACCTGTGAGCCACTCATTCATTTATTTCAAAGATTCATTCACCGAGAGGTACCGACAGTCCCACTTATGATGGTCATATGGTGGTTTCCACACTAATGGGGATACTATGATATCCGGGAAGATAATCTAGGTAGCAGATCGCATCCTGCACAAGGATTTTCCAGCACTCGATAGTGCTAGTATCCATGATTCGACATAACTGGGGTATGGATCACATTCAAGCATGTAGCCACCGTGAGATTACATAAGAAAGAAGATTGGTTCAACCAGAGGAACCAGGCGTGATATTTCAGGGAATCAGAAGAGAGATCGCCCCTAGTCTCATTAATGCCAAGACCGCCGGAAAATGCTTCTAGTTACTGCGTGTTATTTGGCATTTCCGTGGTGATAGGAGATAAGAGGGGAGCACCGTATCGAAGACATCCCTATTAGTCAAAGAGTTCCTATGTCTTCCAGATGATATTTGCTTACTCCTGATAAATAAATTGAAATTCTTTATCGAATCTGGGCTCATGGACTGAGTCGAGTATCCATTCCCCATACAAAATGGCGCCAAAAGAGTCGAAAGAATCAAGGCACAATTGGAGGAATTGCTAAGGGCTTCATCCGACCTAGTACCTCACCGTGGGGAGCCTCCGCCTTCTTCAGAAAGAAGAAAGACGTGAAGTTTACTGGCAAAAGATGACTACAGACAAAATTAATCGGCGACAATACGCAACCAGTATTCGCTTCCTCGTATAGATGAGCTATTTGACCAATTGCATGGATCTCGTATATTCTAAGATTGACCTAAGGTCAAGCTTACCACGCTTGAGGGTCCTGATAAAATGATGTTTCTAAGACCGCCAGAACGAGATACTATTACTACGAAGCCCCTTGCAGAGCGTTATTCGATCACTAATGCCCCCAGCCTATGCCTGGCGGATTTGAGAATGTGGTATTCACCTCAGATGATAAGTTCAGGATCGTATTCACGATGACATTCTAGTGTATCAGCAAAATTCGCAGGAACACGTAGAGCATCTCCGGATAGTATCAAGGATTCTGCAGAGCGCCATATACGCTAAGTTTAGTAAGTGCTACGGTCGGACAAAGTAGCTTTCGTCATGTCATTTCACATGGTATTAGTGTGATCTCAAGATCGAAGCTATAAAGGAATCGAAGCCGCCAATAAATGTTTCAAAGTCCATAGCTTTCTCTGATCGCGTGTTATCACAGGAAATTTGTTGAAGGATTTTCAAGATAGGCAACCCCGTCACTCAATCTATTGAAAAAGGATCGTAACTGAGTATCGATACCGCCAAAGATAGTTTCGAGGAGCCGGTATTTAGATCGACGATACTCCAAGATTAGCACTACCGTCAGAGGCATTTGCTATGTGGTATATAGTGATGCCTCAAACAAGGGTTAGGTGTGTTTTGGATGTAGGATGGTAGGGAGCATAGCCTATGCTTCCATCAGTTAAAATAGCCACAAGCAGAACTACCTGACCACATTTAGAACTAGTTATGGTTTCTGCCTTCAAAGATCTGATATTATTTATACGGTGTTCCCCAATGATATCACTGGATCATGAGAGCTTTAGATATCTTCACTTAGAAAGAGCTTAACTTTAAGGCAAACGTGGTCGAGCTGATAAGGATTATGATCAGACCATAGAGTACCATTCTGGGAAGGCCATCGTAGTGCCGATGCCTTAAGTCTGAACCCAGAGGGTTCCTATGCTTTCTATCTCGTGCATAAAGATATCTCCGCATTGTTGATAGCTGAGATTCGGGAGTTCACATAGAATATATGGGACACACTGGCTGCATCATTTTATGTTCGTCCCTCTTCAGGATCGCATCAAGGAAGGCCCATGTTTCTGTAGATGATTAAGTCGAGGGCGTGAGGGTGGTGGAAACCGCAGTTCCGCATCGACGGCGTAATAGTTGCAGGAGTCGAATGTGTGTACCAAATAGGTGAACTAAAAAGGAAATCCCGGAAGAGGCTCACTTCTTCAAAGATATGTCATGCACCCAGTACCAAGATGTATCATACTGAGGAGCATTAGTGGAAGTGGCATGAAAGGAAATCAGATTTCGTGATCTGCATGCCTAACCTGTCAAGAAAGTGTAAAGGTAGAGCACCGTGGTTCACAGAAAGATACAAACTCCTTCGATTCCCCGCATGGGAAGTGGGATTAAGATTACTATGGATTTTGCTACTTAGCTTCAGAACCCCGTGAGACAACACGCCCATGGGCATAGGTGGATAGACTAACGAAATCCGCGCATTTTCTCCATTAGCAATGATGACCATTGACAAGTCAGCTCCACCCGTGGAGGAGATAGCAGACAGATATGTTCCTTATATCGATACCTGCATCGAGACCCCAGATTCACATCCGTGATTCGTCCGCTTTACGGATGCCATGGGGACTCCATTGCACTTTAGCACAATTTTTCTCCATCCGATCGAAGCGGTCACAAGAGAACTATTCGGGACACTAGAGGATACATTAGAGCATACGTGATAGAGTTTCTAGCGAAGTCACGATTATCTCCGATGGAGTTCGCTCACAATACCAAAGGCCAATAATCCAAAGATGTGCATGGTTCATTCAAGCATTGTACGGCCTACTACCGCACTATGTATCGGGATGAAGTAGGAGAGAGGAGACTGACAGCCCAGGGTTAGTACAAATTACTCATAAGATCCATCGGTCCGAGATGCACTCAAGACAGCCAGTGACGTATTGTGGTGCTTATGCGACAAAAGCCATGATCTCCAATAGTGGGCGATAGGTCTTCCCAAAGCCCCCCTGGAAAGGTGTCCTCGGGATTCGGGAAGACGCGGAAGTCGAGGCCCAGATATTATTGTGTGTACACATGAGATTATCACATAGTGGGAATTTCAAAGAGGCATATGATTTTCAGACCCTTCCTCCAGAGTTGTCTAAGGTTCATAATGTGTTTATGTATCCATGCTCCGCAAGTGTGACCCGCATCCTCCCATGTACTCAAAGATCACCAAGAGAACTAAAGGATAATTTGACCTATAAGGAGCAAATAATGCAAGATAGTAGATCGCAGATAGTAGAGACGGCGAATAAGGTCATTCCGTTAACAAAGCTATGAATCATGTGGATTAAAGAGGCTATACGGGGAGTCGAGGCTCAAAATATGTGAGTCAATATCCTCAATTGTTTCGATTAAGGTATTCTTTATGTTATTTTGTTCATTTCGAGGGACGAATGTTCAGCAAGGAGTGGCGATTTAACGCCCGCCCAGAGAGGTGTACAAGATGTGTAACCAGATAGCAGACTAAGGGCTTTTAATTATTTTAAGTACTATAATATAATTTTGGAAGTCGTTTAAGGTGAAATTATAAAGTTTTCTAAAGAATCAGGCACTTTGCAATTAAGGAAGTGGATGGTGAAATCTCCAATTATGTAATTTTAAAAGGATAATAATAATAAATTACTATAATTGTTCAGTAGCTCAGAAAATTCCTTCAGATCTCTAGATGACGAACTGACGGTGCCAAGCAAATTCGTCTCAAGGAATCTAGGACTCTGCAAAGCCACACCCCGAGATAGTCGAATATTTTACGACTTAGATGATAATCACTGATGTGACAGATTTTAATAAAATCTCTAAGTTTAAATGATGTGATAAAGTTCATTAAAATAAGAACTAAAGAAATAAAAATTTTCTGATAAAACATCCAATGTACAATAGAAATTGTTTATCCAAATACACACACATCAGAAAAAAACCAAAATAAAAAGAGATAAAAATCAAAGTGAAAGTGAAACGGACAGAGAGAGTTTGCGTGAGAGGAGAGGATTTTTATTTTTTTATTCTCTTCGTTGTTTTCTCAGATTTATGGAAATCGGATCGTAGGTTCGTCTGAAAGGTAAGGCAAAATTGGTAAGATGCATGACGAGCTACGCATAGGTACCAATATTCATCTTTGGTTAAACTTAAAATGAGGAAATTTTCCTACTTATATTATTTCGAGCCTAAAGGTTGGTGTAATAGCTTGAAATTTTAAAGGTCAGAAAGGTCGTGAACTTCGGGCCCCAAAATTTTTAGACTGAGTTTAGGAATTTTTAGAATTTTTGGGACTAGTTCGGACAAATGTTGAATTTCTGACTGTTTTCTGACTTGATTGAAATTTCGTGATTGTAGTCTTAATAAATCGGGATGCACTTTTCAGAACAAGCTTTATTTTACTCTCTTCCAAAGTCCCTTAGTCAAAAGTCAAGCAAAATACGCTTTTACTGCAGATTTAATGCGTAGGGACATTTTGATCAATTTCACATCATATTATCGATGCCCTTATCGAATCGATCAAGACGCAAAGTTTTGTTAGAATCGTTTCTCGCTCGATATAAATACTGAAATCTCGTATTTTTATAGTTAAAACGCCAATCGAGGCATTTTCTGTACTTTGTGGATTGCGTAGGCGATTTGGAGCATCCACTTAAATCTAGAGTACTTACAAGATTTCAAATAAATTAGTCGAGAAAATGTGAGTACTAAAATCTTTTCTAAACGAAAGTGTTTAAATTACAAGTTTGTAAAATACTTTGAAAATATAAATTTATAAAGCTTTTTTTTTTTTACCTCCCATTTGTTACACTCAAGAGAAAAGTTTGATTTGTAGATTGTTGAAACACATTTGGTTTAGCAAAACCCCTAGATGGCATACCGCTTCCTGGCCATATGTATTTCGGATTGCAGATGGTACATGATGATATTATGACAACTATATCGCTTCTACGATAATCGTGCTAGATCTAGAATATAGTGAGTCGCCTCTCGTGACATCGTATATAGTTAGCGGGCTTAATCTCTAGCAAGTACATGGTGATGATGTATACCCTCGAGCCCGACCACCCGATCATAGTCCGAACCAAGCCCCTGACGCTGCTTATTTCTTTAAAGTCGTAATCAAATCTCTTTAGTTATCATTTTATTTAATTTTGTTTTTAAAGTGTCATGACTAATCCTCACTAATCTTATTATGGATCCAAGCCGGAGTCTGCTTGATTCACATTTAATTATCTTATCAAAATATTTGGCTCATTTTATTCATTTTTTAAATTTGTAATTTCGCTTACAATTTATTTTGGCAAGCTTCCATAAAACATTAACAATTAACAAAATATCTATAACGCTTACATTTAACAAAATGCCTTTACAAAAATAATGATCCTTTAGTTCAAACTATTTTACAAAATGTCAATGTTTCAGAAACGTATATTTCGAATAACAATCATTCAAATCAATATATATATACATATAAGCATATTTCTACAATTAACATTCATAACCGATCATAATCACATTTCAATTCTATTATCACTTTCAGATATCTTTCAAAGATATACAGAATCTGGCGTACACATTTCATATGCTCATTTACATATTCATTCACGTATACTCATTCATATACCCATTTAATGTGATACTCGCTTCTATTTGTTATCATTTTCTCGGTTATATGTGATAATAATCATATATCACTTAACCACATTATGTGTTCATGACATATTGTCTCGCATGTTCACAATCATATTTCACCTGCTTTTCATTTTCATTTTCCATAATCATTTTCATGTTTCATGAACACATCTTTACATTTTTCATTTTCTACTTTTCCTTGTTTCCATGTCTATTACATATGGCACCTATATTCTTGTGAAGTATGATGTCTAAGTGAGATCAAGACCCTCATTCATATATTCTCATTCTTTTATGAATCTACTTTACTTAGAATTGAATCATTCCAATCGGATTATCCGAACTAGAAAGTTATGGCATTTTCATGCCAACTAATAAATTTATCGATTACACCGGGAACAGTTTGTATTACTAATTTTTCCTGGCCTTAACTCCATATTCACACTATCTCTTTGTACTCTTTTAAAGCCAAGGTGCTAAGGGTTCTATCTCCAATCCGAATTACCCACCTGAGCACCGAAACTCAAGTTACGCTCAAAAACAACCCGGACTACTCTATGTCCAAAGCTGATGCAGGAATTTTTCTTGCACACGCTCCACTTTGAGCGCGAATTTTTAGATCACTTAGGACTGTGAATTTGACAATGCCTTCTTTAAGTTTGGTTCTCCTGAAGTCTATTTTACTTACTACTTGAATCACTCAAATCGGATAAGAAATGAGTAGTTATGGTCAAAAATACAAAACCGGTCTTAATAAAGAAAATTAAACAAGTTCTACCGGTAGAACTTAACTTACCCAGAGAACTTGCCAAAATGACCAGACCAAAGTTGTACCTAGAACTTAACTTTACCCCCGGTAGAACTCTCCGAAAAGTGCCCATAATGTGTGTTTTCTCACATTTTTCCATATGTTTCAACTCCAATCAACTCTATACCTCATAAATACTTCAAGACCACTTCAAATTCATCTTACGATCTCTTTTCACTCAATTTATCATTCAATCCTTCTCTTATTTCAAAGACCTATTATGAATTTCTTCAAAACCATTCTAATAAGGGGTCTTAACCCATACATACCAACACACAAATTTATTAGGGTTTGTTCTAACCTCCAACCTTTTTCTTTGCAATTAAAACCGTAACCAACCTCAAAGTGAGGATGTCTCATGTTTTTCAGACATTTGTGGGTTTTACCTACAACACTCAACAAGTTAAGGTTTGTGTGATCTCTCTTCCACAAAAACTCCTAGACAAAGGAGACCACTCAAAATGAAGCCTAGGGAAATCAAACACACTTGAACCCCAAGATGAATACATACCTGTTTCTTGATCTTTCCTCTCCTTCTCCTTCTTCTTCCTTTCCTCTGTTTTCCCTTCTTCTCCTCTCACACTCGCTTTTGCTAGGGCAAAATTGAGACCAAATGCATTTAGCTTTGGTTTTTCATTTTAATATTTTCAACTTCTTTTTACAAATTGCACCAATTTTACAACTCTTAATTTTGCAATTCAACTTGTTTTAATTCTATTCGTGGCCCATCTCTACTCCCTTTTGATATTTATATCCCTTATGGAAATTTCAATTTATCCCTTGTTTTGTGCCCTCAAATTTCCTGTGTTCACTAAATTTGCTATTTCATAATTTGTCAATTCATCACTTTTCCTGAAAATCTAGTTTTTGCCTACAATTCATACCTGCATTATATAATAAAATTATTATAAAAATTCTAGCAAGATTTTTACACATGTACGAGGTGCTGGTTCCTATGTTCCATCACCTGCATTTTGGTTCCGAGGTTCCATTATGTTTATGAGATCCCATTGTTCACCTGACCATCTTTAGCTTCCTAGTAGGGTTCCGAGGCGTTCACTACCGATGCTGTGTTCCGAGGCATCACGCTTCAGTGGTATTTAAAATGGGCCACATTGGTCAAGTACTTGATTTACAAGATATCACTTTAAGATATTAATCACCACCAACAAATTTTCGTGAGCGCACTAGTTGGGACCGGTCAAGAAGAAATCAAAGAAGGTAAATAGTTTTTGTACCTATTTTATAAAGAAAATCGCTTTTCTCTACACAAACAACTTTTACAACCATTTATACGTATTTTCATATCGGAGGTACATACAAAGAAACAGCAACATTTAGAACTTAGTACTAACTAAGCCCGTTTCGTCACGCTTGCTTTTAAAATAATTTTTCTGCAGCATTGAAGCCGAAAGACTCCTTTCCAAGATTCTACCCTAGATTGTTATATAAGATAAGGTAAATTAAAAATAGTAAAGTTAAAATGTAGCATTTTGTATATGTAAATATCTTTGTAAAATATGCATGCATAAGTTTTGGAAAAACAGTCATGGCTGAAATTATGTTTGATCGATCCTTATCTTATATTTCATGAGGACCGCAGGTCCTTTATTGTTGTAGCTCGACATTTGGAAACATCGAGTGTATATTTTTGTTTATACAAAGCATTTTCAGATTCACTGACCACCGTGGCACATATGTCAATTTTCATAACGAATGTGTGATTTTGATAGAAAAGGAAAATTTTATAACCCACGCTTCCAAACATGGGGCCAGCATGAACTCGCTTAGCTTCATGGTAACTTGTCAATGAGCGAGCTTGGCCGAGGTTAAGGAGTTGCCAAGTGCATTCTGCCAGGGAAGGGGGTCTGTCATGATCTCACTAAGGTTTAAGGAGTGACCATGGAAATAGCAGCAAGTTGAGATCACATTGCATGAAATTTCCATGCTACACATCCACACTTGATCTTTGTCATTAGTTACATTGATATATGTGATCATTGGATTGCCCAGTTACGTAAATATGTAACGAAGATCGCTTCGTTCTATATTGGTGTGGTTACGACAAGATTGTTAATGTATATAGTTTGATAGTAAAACTCATGAGCTCATAAAGTATAATTCACGCTATGTTACATATATGGCCTAAGCTGAGATTGTTGAGTAAAATTGAATATATGGGTCGATATATTAAAATAAATGAATTATAGGCTATCAACAAAGTTAGGCCAATTAAAGTGATTAACTAAGTTTGGGCCTAAGTAATATATTATAAAGTGTGGGCATGAATGTGTAGAGATTAAAGCATAATTTTCTATTTTTATGACTGTTAAAATAATACGAACAATCACATGACTGCTCATATTGCACACAATTTGCTATAACAGCACACATTCCAGATCACATAATTTTTCTTTCCGATTCCTCATCGAGAGAAACATTAGATAAAACTAGCCAGATCCAAGATCACAAAGTTCATATTCGATTTTTAGATTCAAGATCATGAAAGTTCTCAGACTTCATATTCGCATTCCAAGATCACAAAGCTTCGCACTGATCTCAACATCCTAATACTGTTACTGATCGTACGCTCCGCAAACTCGTGATTGATTCGACGATTCAATACGACGTTTCGCTTCGCGCTGACGGTTTTCACATAATTTTTTTAAATCTCGGGCACATAAGAGGTATATACCCTGACCGACGCGGGATGATGTTCGACCGACCGACATTTAAAACGACAGTCTGTAGATCGGGTCATCAACCTATGATTCCAATAATGGCCCGCTAGTCGAGCATTTGGGCCTCGACCCATGGTACCCACATCTCCTACATGATGGATGGTTTTTATTCATCTCCTTTAAAGTTTTAACTAAATACAATAATTATTTTAAAAAAAGAACTAAATACAATAATCTTTTATTGGTTTTAACTTTCTTCACTGTCTTCCTTATTTCTCACAAATTGAGAGGTATTTATTAAAATTCCAAATTTATGAGACCCACTTCATTTAAAAATAATCCTTGATATGAAAATCCATTATAATGTTTATAAAATTTTACCTCTTTAGGGTAGAATCCATATGAAAATCTGCTAAATGGAGCCTGTTATTTGAAAACTTTCCTAACTATAAATAACATTAAACAAAGATAACTATCAAATAAAATGATTTTGAACACTTTAATTTTGGGAAGTCCTACAAAACAAGCAAAATTATAGAAAATATGCTAAACAAAAAATTTGTTTTAATTTTTACTTACAAGGTAAATAAATATATTTTGTTTGTTTTCAATATATATATATATATATATATATATATATATATATATATATATATATATATTAAATAATTAAAATACTATAATTCTATAACTTATTACTAAATATTATTATTATTATTATTATTATTATTATTATTATATTATTATTATTATTATTATTATTATTATATTAGATAATAGATATAATCATATATATTATATTATATTTAAATTTCATTTTTATTTATAATTAAATATAAATATACCTAAGCCTAACTGAGATTTAAAAAAGTTAAAATATTATTATTATTATTATTATTATAATAATATATTGAGATACAGATATAACTATATATATTATATTATATTTAAATTTCATTTTTATTTATAATTAGATATAAATATACCTAAACCTAACTGGAGATTGAAAAAAAAAGTTAACCCACCTCAATCTATTTATCAAATGCTACTCTATAGCCATACTCTTGCTTCTTTAAAAAATTTCTTGTATGAACATATGAAATATTAATTTAAAAAATTAGGTAATGCAAGTAAATAAAAATATTGTGGGATGCCTGAACTAATTTTGTAAGAAAAGAGAGTATTACAACATAATATTGTAAAACTAAGAAAATTAATTCAGATTTTATTCAAAGTTCATAAATTAATAAAATAAATGGACTTTAAATTTTTTAAAAGTGAAAAAAAATATGAGTATATAGCAGTATATATATATATATATATATATATATATATATATATATATATATATATATATATATATATATATATATATATTTTGGAAAGGAAATGAAAAAGAATATAAAATGCATTAACGGACTATTAAAAATAAGAAATGAGCATGAGTTAAAGGGCGAAATGACGAAGGACGAGGAGGGTAATTTAGGTATGTAAAAGAAATTAGGTGGAAGCAGGCCCGCTTTTACATCCAAAGCAGTTTTTTAACCCCGGTTTACACCCAAATTAACGAAAATGCCACTACACGATCGTGCCCGCCAAAATGAGCCGTTGGGATTGCTTTCGCGATAGAGAATTGAATACCAGCCGTCCGATGAGGCCGCTTCGGCGATCGATGGTCGGATTCTTGAACCGGGCTTTTCATGGTGATGTTGACACCAAATTCATCGAACCCTTGTCGTTGTTACTACGAAAACATTCAAAACCCAAATCGATTAGAGAGGTAAACAACCATGCAAAGCTGTTGATCTCAGAAGCAATCCTGTGAAATTCACATCGCAACAATACTGTTGAGTTTCCTACTCAAAATGTGGTGATTTTTATAATGCACGTCTTATGTTTGATCAAATGCGCCTCACGAATGTTGTTACGATGGACGTCCATGATCAGCTCCTCGTTCATCATGGGCTCCCACCTTCAAGCCCTCAATCTGTTCAAAGAAATGCTTCAATCCGGTGCCACACCGAACCAGTTCACATTTTCGGTTGTTGTCAGGGCCTGTATAGGAACCGTGTCTCTTGATTTGGGTTTACAAGTTCATGGTTTCATCATTCGTTTGGGGCTTGAGAGAGATGAATTTGCAGGGAGTTCACTCGTGGATATGTACTTCAAAATTCACCGTAGCCTCGAAGATGCTTGTTGTGTTTTTAGTGGGTTGTTTTGGAGGGACTCTGTTTTATGCATGTTACATTTCTGGGTTTTCAGATCGGTGATGTTAGTGAAGTTCTTCTGATTAATTTCAGATATGCGGGTGCTTGATGTCTGTAAACCTAATGATTTCACCATTGCCAAGTTTGGTTCATGTTGTTTTTGCTGAGAGGTTCAGCAAATTCATGGGCTGTTTAAAACTTGGAACTGATGGTGATGTAGTGGTGTAAAGTGCTTTAGTGATGTATATGGAAGGGGTATGTGAAGATGAGTTGGTCAGAAAGTTTGGATTCAATGGAGCTGAAAGATAGTTTTGTTTGGAGCTCTATCATCTCTGGTTATGCAAGGAATGGTAATGGAGACAAAGCTGTTAATTTGTTTAGGATATGTGTAGACAAGGCTTGAAAACCTGATCAACATGCATTTTCAAGTACCCTGAGAGCTTGTGCTGAGATTTGAGTCCTAGAAACAGGTGTTCAAGTTCATAGTCAGGATGATCAAAATGGCTACCACAGTGATTGTTTTGTAGCAAGTCCTCTAATTACTCTTTATTCACATTGCAATGAAATCTGTGAAGCTCATAAGTTGTTCAGAAGGATTGTTGATAAAGATATAGTGGCTTGGAATTCAATGATCTTAGGGTATGCTCAAATGGGGGAGGAATTTTCTTGCCACTGCATCAAAATTTTTCGAGAGCTTTGTCGAACCCCTGGATTGAAACCAGATGGAGCCACTCTGATTGTCGTTCTAAAATCATGTCGGAGTCATGCTGATCTAATAACAGGCATTCAGATTCATACAATGATTAAGAAATCAAGCCTAAGTTGCGAAACTCTTATTGGTAATGCTGTAATCAACATGTACTCCAAATGTGGAGATGTTGATGGTGCATATCAAGCTTTCACTGACATAGTTCACAGAGATGAAATCTCGTGGAGTTGTGTAATTGGAAATTATCAACACCATAATGGTTTTGAACTGGAAGCTATGAGCCTTTGCAAGGAGATGTTAGCAGAAGGGTTCCGTTTAACCAGTTTTAGCCTTCCATTGTGCATTGCAGCTTGCTCAGAACTTGCAGCTATAGATGTGGGTAAACAGTTTCATTCTTTTGTTTTCAAGCTCGGTTTCGATGGAGATGTCTATGTAGGGAGCTCTGTCATAGACATGTATGCGAAATGCGGGTTTATGGAAGAATCAAAGAAAGCCTTTGAAGAACAAGAAGCTCCAAATACAGCAACTTTTAACGCACTGATATCTGGATTTGCACAGCATGGAAACGCTCTTCAGGCAATAGAATTATTCAATGTTAGAAAGATGAGCTTGGTTCCCAACCAAATCACTTTCTTAGCTGCTTTATCAGCCTGTGGCCATGCAGGTTTGGTGGAAGAGAGTTTATTTTTCTTTGACTTGATGCATAATAAATATAACATCAAGCCAGAATCTGAGCATTACTCCTGCCTGGTTGATGTATTGGGACGTGCCGGACGGCTAGAGGAAGCATACCAAATCATACCGAATGATGGAAATGTACAGGCATGGAGAACATTACTAAGTGCTTGTAGGAATTATGACAATGCAGAAATTGCAGGAAAATCTGCAAGGAAGCTAATGGAATTGGATCCAAGTGATCATGCATCATATGTTCTTCTCTCCAATCTCTACTCTGGGGAGGGAAAATGGGAACAAGCTTTTGAGCTGAGGCAGAGAATGGTTGAGATTGGAGTGAAGAAAGATCCAGGTAGCAGCTGGTTGATATTCAGAGATCAGGTTCATGAGTTCTTGGTAGGAAATTTTTCACACCATGATATGATGGAGATTTTAGGTGAATTGAGCATATTGAATAAACACATCAATAGTACTGCCTCTTGGCATGTTAGTGTTGAGTGTTGATAGAAAAAGGGACCAGGTTGTGCTCTTTTTTTTTTCTTTTTTTTTTTGGGAATTATGTTTTTATTAAGAGAAAATTAATTTTATTGATTCAAACTAGTAATACATCAATAGAAAACATATAATCAAAATTACTAAATACCATAAATGATGAAACAACATCCAAGTTAATGGTATAATGAATCAACTCAAAGTCTACACATTTTATAAGAGTAAATGTAACTCAAATCTCAAAGCCTACATATTTCCTCGATAATTACTATTGCTGACTTTATAATACACATTTCAATTTTTTGACAACATATTGACAACCATTGATTTGATTTCTTTGCTTCTAATCGAATACATATTTCATTTCATCTAAATCGTCTACACACAGTAGAAACATCGTGACTATGACGACGAATACAAAACGTCATTACGAGAAGATATAACCAATACGCTCACCTAGACGATAAGAACTAATCTGGCCACTAAGCAAGACGGTTTAATAATCGTACGCCACACCAAAGACAAATAATTAAATAAACGAAAAAAAAACAAATAAAACTCTATATCCGCATTTAACGCACTAATTTATTAAGAAAGAAAATGATGAAATGCATGGTAAACGAGCGATTTCAAATCACGAACATAAAAAAATCACTCTTCTCGCTAAAAATTACACTAAGAAGAAAAAGTAGAGATAATTTTTTTGAAAATTATGTTAAAGTGCTATGAAGCACAAAAAAGAATAAAATGGAAGCAAAGTCCCCAAACCATTAAAACATATGGTATTTCCAACAAAATAATAAAAATATGCAATGGAATAATAGCCCCCTTAATAAGGAGAGTTATTGTTCCACTGCTTAGAGATATCACGTGTTTCAATGATTTGGAGAACTTTGCTTCTATTTTTATTCTTTTTTGTGCGTCATTACACCTTAACATAATTCCCGCCCCATTTTTTTTTTACTTCAGTACCAGTTAAGAATTACCAAATAAATAATTTTCAACATTTTTACATTGACATAGTGAATAAGGGGTTTACCGTTCATATTTTTATTATTTTGTTGAAGATATCACATATTTTAATGGTTTGAGAGACTTTACTTCAGTGTTTTTTTTTTTTTTTTTTTTTTTGTGCGTCTAGCACCTTGACATAATTCCTCTTTTTTTCATTTCAGTACCAAAAACAGTTCAGAATTACCAAAAAAATAATTTCCAACATCTTTTACATTTTTCGTTGTAATTTCACATCCAATTTTATATGCCACTAATGACTGAACATCGCCAAAGTAGGAAAGTTTCGCATCCCTTCTTTTTTTTATCAAGTATGATGGTACTCGTATTCATTTAATGCATAACAAGCCATAGAGATGCAGAGCATAGAGAAACATGATTTTCATAAAGTAATTGCAATTAAATGTTGTTTTATGCACTAGAGTATAATTTATGATGTCCTAGATATTGCCTGCAATTAGATATTCCGCTGAATATCAACGTTCATCTTTTGGGGAAAGAATGAAAACTAAAAATTAACTACCCCAGTGGAGGCATAGTCAATTTTACACCTAATACACTTCCACATTATCGATGCTCCCAAGGAAAATTTCCTACTTAAGAATATATAAGTTAAAACTGAACCATTAATTGGAAAATAGTTACTTCATCTCAAACACCTGCATGCAAAAGGTATTTCAGTCAAGATCAAGCAAATAACAAGAGAGATATAACAGAAACTAATCCATTAACAGGCACAATGCACAATCCGAATAAGTGAAACTCTTAAAATGACCGTATAGCTTGCTTTTAAACATCTATGGTGGATTGGTTGTGAGGTGTTTGACATGAATTGAATAATCAAAGCTGAGGTGCCAAAGTAGTACAATCCTATTAATACATTTCTGAAATTTGTAATATAAAACTAATAAGTAAGAGAATTTATCTTACTAATGTACAATGGATGGTCAATTACGAGCTTGCAACATCCAGTGCAAAAACACATGTTCGGGAGGAATTGCTGATAGCTGATGACCGGGTAGAGATAACCAGGAGACTCATAACTAGACTACGGACTAAGACCGTCTCATCATCCTCAAAAATTCTGTGTGAGGTCGTTCTGGAAAGAGTTCTTCCTGGGGATACATCTGGTGAAATAGCTGTCAGGTACAAGCAGAGGCACAAATTCTTATCAGCTCTCTGAGATGAGATAATGATTCTGAATAGCAATAAAACAAGTCTTTACCTCTATGATTTAAAGTTTAGAACATGAAAGATCTTTCTTGGGAATATAATAATCTTTATAAATAACCTTTCATATGTTTTAACATATTCCGGGATTAACTGACATAGTTTTATCCAAGCTGCACTGCTTCAAATGGTTCAAGATAATATCACAATCTTATGTGAATGAATTTTTTGAATATATCTGGCTTCATATTTCTAAAAACAGAAATAACTATATGTTGCGAGCCAAAACAACAAAATCAAAAGATCAATTTAACAAACAAATGTCCATTGGACACTGACAGTCCACAGTTCATCAGATCTATTCATGAAGGAAACATCTGGCTAATAATAAACTGTTTCCATGGACGTATTCTTTAACATATTTTCTTAAATAAGAAAGATGCAGTTGTCCAGGACTTTTGTAGTCCAACACTTGCTGAACTTTGAAGCATAATTCTTCAATGTCGGTGACTGCCCTTCTTTTATTTCCCATTTGAAATTGATCGATAATACTAATACAACAAAAATATCAAGACACACTAATCTAATAATTTTTGTCGCTAGAACCTTTTTCCAAGAACAACTTGTAGTTTTTGAGTACACAGTATCATGCTCATTGTCTTCAAGATAAATGGTTAATCAAGTAGTAATAGTTGAATCCAGAAAGAAGGGAAAAACACTACATGGATATCAAATTAGAGATTCTATTTAACAAGCTAGAAAGCTTGAAACATATTGGAAAATCAGTTGAAAGGAAACGATTTCGCTCAGATGTACAGATTTGATTTCATGTTCATGCCATCGATTCAAATGATTTATGATTCAACCCATATTAGGCCAAAGAACTTAATCAAAGTAAAATGATTTTGAGCAGAGGTTTCTGCTTTGAGCAGCAATCAAAACACAAGACTGGTTGGTGCTCATGGAGGTTCAACCGGCCAGCCTGGTCCAGTCTCTTTCGCAAACCATTGATATTACTCAGAAGAAATCAATTATATCCCTCAGCTTAATTTCTAAATTTTGAACATAAACACAAAAACCATCCAATGGATGCTGAAATCCAGGAAAAACAAGGCATTAAAGACACTACTGGAGATCCCGTTTTGAAATTTTATACCCCAGTTCAGAGAAAGAGAAATGAATCCAAAATCCACTTAGATTTTCGACACTATAACATAAAAACAAGTTCTATTTGAACATTTACTTCAGCAAAATATCAATCAAATGATCAACTCCCATTTATTTCTGTGTTTTGGCATAAACTGCTGGGAAAAGGAAAAATAAGATGATTGTGGCAATCCAATAAAGACGCTTGGCACATTTGGTGTCCACCCATGCCTATATCTATGCATTCATATATGCATCTTAAATAAGAAACCTCAAGAAGATGGTGTATTTCTGGATACTCGCAGTTGACTTCCTCGAGACAAAATTTCAATTTGAAGAAAATAAAAAGCAAATAAGAATGGAATAAGTGAAACAATGACGGGGAAAGACAGATATCAAAACAACAGAGACAATGTGGAAAACTTTTCTTTTCTTTTTTTTTGAGAAGTATCAAGGTGGAAAACATGAAAATTACATAAAGCAAATTTGTGTACAAGATTCTTCAATTATTTGATATTTCCTTTTCCTCTTCAATAAATCATTTTTATGAGATTTATCTAGGAAACAGGATGAATTTCACGATATAAGTAGCATAAAAAGCGATGTTGAGGAGTGATTCATAGGAAAACCAACAACAAGTTCTAAAATAGAAGTCAATTAGAAAATCATTACCTTTACTGTTGCATCTAAAAGGACATTGTAATTCAGGTTCCCATCTGGCATGGAGGTAGAGTTGATAGATTCATATAGAATTCCTGAACTGACCAAAGGTTCAATTAGAATGACATCAAAAGGTAACAAGTCAAACCATCAGCTCAAATATATTGTAGGTTTTATTGGGTATTGAGCCCAAGTTCTAATAGAATATGATAAAAATTATAAAATGGTTATACCCACTAGCAGTCAGATCTTTCTGCAGCAAGAACTACAAATTAAGTGAGATCAGTGAATAATATCTTATACAATCAATAACAGAATAATGTTTTTCAAACATTTCTATACTCATTGTTCTCGATTATCGTAATGCCAAGTACTTCCTGGAAGATCCAATATGATCTGATTTATAAATATGAACAAAAACAAAATCCCCTAATGAGCCCAAACTCACATCTCATACTGGTAGTAGCCCTTGTTGGTCTTTCCCTCTAAGGGATCATTAAAGTCAACAATGTTCACTGAGACATCCATGGACTGTATCATCCACTTGATAAATTAGTTTCAAGATATAATGCTTTCATATTTTAACAAGTTTTTGGAAAGATCTTCAACTTTCTATTGATATGTTTTTTCTCAATGCTCCCGCTTCAAATACCCTTGGATTGATACATGATATAATACAGCAATAAGATACATTTTTTAATATGCATCGCAAGTCATCTTTTACCTTAAAGCACAACTTACCATACATATATAATTCACAATACAATATGTGATATAATAACACATATCTTCAACCATTTTGCAATTTTTGTTAACAATTTTTTTCTTTTTGTTAAAGAATTTATTATATTAATTTTTTATAAGTAAGAATTTAATATATTAAATGATTATACTAAAGATCAAAAAGGTTGAAACTAAACACGGAAATAGATAAAATAATCTTTATAGTGAAAAGCTATATTCTAATTAAGTCAAACTAAATTGAAGTCAGTAAATTTATTCTTGGAACTAATGTTGAAGATTTTTCATTTGAATGAATTCAAAATGTTTATATTAAAAAACAATGTGATCAATGAATAAAAATTTTACTTAATATATTATTTTTTCTTTAATTTCTTTTTGATGGGGAAAGAATGACTACAACATGATAAAGTTAAGCTGGGAAGATACATATGCCTTAACTAGATTTTGGAACCAAATCAAAGCTGGAAATTTAAGAACTTCATTTCAGATTATGTGGGATGAACTATATGCTAGGCCATATTTTTTAACCTAACTTATCAAGACTTTTAATTTTTCAAATATTTTCTTATGATGTAAATATAGTTTACTTATCAAGACTTTAACCTTCAACATTTTCATATCAATTTTCATATCATGTAATACAATATAACTCTTTAGATCCAACTATCTATCATAAATTTGGCTATATGTTACTTTATATTTTCAATAGGTATACATATTTTTTCCAATTATTTTTCATTACCTAAAAAAACGTATGATACATGATATAGAAAAAAATAAAAATGATACATGATATATTTTATGAGTTAACAACTATGATAAGTTTTATTGAAGTATCTTGTTTAGTCACTTATCGTGTTGGTGCTAGATAGATATTACTAAGTAGACCTTCCCACTCATTCATGACTGTACTCTTAGTGATTAAAGACCATATTGCCGGTTCTATCTCAAAAGAAGGTATATCTTTTAAAGAAATCATACTCCTTATTTCTATGTCTTTCAACTACTTTATCACCTCATTTGATATCAATCTCAAGTCACAATCAATATAAAGAATGAATATAGAAATTATTTTTAAAATATGTGATTTTTCTTTTCAAAGCAAGGATGAACTACAAAATATCAACATCTCCCCTCTATGGCCTTCTAACTGACAGCCCCACAAGGAGCAAAAATGTGACCAATATCAAGGTAACTTTCAATAAAAGAAAAATAAACAAAAGACAAGGAAATTTTGCGTAATAATGTAATCAGTTCAAAATGAAAAGCACACCGTGGCCAGCTCCTGAGTATACAAGGCACTCCACAGTAAAGTGGGTTTCGCTTCTTCCATGTTCTCACTGTCAACTGAGGAACTATTTTCAGGTTCCAGAAACTGCAGGGTGAAAAGAGACTTTTTTATTATGGTTGCCTGCAGTAACTCCTTCCCTGAGTGGCATCATTACACAATGTAGAAAGATACAACACAAACCTGAATAACAAGAAAGTGAAACATATCCACAAACAAAATTATTCTACTTCTAGGCAAGTTCACTCAATCCAAAAACACAATGGCATCATATGAGATGGGATTGAATGGTAGTACAGAACTTACATGCCTGAAGGACAAACGGCTAAACTACTACCTATCTGGATAGCTCGGATAACCATGACCTGCTCAGGGTACAAAGCTAGAGAGAAAAATAACTTCAACAAATTTTCCTTTTTTTCCAAACAGTTGAGTACATAGAATAGGACATTAATCTTACATCTAGGAGGGTAGACGAAAACAAAGTTTGTTACATCTGGCTTCAAGGAATTCTTCATAATGCATACTCCCCTCACCACCTTCTGTTTAGCATCTACCTGATTGATAACTTGAGGACTTTCTGGCAAACAATCAATGTTGAGAAGGAGCAACTGGCACCGACACATAAAGGATGGATCCACCAATAACTTTTGGCTGAATATATCCCACCAGAAGCCAGCCTGACACCTTTTACAATGCCACTCTTCCTGCAAATTTTCAAAATCACGCCTAGTAAGCATCCTATATAATTTATAGGACAAATATAGGGCATGTTTGGTTCCTATTTTTGAAAACACAAAGAACACCAAAATGGTGTTCTCTGGATTTACCCCTTATTCTCTGAATTTAGTATTTTTTGTGTTATGTTTTTCAGAACAGAAAAAAAAGAAAAAGGAACCAAACGTGTTCTCCTTGTTTTTCATAACAAAAAACAGTTTTCAAAAAATGGAACCAATTGTTCTCCTTTGTTTTTCATATGAACAAAAACAGTTTTCAAAAATGTAACCAAACAGGCTCATATGTTCTCACTATTTCCATAAGCAGAGCTTATCATCACACTGCAAACCTGCATGCTGATGGAAGCTAGAGTAGGTAAGTACTATAGCCTTAGATCCTTTTGTTTTTAGTAAAAATAACTGTAGTGATATTAATTGTACTAGTAGAAAGAAAGAATTTCAAATACTGAACTATAACATCATTAGCTGAACTCGCCAACAAAGCAAGAGTGGAACCATCGGAACTAAAATAAATTCAAATAAGCCTAAGTTTCTAGAATACTAAATTACAGACAATAGATTTACCCACAACTTTAGCTTTTAACAAGGAACATCTATTTCTAAATCCGGGCGGATACCAGCTATTTGTCTTTCATTGCTGATGTAAAATAGACATGCAATTTTCAAAATTAAGAAAATGAAAAACAAAAATGAAATTAACAATGTCATTGTTAAACAAAAATGTGGATTAATAATTTTAATTGATAACATTCCCCATCTAATATATTTACATAGTCTTGGAACATTGCTGATAGCCTAGTTCTTGGTTGATTTTTACTGATAAGTGATAAGGTTATGGTTTTGTTTTCTTATTCTTCTTTTGAACTTTAGATCCTCTCTATACTTCCGCATACATGTGGGTTTCCCCTGTTTTCTTTTTTGATAATTGAATATATCTTTGCATCAAAAAAAAAAAAAAAATTTGTCTTGAACAGGTCTTCATATTCTGGATATGGATCAATCCATCAATCAACTAGACGCTTTAACATACCCTGTGAGGTATACAAAGTATTGAAGCACAAGGTAGTCACTCTGTCGCAAAGGACTAATAAAATCCATTCAATGATCAGGAAAAGCAACATTTGCTTAGCAACTCTCCATCTTTCAGTTAAGGAATTTAGGAAAAATTCATTTTTTAGAATTTAAAGTTGATAATCCACATAATGATGCAGGCAAAAGGTAAAATACAAATTTACAAGGATGTTTATTTTGTCCAAACTCCTAAAACTACTTTTTTCTGCAGCTTTTGTGTTTTAACAGCTAAATTGAACAAATCAAAAGAAAACTAAATATACATAAAATCTGATTAGACATGTAAAAAAGAGAGTAGAATGTGACACAATTAATCAGTACTTAGAGAGAAATAATTGAAACCTAGTTATTGAAATCACGTGATAGGCAACCCCTTAATGAGCAGTGATCGCGACAAAAGGCTTCATAGTTCTTCGTCATAAATAGGATAAATCAAAGCCCCAAGGGCATTTGTAAATCTGAAAGTAAAAAGAATCTTGATGAGTAGATTGATGGAAACTTTATGATTTATTTCTTAAGGCAAGGACCCAAGCCCTCAAGTGTCGAAAAGTAGATTCAGAAAGCACCATGCCTTCAAAACAAAGAGATTTAGCAAAACAACTAAATTCCATGCATTGTTTCATTATGTTGCTTTTTTGTAATCTAAGAAAGTGGGAGGGATCAATTTAGAGAGATTTTTAGAAGAGGCTTGTTGAATTTCAGAAGAGAGGCAAAAGATACACAGTAAATTAGGCAGATGTTTGTAAGTGATCAGAAACATGAGGACTAGGAAATACACACTCTGGAGGCTCCCATCCTCAAGCGCTCTGCCAGGAAAATAGTATGGGAGATCTCCTCGAGAGGGAGAGTTTTCAGAGGAAAGCTGTCTAAGAAGAAAATTTAGGGAAGTGGAGGAGGGGTTGGACCACCAGAGAGGTGAGAGCTTCTAATGGGTAGAGTATTTGAAAGACATAAGAGAACAGTATTCATCCTTAGAATGAGAACCCGTGTTGGAAATGGTAGACATACAAGTTTTTGGGAGGCAATTGGATTGTGAGTCTGGCACAAGGATACTTTTCATGTACTCCTCAGAGGCTTGCTTCTCACAATGGCACAATTGTAGGAGAGTTGTAGAGAGGGGAGGGGAGGGGTGGAAATGGATCTTGTGAGGTTCATATTAGAAGAACTTTCCAAGATTGGAAGCCAAAGGAGGTGACTCGTTTTGTGGATCAAGTTTCTTTGGTTAAAGTGGAAGAAGGAGTGATATTTATTTTTGGAAATTGATGAGAGGGTTTTTTAGCATCAAGTTTTTTTATAATTGCCAAGTGATGATATTTTTATTATTCTAGATAGGAGAAATTTGAGATCTTGTGCTCCTCTTAGAACTTGCTTCTTTGTATGGAAGCAATTTGGGAAGATCTTAACCATAGACACTTTAATGAGGAGAGGATGGTCTATGGTGAACAGATGCAATCTCGGTAAAAATAGCAAAGAGATAACTGAACACGTTTTGATTCATTGCATTAAGACAAGAAAGCTTTGGACATTTTGTTAACAATGTTTGGTGGGGTTTGGGTCTTCCTCAATTCAGTGAAGAATCTACTCTGAGAATGGATATTCAGTTGGCCAGGAGAAAAGAAACAAAGTAGTTGGCTCTAATTTGTCTTTTTTGGTGTATTTGGGAAAATGTGCAGATAAAGGACCTTCAAGGATGAAGTATTAGTGAGACCAAAGATTGAGGGATTCTTCATCTGTAGCTTATAGAATAAGTCCCAAATAGTTCTTGAATGTGGGAAAACCTTTTCTTTTCTCTTGAATTTTTGGATGACTTTGTTGGTGGTTTAGCCATGCTTGTTCCTAGGATTTTTCCTTCTTTACTGGTGTTAGGTTGGTCTTTTTGGGTATATTGTCTGTACACGTAGCATTTGGCCCCTGTTTTTTGGTGTATCTTAATACATGTCTTTGTTTATCAAAAAGGATAAAGTTTTTTCCCATCTTAACAACATTGTTGAACCATGACAATATCCAAACCATTCACACACTCAATCGTGAATCCTTAACATCTCTCCACTTCATAAAAATCCCAAACCCACCTCTCTACAATAAAGAAGATGGAAAATAGCATTGCGAACAATTACAAAATGGATACACCCTTGTGGCCTGCCAAGAAATTCCTCAATTTGACTTTTCACATTTCTTGAGTAGCTAGGACATTAAGGAATATCCAGAAAGACAATCAGGATCTAGTCTCCGACCCTGCCCCTATTTACTAGAGCCCACCTAATCAATGAATTGCACCAAAGTCCTAGGACCATCCACAAAAACAATTTGGTCTCCAACCAAAGAAGATGTGCAAAAAGATACTTAACATTTTGCATGGACAAAACCTCATCCCTAAATACAATATCATTCCTAGCCTTACAAACCACCCAAAAAATACACAAAGGCCCTGCCTTCCAAATTCTTCTCCAGTCCTTTGCAATGAAAGACCCATGGCAAATGTCTAAATTTGCATTTGAAATTGAATGTAGCTTCCTCAGATTTTGGGATTTATAGAGATGGACTTTGAAGATTAATCCAAAGAATTTCTCAGCATTGAAACCTCCATCCATACACACCCGCCACCTGCCCGGGCGCAAACGAGAAAAGGGGAAAAAGAGGGATAAAGAGGGGGGGAAAGTATACAATTCTCATTTGTTGAATAAATAAAATCTTCAATATCAAGAAACTTTTCTCCCATAACGTTATAGCACAAATCTAAAAGACCCCACTTCCTTCAGCCCAGTAGATTCACTGAAGATATAAACCAACTACAAGTCCGATATATACCATGTTTTCCCATTTTCTTGAGAGAACCATAACAATAAACCTAGGGCCTAAATTTTTCCTTAACTACTATGTCATAGCCCTAGAATGGCAGAGATGCAAGAACATAACTTTAATCACATGTTTTCTAGGAAACAAAAGCACTAGCAGTAACTGCTTATGGTACTCTAAATTTTACAAATTCGCTCACAACACAAACATGCTCAGAAATTAGAATCCAATTAGCTATATTGTCTGTCATCACATGCAAATACGACCCTATTTTCTAGCATTTTGCCCATCACTTCACAACATCTGCAGAAATGAGTTTCAAGCTCTTTCTTTTCCTCTTATAATAGTTGAATTTCAGAAATCAAGACATTGATGTATGAGGAATACTTAATCATTCAGAATGAAACTCAAGCAATATAAATACATGACTTGGAGTTTCGTCGCAAAACCTTGGCCTGGTAAATGAAACCCAAGATTTAGAACTAAATTCTTATATATTTGATAATTGGGGAAGGATTTTTTCTTATACAATTTTTTTCTTTTCTTATTCCTTTAACTCTAGAAAGATTCAAGTGCCTTCAATACCTACCAATGTCTTTCACATTCTTCACAAGGGCAATTATGCAAAAATCAAAACCATGCATGTTACCAAAATCAGAATCATCTTAAACAGACAAAAATACAGTTCTTAAAGTTATATCATATGGGAACGGTTACACATACTAAATGCGAGTTATGTACACAGGATAATTATTAAAGTATAAACCAGAAAGAATGAGACTTACCTGCCAACCGATGAGTGGAAAAGAGCCAAACGATCTATACCATTTTTTGTGTTCAATATATCTTTGCTGAGACCACTATGTCAGTTCTTGACTAATTCGCCATGGCTATTGCATATAGAACAATACTACAAGAGGAAACATTATGTGTTACTCATGAAACTAAATAGCACCAAGTATTACAAAAATAAATTCAGAAACATAAACAAAAAATGACAATAATATCATCCATAATTAATAGAAAAAATATTAAGAAAAAAAAGCTTTAGGATTTATTTCTTATCTACTACTGTTCATATTTCCCTAATCTTCAAGAAATTCGAACTGCCAATCGTAGGAGAAAAAGGAAAGAATCCATAGTTAAATACCCAATTTCAGGAAAGGATTCACTGGACCATTCTATGCTGACTGGAACTTCAAACAGAAAATTGTTGAGGGAACAAAAATGAAAAGTTTTTATACAAGTACTAAGAATTAAAATGCATCCGTGTAGTTCAAAAACTTGAAATACTTCGAAAATAAATCTCTCATTGTTTTCAACTGCATTTTTACATGTTCAAACTGCATAGAACTACATTTCAAATCAGAGAGAAAAAAGTTAAACATAATAAATAAAAATAAAAAGACAGACATATTCTTCCAATTTCCTGAAAAATCAGAAGAAAGGCAACAATTTGCAAATATAAGAAACTGGAACAAGCCAAAGAACTCTCACTAACAGATAGAAAAGGCGATGCGATCTGCAATGATTACCTAAGTGGCAACCTGCATTTTGTTCAAAAACTCAACAAACGGACTCTCTAAATCCTCCTCCGAGATCCTCCCATTCGCATCATTCTCAGCCTCATCCGAAGCAGCTAGATGTCCCTGAACAAGCTTGAAGAACCTCATCAACTGATTCTTCTGCCATGAGAGTTCGATCTTTAAATATCGCAGCTCTAGAATCAGGCACCGTCGAGAACTGGCCATCCGCATCGCACACAAAACTCGCATCGATGCCCTTGAATTCTAAGTACTGGCTTGCGCCGGATTTCAACATGAGGTTGACGGCTGCATCGGCGCAGAACAAAACCCTAGGTCCTGACACATCTAGGTTGAACTTTCTGAAATGCTCGAGAAGATCCAACAGGAAGTGATTTCAACGTCAGAGTACATAGGACGGGTCCTGAGATCCAGAGCGACATGGTTCGATGGCATCGGTGGCGGCGGATGGTGGAGGGTTGGGCTGAGAGGAGGAAATGGAGGATTGAGAAGTGAGGAACGATGAGAACCTCGAGGTTGAGAGGAGAAAGCCGGCCGCCAGACCGAGTTAAAGGTTCGAGATGGAGGACTGATTTACCGGCGGAGGAAGCGGCAGCCGCGATGACGGACTGAGGCAGTCCAGTCCCTATGACGATGAGATCGAAAGAAGTGGGTTCGATGGGAGGGTACGGCGGCGCGTCGTCCATGATTGGGGTGCGAAGATGGGCGGAAATGAAGGAAGGAGTAAAAATGACTGCTGCCGAAATTATTGAGCTTCCGCGTTACCCTGCGACTTGAGTTGACAACCAAAATGAGTTTTAGACTCAAATACTTGGTTTAAAAACAAAAAATTATAAAATTGTTATAAATATTGTATAAATATCGATTTTGAACTAATTACAATGATACACCGATTACTAAATGTCATTCATTTACGTAGCCGCTTACTTCTTCTACTATTAACGATTTATTTATGAAAGGCATTTTTTCACTATGTGCTCTATAAATGTAGTAATAAATGTAAATCATCATAATTTCTCTAATTTCGTTCTTCCTTATCTCTCTCTCTAATTTTTCGATTTACAACACGCTATCGACGAAAATGCATTGCAAGCGCGTAAACCGTAAGCGATATTTTCAATTTAATTTTATTTTATTTATTTATTTATTTTTGATTTAATCTTCCATACCGTTTACGATTTAAACCACTCATTACAAATAAACCATCTTGGGTGACACATAGCCTTATAATTCGATATCAGACCAATCTTCCACGCAAGCCTATCCAATATTATTCCTTCAGAAATTGAAACTAATATTCAAACAATGTTCAAGATAAAAAAACTAAGTCACCGTCGAAACTGAGAAGAAGGCGCTATCATAGCCTAGTCACTGCCTGCTCAAGACAAAATAAAAAAAAATAAAAATAAAAATTTTATATATATTCAAGCCCCAAGCCCGCACAAGAAAAGTCACGTTTCACTGAAACAGTTCTTAAATAATACACAATATTAATACATTAAATAATATTTCGATATTTTATTTGAATATATATACATAATAATAATATTATTATTATTTCTTTATAACTTTAATGATAGTTATATACAATCTCATTTATTCTAATAAAAATAATAATCAACTTAGAGATTCGAACCTTGATCTAAAATTTTGATCTCAAAATGCTACCACTTCTGAGCTCAATTATTTTATTAATAAATTTAACTTGTAATTCCTCTTATATTCTTTTACTTATTAATATATTAATTATTTCGTAAATGTTCAACATTGCCAAGTCAATTTGTCACTGACATTTGCAAAATTATTTATCTCGATTCCTAATAAATCCACTGGATGCTATAACTGGGGAATACTATCAAAGAAGGAAATGTCGATCCCACAGATCGCGCCAAGGCTCAATTTTCATTCGCCTATCATATCGATGTTAAAAGTCGAATATCTTATTAAAGATCCAGTTATCCTCTGACAATGAAAGAACTATTATAATTATCAAAAGACCAGAATACTTCAAAAGCCCATTATGATCGGCTTCATTTAAGATTGCGCATTTTTTAAGTCGGGCCTCTGACTACAACTCTGGGCTTATTTTCAAAATTAGCCCTGCAAATTATGTGAGAAAGATCACCGATGAGGACATGTCGGTAAAACTTATAATACCTTTCACGCCTAACATGCTCCCCAGCAGCGAATATGGAGCCACGCTTTACCCGTATATTCGTAGCTAATTGCATGCCTCAGAATGAAGAAAATAACGAACCCGTTATTAAAATCATCAATCTCGCCCATCGGCCAGATTACCGTCGTCAATGCTACATCAATTTCTATTCATAAACATGGACGAGGGCGTGATATCATTACGCAGTCGAGGCGCTGGTCGCGGGCCGTAGTCGTGGTCGGTCGACATAACTCTTAATCGATGCGAAATTTAATCAATCTCAAATAAGAAAACAACTTCTAACAACTTAAGTCGTCTATCTCGTAGACATTAAAACTGAAAGACAATTGCGCCACATAACAAGCAAGCATATGAAATCGAATGCTATAGATGTAATGAAATATTGGTCCTGCACTGTCAGACTACCAAACATTTAGTTGATCTTTATCGTGCTCCATTAAAGGAAAGAACAAGCAAATTGAGACAAATTTTAATATGGCAATGACATAATGAATTTTAATGCACCTCATCAAGTCTCTCCTGAAAGAAGATGGCAACTTTAGTAATGCAAAATTCTTTGATGATGAGGGTAAATCTTTAACTAATTTTGATATTTCCATTTCTTTTCTGAGGATCCAAGAGAAAATCTGCACTCATTTGATCGTGGTGGCAATGCTTGCTATGATTGACGATATAAGACTATTATATTACTTTTCTTATGTTATTTATCTAATGCAAAATTTGATTTATATCCACATTTTGTTTTTCAAGATATATGATTTCTCTTCCAACTTGATCAATTATATATCATCCTAATGGAGATGAATGTCTTGTCGACTGTGGCCACAAACTCCACACAATCCTGTTTAATAAAATATTTTTCAAACTTAACATTAATTTCATCTTAATGTCCAAACTATCTCAGTCCCGCTGATCAATTAAGGCCCCCAAGAGCTACAATCGCCTTGCCTAATGGTACAAAGTCTCTGAAATTAATAATGTCTCTTATTCTAATAAATCTATTAGAAATTTACTTAGTTTCAAGGATATTCAGTAAATGGATATCATATCAAACTATGCACGGATGGAAATGAGTATTTATCACTTATTATTTGGGCAAACAAATCTTGGAACAAAATGGCTTTATCACGTGGGTTATATCAAACAACTATAAGGCCTATTTATCCTGGGCGCTATAATAAACTGTAAGTTCAATGACTCTAGCATTTATATTACGGCATGAACTACTGACATCCGGATTATCCATGATAGGGCGTGAGCAGTTACAAATTTAATGGCATCCATTAACAAGCGCATAATTTTTAACATCTCGCGATTTTAATTGCACGCTGTTTCAAGCAAATTGATCGTTGCACCATCTTTACTAAAGCCGCGGTCTCGATCGCTTTCAGAACGTATTCGCGATATTCAGGGGCCTATTCACCACCCGACCTTTCGCGTTTATGGTCTTACTGGATGCGTCCACTGATGGTCTCATGTATGCCTTCTTTCTACCGTGAACGCCGCTGCCATAGACACACCAAATAATTCACTCGCGGCCCACCATCACCCTATCAAGACAATTGCCTTGATACGCTGCACCCCCTCATCCTGCCTTTAATTATCATGTCAATTGAATAGATGTTCAATACCCACCGTCATGTTCATACTCGAATGGGTCAGTTTAATCCTTATTAAACGTCTGCAGCTAATTGCTGCATCTTTACTTTTTGAAACTAAATTACCATCTAAGATGGGGCATGCATATTCATGCTGGTTAATTCGCCTACGCCACCTACAAAGAATCGATTTATCACCATTCCAACTCGCTTTTAGGTTACCAACCTAAATATTTCACACATCTACGTGTTCACAGCCGTTTATGTTCCTATTGCTCCCACACATCGACCTAAACTAAGTCCTCAACTCCGCCTTGGTATTTATGTTGGTTTTCAATCCTCATCTATCACCTATGTCGAGCTCTCACAGTGAGGTTTCTACCACTGATTTTGCATTGTCATTTTATCAGAAAATGTTTTCCGCCATTGGGGAGGAAAGTCAATTCCGTAAGAATGGTTAAAAATTTACGGAATTAATTCATTTTTATCTCATTTTGACCTCCCACAAAGCATAATCTCAATCTTTAGAGGTTCTCAAAAGATAATTCATTTACAAGATCTTGCAAATCGACACTGATGCATTTATTGATTCAACAAAGTTACAAAATCACATATACCAACCAGAATATCTCAAAGACTAATTGAAATTCCAATGGAAAAATTGAAATATAGCATGGCCAATGAGCCTGCCACAATTCAAAAAGGCCACCTCTGGCCCAAGACATACCCAGAAAAGAAAAATGTTAAATTTACTCAAGAGGACGCCTCAAGAGCATACAAATGAAAAAGGGATTGACAAATATAAATAATGAATTAATAGCTCCCGCAGGCATCACTGATCGCCTATCTCATGAGTTTGCACGCATATAACAACTAAGAAATTTTTACTCAATTATATACATAAGTGGCAAAACTGAATCGAAATACTACCCTTATAGATGATGCTTTTCTTCTAAGTGGCTACAAATAGATCTCAAATTATAATTTAATAATGATAAATATGTTTTGTATAATAATTGAAAGTATATTAACAATAAATAAGAGAATGCAGAATATATGCCAATATAAAGAAAAGAAGACTAAAGGTCAAAATATTATAATTGATTTAAAATATTATGGTAGAGTTATAAAACAAAAAGTAAAGTCAAAAAAGGGAAGATCAAGAAGATAAGAACATAAAATATCTTATTTTGGTCTTGAGAAAAGGAGAGCAAATACGGTTAGGTACAAGAAGAAGAAGAATAAGAAGAAGATTATGTGTATGGAATTTATAGATAAATGATACATATCTGGCATTTGTATGGAATCTGGCATGGGTACTGATACATATCTTCTGGCATTTGTATGGAATTTGAGTATGGGTAATGAATACATATCTTCGGTATTGAATAAATTTATATGGGCACGGATACATATTCGTATTTGTATGGAATTATTATGATTTGTATTAAAAGCATGAACCATGAATAAGTGTATGTAAACTATATATGAAGTCTAGTTTTGGACTATAAAGTTTAGATACATAGTTAAGAACCCCATTCCTGGCAGATGGTTTGGCTTTTTGAACTCTTAAACTCTTTCTTGCAGGGTTGAGTTAAGAAGAGCTTTAAGGCTCCTAAATACAAGCCGAGGTTGGCCCAGTTGCAAGTCAACCTTAAAATTTCTCATTGTCGATCATATGATTGACCTGTGAACGAATTGTCAGGGGTCATAACACAGGGAATTCCGAAGTGAGTCCTTCTAGTAATTGTAGCCACATCAATGAACTCTGATGTTAGGCTTTTAATTACTCGATTTGGACCCCAGAGACCAAGTTATAGTCCTTTGATTTTAGGTCACCAAATAAATCCGGTAGGGGCCGTCACAATTGGGTCAAATCACTGGACCTGCAACGAGTTTTTGAACCAATAAAGAGAATTTGCAGTAAGTCCTTTCAGAATTGTAGCCACATCAATGAACTTTGATGTTAGGCTTTTGAATTTCTTACCCGACTCGAGACCAAGTTATGGTCTTTACTTTGAATAAACGGGTGAGCGGTCACCAACAAGAGGTCACAGTCCAACAAAGGGTCGGCCCAACAAATCGCCAAATGCGGGTCGCCGAATGTGCGGTCGCCCAACAGCTGGCCGCCCAACGCGGGTCATCGTGCCAATACGCGCACGCCCAACAAGGGGTCGCCGCGAATGTAGGTCGCCCAAGAAAGGTAAGCGCACTACGCAAAGAGTCGCCAGACTACGCAAGCAGAGGGTCAAGACTATGCGTTAGGTCAAGCGTGCACCTCACGCGCGCCAGGCGGTCAGCACACCTGGCGCCAGAGAGGTCGCCAGATCTCGCGCAGGTCAGCACTCGTACAGGTCACAGACTCAGGTCGGCGGACCTCGTCACCGGCGGAGGTCGGCGCACTCTCATGCGGCGGTCGGACCTCAATGCAAGCGGAGGTCAGCGGACCTCATCACAGCCAGAGGTCGGCGGACCTGCGTCTGCGAAAAACTCAGCTCGTCGCAGTAGGCTCGGCTCGTCATGAAACTGTGACTCGTCAATTCCGCAGGTCGGCTCGTCCAGGCCCATTTGCGCATGACCTCAACGGAAGGTCATATCTCCTTAAATGCGAACTCGTTGATTGTTCTTGGACTGTTATGGAAAGCTAGGTAGGTCAAGAATTATCCGCTATGTTCTGAAGAGATATTATATGTCAGACCAAGGTGTTGGAGCCCCAGGCTCGCCGGTCGCATTTCGTCGATCCAGGCTCGTCGAGGCCCATTGCGCGACTCGGCCCGGAAGTCATATCTCCTTGAACTCAGATTTGGGTGTTCTTAGACTCTATGGAAAACCCATTGAGTCAAGAATTCATCAATAGACAACGATAAGATTGGAACTGCTATTAGTTCCGGAAAACACAGGCTTCGGTGAGTGAATGCGAATTGCTTAGTAGTTATTTGTATTATGAGCGGCGCTGATATGGTCGCCAATATTTCATGCGTTATCACAGTGTAAACATAGTTATTTTATGCATATAATGAAGTATGAAAAATGTAAAAGATATGAATAACTGATTGTATATATATATCTCATATATGATTCTAAGACCGTAATAATTATTCGAGAATATGAGATATATCTTGACTTATAAAATACATATTGATTATGCGCTTGGGAACTTTTGGTAGGATAGATGGGCATGCCTATTAACCCAGGAAGAATAAATTACGCGGCATCGGTTATATTCGAATGTCGGGACCCTGGGTGTGGAATTATTATAGATCCGTTTGGATGGTGGCCCGAGGTCACCACGGCGCCTCGGGCCCTCATGGAATAGGTTCTTGTCTCGGGACCGGTGATGATACCGGAATTATAATATATTTATTCTGAGCGCCTCTACGGGCCCTCATGGATCCTTTGTTCCTCCACGATTGAATATAGCACCTTCGGGTCCTCATGGATTATAGTATTCTGTAGCCCTCCCCAAGGTTATACGAGACATGAAACACAAAAGAAATGGCAATTATATGCAAGGAAATGAAAGAGAATATAGAGCGTGTATTTCTTATGTGATGATAAAGTATCTGATTCTGAAACGAAGTAAGTACAAGATTACATGAAAAGTATACGGAAGATGATATAAATGAAGCTGATTTATGATAAGTATATATATGAGAAATAGCCAAGAATCACATCTTTGTTATATGTGTTATATGCATTTGTATAAAAGTGTGGTGACTCTTAATAGAAGTCATATTCCACTAAGCGTAAAAGCTTAGCACGGGTGTTGTCAGGTGTAGGTACGAGAGAAGAGAGGCAGAGGATAGGACAATCCACATCCAGCGATCAAGGCCACACATCAATAGGTGCCTTTGGAAGACCTTTAGATACATTTGTATATGAAATTTTGTAAACCAATGCAAATATTGTAAATGTTGAACATTTCCATATTTGGAGCTTGTAATATATTTTATGTCCGTACTCTGAGGAATGTAATACAAGTTAATTGTTTAACATTATATGATTATGCAAGTGTAAAGGTTATAAGTATGATAAAAAGAGTGACTCTCACTTGTCATCCTATCTGCCGAGAAAGGGTGTCACAGTTTAGTGGTATCGGGCATCGGTTGGTTCGGACCTTGATAAGGGTCGGATCGGAGAAGGGGTGTCACAACAGACATCATAAATAATGATGAAGATCAAGAGCCACAAAATATAGATGAATGTCGACGTCGAAATGATTGGTTAAAATGGAAAGAAGCAATTCAAACAGAGTTAAAGTCACAATGCCTTGAGAGGTATTTGGACCCGATGGATTCGAACACACAAAGGCATACAAAACCTATTGGATATAGATGGGTCTTTGTTAAAGCGAAATGAGCAAAATAAAATAGTGCGATATAAAGCACGCCTTAGCCAGCTGAGTTTCTCACAAAGACACGGAATTGATTATGAGGAGACATATTCTCGTAATGGATGCAATTACATTTAAGCTATTTAATATATTTGAGTCTACGAAGGACTTGATGTCTGGTGATGTGATTACTGATCTGACTGTTATATGGATCTCTAGATACTAATGTATATATAGAAAATCACTGAAGGATTCAAATTGCACGAAGTAATGAATTCAAAACCCACAAAGCATATATTGTCAGTTATCGATCTTTATATGGATTAAACGATCACGGTCGAATGTGGTATAATCGTTTAAGCCCATTTACTCAAAGAAGGATATGTGAATAATTCAATTTGTTGTCCAAATAACGTTTTTATCAAAGAAAGTAGCAACTGAATTTTGTTATTGCGGTATATGTGGATGATTTGAATTTAATTGGGACTCTGAAGAGCTCATCAAAGCGATTGACTACTTAAGAAGAGAATTTGAAATGAAGATCTTAGGAAAACAAAATATTGTCACCGGCTTCTGCGGTCAGTATTGTTCAAATGGTGTATTAATCCATCAATCAACATATCTGAAAAAAAGTCACGAAGCGCTTTTATATGGATAAATCACATCCCTTAGTTCCCCAGTGGTTGTTAGGTCACTTAGTGACTAAAGATCCGTTCGGCCTAAAATATGAAATTACTTGGTCACGAAGTACCATATCTTAGTGCAATTAGGGCACTAATGTATCTGCAAATTATACTCGACCGAGACATTGCTTTTTCGGTTAATTTACTACTTGTAGATACGATTCATTTCATTAAAGGCCTTTGGAATGGAATTAAACATGTATTAAGATATCTCCGTGGAACGTGTGACATGGGATTATTTTATTCTAAGACATTGGAACCACAATTGTTTAGGTTATGCAGATGCAGGCTATCTTTCGGACCCTCACAAAGCTCGATCACGGACAGGATATATATTTACTTATGATGGAAATACATCACGGAGATGAACAAAACAAACTATGGTGGCCGCCTCGCCACGTCGTTCGAAATACTTAGTGCATGAGAAGGTGGCCAGAGAATGTGTTTATTTGAATCAGTACAACACATCGGAGAATCATGTAGTTATCTTCTATTAAGAATAAAGACCAACGATGTCCACTGTAGAGAATAATCTTTGCGTATGTGCAAGTCAAAGGAGGATATATTAAAGGTGATCAAAACTAAGCATATTTCACCAAAATTCTTTATACTCACTTGAACTTGAAGTAGTGGTGAGATCGATATTACCTTGAGATAAGGTCGATGATAATCTAGCCAGTTATTTACAAAGCAGCATCTTAGCGTTGGCTTGTCGCGTCCCGGATTAATTTATCATGTGGAAAGATCAGAATGAAGTATCGTATCGCATACTATCGGGGGCATTGTTAAGATATTAGTATATTGTACTCTTTTCCTTCCGTCGAGGTTTTGTATCATTGGGTTTCTTGTGAGGGTTTAATGAGGCGATCTTAATAATCTTGTGATGGTCGTCGAGGAGTGTTATAAATATTGGATTTTGGGCTGGCCATGTGTGTGGCGATTCTGATATGGAATTCATTTATGTAAAGGCTTTGCTTCTCAGCATTAATGTATCATTTATGTAAGGCTTTTGGCCTTCTCACTATAAGCCTATAAATAGGCCCTAATCGGCGTAAGCCAAATCATCGAATTTCCCTGAATTATCTCTTTGTCTCTTCATATCTCTCTCCCCAATTCTTTTGATTTAATAAAATTAGTTTTATCTGATTGTATAAAAACTCTGTGGTTTTGGCAACGTTTGAACCGTATGATGCATCAGCTATCATAGATCATGATAATTGAAATTTTTATCAAATACCTTTATTTATATTGAAATTTTTATCAAATATTGTCACACACCACAATTCCATGGTGTGATTGCTGCGCTGTTACTATTTTACCACGATTTTTTCACAACGAGTCTAAACTTACTTAGGTAATCACACGAAGCGTAAATAAACACTACTCCAGGTCTCCAAACATACACACATATCGGTACAGAGTTAATTCCTCAATGTACCCAAAACTATACACTTACACTTGATCAAAATAACATTTACACAAAGTTCCAAAACTAGATATACAATGATCCACAAAAGATACTAACTGTCAAAATATACAGTGTGAATATCCACATAACACTAAATATTAATCAAAATGTATGCTCAACCACCAACAAGCTAAGGTTGGCATACAAACTTCCCATCCTCAAAAACCCTACAGGTCGACTTTCATGTCATTTGGTCTCGTACTGCATCTAAGGTGGAGAAATAATGGGGTGGAGTTAGGCAACTCGTAGTGAATCCCATAACAAGCCATGCTCATAAAAACATTTCAATTTAGCCATAATTCAAGATATCTCAAAACATGACATTTTAAATAATAGGTTGATGATTGAAACACATGAATGCAATACTACCATCTACGACCCCTCATTGGTGATGACTATTTTGGGCTTTCACCCGGTAGCCAGATCATCCGAGACAACCTTATGATGATGGGACTTTCACCGGGGATATGCCATCCCATATATACGTCACATTTTTGGGAATCTGACCAGGGGACTAGTCATGAATCCTGTGTCCACTACCACATCAATGGGGACTCTCACACGGTCTCATACCCGTATCATGCTTTAACATTTCACGAAAAGCATTGACCATGGATATTTAAAGCATCATGTACCGGTTAATTCAAAGATTTTCATATATATAAAAATATACATTTATATATCACTAGAAAATCACACAGTCAAAGCACGGAATGGTACAAAATTCCCACAACATCAAACCATAGTACAAGCAGGAGAAGGTTATAAGATCCCCTACCTTCCTTGGATTCAAAAATCCGCAAGTCTCCCAGGAAGAAACCAGGGAGCTACTCCCGAAGGATCTACAAATAACAAGTCATAAGATTCCTTAGCCTCTCACAATCAGTGTCACATAAAAATTACTCAAGTGGTCTATTACTTTATCACCACTCGACTCATATATTCTTATACCTTCCAACATAAACCTTGATCCCCCAAGTGCACTCTCTCTTACACTTACTAGGATCAACATTTAACACCCTTATTAGGGTTACACAAACAACACACTCAACACAAAACACCTCTTGTATTCCTATCTCCATATTATGTTTAGAGAGAGATAATTAAGTTGTTACATTCCCTCCTTAAAGATTTCGTCCACAGGTCATAGTACTAACTTTGTGAAGAGTTCAGAATTTACCTATTCTTCACATCCCAGTTTCAAGTTCCCATACTTAGCCTTCCCACTCCATGGTGTTCCCACGCAACACCTTTACTAGAAAGGTGCTTTGTTCCACAACAGTTCTTGCACATCTAGAATCTTCGCCCGCGCTCTTCTTATTTCATATTCTCTCTTGCAATTTCGAGTTCACACTTAATCCCAGTATGTGCTAAACATACAGCTCATACCTGCCATAAAGGGCGTGGAGGCCACATCGTGTATACCAAGCAACTACGGTGGAAGAGCTAATTGGTAGTACCTCTCCAGCTCTTTGGAGAATAAGCGGACCAATGTACCTAGGGACCAATTCCTTTACCAAAAGCGAAACGCGTCCTTGCGGCGACGCTCGCAAAACACATAGTCCGACTTGAAACTCTAAGGGTCTCCCTTTGTGGATTGCTTATGTTTGCGCTGTGCACTGCCAGCGACACATCACGGATCACCCTTATCTTCTCTGTCGTTTCTTGCACCAACTCTGGACCAATCAAGCCGCTCTCTGATTCGAGTCCGGCCACATGGCGATCATGGCCTTCCACCAAGAAGGCTTCATATGGTGCCATCCAATCTGCTCACGGAAGCATTGTGCTCGCAAACTCATAGCGAGAGGCAAATGTTCCATCCAACTTCCTGGAAGTCTAACACACACATGCTTTCTGACCTTATCTTCGGAATCCCGAATCACTCTCGGATTGGCCGTGTCGATCGGTGAAATGTTGTACTTTCGATCTCAGTTATGTTCCTGACTTTAGGCGCGCGAATCGGGACGTCTCCACACGAGTCCACTATCTGCGACACGATGGAGAGAGGTACACCATCTGACCTCACAATCTTCCTCATCTGACTTGCTCAAAGTACCCAAGAATAAGTCGGTGGTCCTTATTACTAAGAAATGTGCTACAGTTTAGTCAGCGTCGACAACCACTACCAAACAACCATCTTTACCACTGGTGAGTCTTGGGCAAACCGATCCAAAAGTCCATCGTCACATGATCCATTTCATTCTAGGCAGTAGCAGTACGCAACATCCTGTGGTCTTTGGTGCGCAAACTTTCACTTGTTGGCACGTCAGGCCGCCAGAGGCGAAACTCACTCGTCTCTCTTCATCCCATGCCACCAAATTGGCGCCTCAGTCGTGGTACATCTTTGTCTCACCCGGGATTATGCGTGACGAGTGACTTCCTCATCACCTCCTCACTCAATGCATCATCGAAACCTGAAACAATCACATTGAAATAGATTCCTCCATTTGCATGAATGTTCCACCCTTCGGGTGCATCACCGGCTACCACTTGTGTGCGGCGTGTGCCTCGAAGCGCCTCGCTCCTGCAGGCCTCGATGACTCTTAGTAAAGCGGTGGGTGTTTACCAGCGTATAAAAACATGCCTTAAGCTCATCCCCCGTAAACTTTGGGAGGAACTCAACGATGTAATCATGTCTTCCACTCATAAGCCGTCAAACACCGAGGATGTCCTTGATTTTCTACTCGAGGCATGTGACCACATGTGCTACGGGATGGTATTGCAAAGAAAAGTCAAAGTCCTCTCAAGTGTCTCCATCCATCTTCTCTGCCTGGCATTCAAATCTCTTTGAGTAAAGATATATTTCAAACTCTTGTGGTCGGAGAACACTTTCAATGTAAGACCCAAGAAAATTCCAATTTTTGGAAAAAGGGTAAAATCGTAATTTCGATAAAAATCCGAAATTTATTCTTTAGATCTCGGATGACGAAACGGATTTGTAGTTGGAATCGTCTCGTAATCTAGTAGCGTCGAATTTCGTTTGATTACGAGACGGTCAATTTTACGTTTCGAGCGTATGTGATATCGGTGTCGTAAAGCGAAATGCGATGTGATAAAAGTCACATATAACATTAACTCATGTGACATAAGTTGCATAGTGAAATGATGATGATGATGGAAATGGGCGGCCGAGATAGTACCAAATGTCGAAAATCCAAGCTTGGGGACATATATGGCATTATGCGAATTGTTTTAAATGATAATAGACCCAATTAGCAAGTAGTGCCAGTCTCCTCTGATTGAAAAGGAAAGAAAACGTGAAAGGAGGGAAGAGATGCAGTGGCTATGAATTTTTGGTTTTAGAGAGAGAGTAAGCAACTTCTCTTTAGATTTCTAGCAAATCCGACCGTCGGAATTCGTCGGGACAAGAAGGAAAGTCGCTCTACGCAACGAGGCCAACGCGTGGGCACCGGATTTGAGGAGTTTCGACAAACTCCGTGAGGTAGGGGTTTCATCCTACTTGAGTTTTACACTTTGTTTAAGTGTGTTTACGATGCTTGAGTTGATTGAGGCGTGAGTGGCCGTTTGATCGATCCCGAATCTTGGAGCAAGAGATTATTAGAAAATTTTGAAACCCATTGGTGCGGTCGTATTTCATCCCACGGAGCTGTTTGGGTTGTTGATTGTAAAATTTATGAAACAAATTGCATTGTGTGATAATATATGAGGCGGAAATGGCTACTCTCGGTCGGATTCCTGAGGTGGCAAATATTAGATATTGTGAAGTGAGCAGTAACACGAGGGTTTCATTGTTCATGTAGAATAGTGTTCATGAAATAAAATTTGTGAAAAATAAGGTGTTACGGGTAGTAATTGAATTGTTCGTGTTTGATAATTAGCCCAGTGAGCTAATTTTGGTGTAATGGATTGAAATTGCATAACATTTTGTGTGATTTAAATTATGTAAATATGCATGATGATATATTTGCATGTGTTATACTCAAATTGTATTGGAATTGGCATCATGCATTCCATATACAGGAGCACCACTAGAGCGATAGGAGTGAGTGCATGAGGTGGTTTTATATAAGTGGTTTCGGATGGTTGACTAATAAATATAAATATCAGTTAGTCCATATAAAATATCAATCGTCGGGTCTTTAATTGATATACATCGGAGGGTTGTCCACTAAAAAAGATAATCGAGATCGATCCACTACTTATATCGAGGGTTGTCCATAATTAAAACAAATATCTTTGTTTTGAAAGTAAAATGTTTCTCATCGTGGCAGGCAGAGTGTAATGAGGGAGTCGAAGTGAGACTCGGGGTATGAGTTAATGATCATGTAGACGTCGGGCAGGATCACGCATTTACTTCGTGTGTGTTTTTCGGTGGGCATTCTGCGTATGCGGCTTAGGTGGAGGTAACGTTGGGGTGATTCCACTGCGGGCATTAGCTTCGCCTGTCGAGAATTTATTATTTTAGGTACGGGGAGCACACAGGAAACTGGCTCATCATAGGGTGGCGCTTTAGAAGCCCAGGGGTTGGCTTTGGTTTATGATGTATTACATGTATTAGAATTTTAGAATTTTAATATATATGTTGAATAAAGTAAGTTTAACTCTTGTAACTATATGGTATATGGTTGGTATGTTTATAGTATTGTTTATGGGCCCAGTGGCGGATTTTACTCATGTCATGTATTATATTGGATTGTTTTGGGACGGGTTTGTTCTTCGATAGGCTCCGTGCAAAGGAGACTGCCTTTCGATTTTCGTGAGAAATGTTAGGTCACCAGAGCATTCACAGTGGTGATTAGCGGGTTGACGGGTAGTCGACGGACCCAGTTGGGTCACATCAAACTTTCACCATCTGGTAGTGCTCATAACTTTAGGGGCGAGGCTTTTACTAACGTTAAACAAATCATGCATGGGGTAATTCTCTTCATGTTTCTTCAGTATGCCTGGGGCATAGGCAACCACTCGACCTTTTGCATAAGTACTTTGAGCCAACTCTCGAGGCATCACAGAAAATCGTGTACTTTTCCCCACTCACCGGAGTAATCAACACCGGCGTTGTAGTCAATCTTTGTCTCAGCTCCTAGAAAGACTCCTCACACTTGTCATTCCAGTCAAAGCTCACTCCCTTGGGTGTCAGTCTAGTCATGGGACATGCAATCCGGGAGAAGTTCTCAATAAACTGGCGGTAATAACCAACCAACCCGAGAAAGCTACGTATCTCAAAGACACTCTTGGGTCGCTCCCACCGCATCACGACCTCAACCTTTGCTGGATCCATTGAAATACCTTCCTTAGACACCATGTGCCTAAGGCCCCGGACTTGTTGCTAACCGGAAATCACTTTTCAAACTTGGCATACAGCGTGATTCTCTCTCGATGCTTGCCTTAGCGCCAAGCGTAAATGTGCTCATGCTCATTTCGACTCTTGGAATATCGGGATGTAGATCCACAAACACTACCATAAAGCGATCCAAATCTGGACGATATATCCTATTCATGAGGATCCATAAAGGTATTTAGACATTAGTTAATCAGGCATGACAAACGAAGGCTTCCGAAGTGTCCATACCTCGTGAAGAAGCGGAGTCTTAGGGATGCGAGTCGTACTCTCAGGCGATGATACCCGGATCTTAAATCAATTTTCGAGTAACAAGCCTGGTTCAGCGATCAAGCAATCCTCGATGCGTGGGTACTTGTTCTTCATAGTTACTCTATTGACTAGATAATCCACACCTGATCGTAGCATTAGTCTTTCGTTTTTCACGAACAATACTAAGCACCCCCGAGGCGAGGTACTCGATGTTGGATAGACCTTTACCACAGCAATTCCCTGCGGTTGTAGGTTCAACTCCTTAAGCTCAAGCTGAGCCATCGAATAGATACATTGAAATAGGATCGGTCTGCAGGGATAAAATCGATGGAGAAATCCTCCGTCTATGGAGGTAATCCACGCTCATCGGGGAAATCGTCGGCAAAATCACACACTTGTGGAGTCTGATCCATACGCCACCTTCCTTTTAATCTCCCTCGGCATAGTAAAGGAAGTCTTTGAGGCCAACCACTTGTTCTCCATCTCTATCAACGGTCGGGTCAGACCACCCCCTCGATCCGCATAGAAGGCGACACGTGACCTGATGTCGGAAGGTCACCTTCTTTGAAAAAGCGATCTAGGGACCACCGCATGATGTGAGGCTAACCAATCCATTCACAATCCGTCAAACCTTTGTCATATGTAGGGTCTTAGAGTCGATCACGACTTAAGTATCCCCGACATTAAACCTGACCACTTTGCATCCGCCAGCTTCCATCCGCCACCGCCCAGGTGTCGACAAACAAAGAACCAGAGTGGTGCAATCTCTAAGATCCCGAAATAAAGTAAAAGAAGTATACATAAATGAACGGGATGCACCCGAATCAAACAACACATGTGCCCCAGTGCTATAACATAAAACCATACTTTCCACTGGCACGCTGGAAGCTGCGGATCTCGAGTACGCCATAGCGGCTTCTGCTCTGAGACCCTTGGCCCGAAGTAGATGCAGTCTTCCCTTTCTTGGGATCTCCTCCCCTTGGAGGCTGTTTTCCTTGAACACGCGAATGGTTTCTTGAGGTGACTGCCCTTGGAAATTTGGGTGTTATATTTGCGTAACCGGGCCTGCCACCTCCTTAAGTGTCCTATCGCACCACACTCATAACACGTTCGGGGCCCCATGTCCTGTTGTACTCCCAGGCTTGCCCACCATGGGCGACTCAGGTGTCTGCGTTCATCCTTGGGTGCTTAGCCCTTTTATCCCTTGACCTGAAGTCTCTAACCTAGAATTCTTGTTTCTTTCCTTTTGTACCTTAGTTTTGCTCCCTCTGATAATCGGGGCTGTGCGCCGCCTCCAGCATGGGGTGCGAAGCATAAAGGAGCCACTGAGCTAGAATGTTCAGCCTCAGACCCTCTTGAAACTGTTCGGCTCTCATCTGCTCGCTTGCCACCATATGTTGTGCATACCCCGATAACAAAGTAAATTGGGAGGCATACTCGGTTATAGTCATACCCCCCTACTGCAGGTGCACAAACTCCGATCTCTTCTATCTTCTCATGGCCTCAGGAAAATACTTGGCGGGAGTGCTCCTCGAGGCGGAGTCCACCCTATGTGGCACATCATGGAGTGCTCTGCTCCATATCCCATGCCAGCTGTCGGCCTTGTCCCTCGGCATATAAAGGAGGCTAGAGATGCTCTCGCTCCTCGAGGAGTTCAGATATCCAGGAATCTTCTTCACTTCCTTTGCTTGATGCTGACCTCGGGGAAGTTGATACCTCCCATGCTTGAACAAGTGCCTTGAAATCCTTGATCAATTGCACGTCCATCTTCTTCGGAATGACCCTTGGAGGTAACGCCACCCTCTCTCCAGCCCTGTCCTCTTGCACTGGTGAAGAGGATATCACAGGTTGTCGACCGCCCGAGTGCGTCCACTCCTTCTTCCTCTAATCATTTAATATAAATATGGAAAAAAGACAATTAGTTATCACACAATGTCATGATCTGAGAACCAATAATAACTCAAGGGTTCTCAACATCAATTTTTTCATAGATATGCAATCTTTACCTCTATTGACGTATCTTACCCGGTCGGGAATGATTACCTGTGGTATAAGAATCATTACATTCTAACCAACACCATGGAAAAAAAATCCATACAAGCATTATAATATCTAAGCTAGATATATCTATATCTCACAATCACACCAACATGTTATCACATAGTCTCATGTAAACATGTTATCTTTAAACCACCCTTGATAGGCATCCTTTGCTTTGGAAGCCTTGTATACCGTATATGAAAATCTATCATCATATAGCACAAATCCTAGCACTAAAAACCTAGCTCCCTTGATCATAGCTTAAAAGTGTGCCTAGGAATCCTTTATTATGTATCTATTGAATTTTCCTTTAATCTCCCAGTTTATCCATAGCTCGATACCAACTTGTCACACCAGAATTCCACATTGTGATTTATGTTACTATTTTACCACGATTTTTTCCGCAACTTGAGTCCCAAACTCACTTGGAGTAATCACTGGAAAGCGTAAATAAAACCTTTACTTTAAGAATACAAACATACACACACATAAGTGCAGGAGTTAATTCCTCGATAATACCCGAAACTATACATACACTTGGTGAGAAATAACATTTACACAAAGTTCGAAACTAGATATACAATGATCGCAAAAGAATCTTAGCATCCAAATATCGGTGTGAATATCCACATAACGCTAAATATTCATCAAAATGTATGCTCGGCCACCAAGCAAGCTAAGGTTGGCATACAAACTTCCCCATCCTCGAAAACCTAGCGGAGTCGACTTTCATGTCATGGCATTTGGTCTCGTGCACGCATCTAAAGGTGGAGGAAATAATTAGGGGGTGAGTTTAATGACTCATTAGTGAATCCAGCTAACAAGCCATGCTCACATAAAAACATTTCAATTTATACATAATTCAAAATATCTCAAAACATGAGCATTTTACAAATAATAGGTTGATGATGGAAACACATGAATGCTACCACCATCTCAACCCCTCATCAGTGACTCTTTTGGGCTTTCACCCAGATTCATTGATCATCAGGTGCGACAAATTCTTTGGGACTTACCACGGGGATATGCCCACATCTCTTATAACGACAAATTCTTGAGACTTACCACCCAAGGATATGCCCATATCCAGTATATGTCTGTGACCTTTCACGGGACTCTGAAGCCCGGGGACTAGTCATGGAATCTGTGTCCGCTACATCAATCGAGCTCTCACACAGTCTCATACCCATGTCATGCTTTAAAACAATTTCACAAAGCATTCGACCATGGATATTTAAAAACATCATGTACGATTAATTGAATTTCCATATATATAAAAATATACATTTATATATCACTAGAAAATCACACGAGTCAAAGCCTGCGGAATGATCTGAAATTCCCACAACATCAAACCACATGATACAGCGGGAGAAGGTTATAAGATCCCTACCTTCCTTAGATTAAAATCCATGAGTCTCCCGAGGAAGTGAGAGCAAGAGGCTACTCGAAGGATCTCTACAAATAACAGTCCTTAAGATTCCTTAGCCTCTCATAGGTATCACATAAAAATTACTCAGAAGTGAATTACATTACTTTATCACCCTCGATTCACATATATTCTTATACCTTCCAACATAAACCTTGATTCCCCAAGTGCACTCTTTCTTACACTTACTAGTATCAACATTTAACACCCCTTATTAGGGTTACACAAACAACACACTCAACACAAAACACCTCTTGTATTCCTATCTCCATATTACTTATTTGAAGATAAAGTGCTAAGGGTTCTTTTTCAACTGGAATCACCAGGATTGAACCTGAAACTTCGAGATATGCCCTATCTGACACTTGACCACTTTGAATGAATTTTAGGGTCGATGGAGTTGCAATTTGGACACACATATTTCGAGGATATTTGTGCTCCTTGAAGTCTAGTTCTGCGACAGCCACCTTGAATCCTTTCGATTTGAATGAAATGACCAAGTTATGGTCAAAATACTAACACTGACCATAATAGAAAAATCCAGCCCTAAAAAATGCCCAGAATTTATGATTTTCCCCACTTTTTCCATAAGTTTCCAACCAAATCAACCCCAACACTCAAACACATCACAGCCTGCACTCTATTCAACCCAAAACATCTTCCGAAACAAGTCTTAAACAAGAATCTAGGGTTTTGTAATAATCAGCTCAACTAATCTAAGGTTAGGATGAAATTATAGCTTTGAAATGTAGTCTGCATACATCTGAAATCCTCAAATCCTTACACCAATAACCAAAAAGTTAGGGTTTTACCACCCATATCCTTAAATCTAGGGTTAGGAGAAGTTCCTGACAAACCCTAGAAAAAGAACCATTTACAGAATCAAACCAAAACCTTTACCTTTTGGCACCGATCTCCTTTCATTCTCTTCACTTTCTCCTTAACCTGCTTCTTCTTCTTCTTCTTCCTCTTTCTCCTCTCTTCTTAACTTCCACGTTTTGCCTAACTCTATTTGAGGCAGGCAAAAGCGAGGAAATGGCTATCACTTTGCTAGATAGTTTTAGTCTTATACCCATTTTTATTTAAAGTTTCACTAATAGCAATTTAAGCCATTAACTCTTTCTATTGCATATCACATTCTCCAATCTTATACATTGACCACTAGACTTTCTTGTGTATTAGGGTCCTCAAATGGTAAATTGCAATTTACCCTTGGCTCTGTATTAAACCAGTCTGTCGTTTATTTTAGGAAAAATAATATTTAGCTATTGTAATAATTAGGGTGTTCTAGTATAGACAACGATATTTCATAAAATTTTAATATAGACAAAGTATTTAATAAAAATTCAAATTACATTTGTTATGATGACATTTGCTTCTACGTGGCCCAATTTATTTTAGACATTAGTTTAGGTTTACAAATTAATTTTGTAATTTTTTTTTTTCAAATAAATTATTTCAACCTAAAACTCACCAACATGACTACTCAACATGTTCACCTTGATGTTTCAACGCTTTTTCCAAAATATATATATATATATATATATATATATATATATATATATATATATATATATATATATATATATATATATATATATATCTTATAAACAAAATTATTTTTAAAAAATATTTTGAAATGGCACTTTTTTAGAACAATCTAAATTTCTGTGCTTAGTGTTCTAAATAATCATTTCTCAAAAAAAAATCAAAGTAATTAGTGTTTCAAATTCGATGTTTATTCAAAACCTAGTTGATGCCTACTTTTTCCACAAATCTATAATATCGTTTTTTTTTTTTTTTTGTGCGATATGTGATTTGAGTCGTCTTAGTGAGACGGTTTTGTTTTCATCGTTTTATTGCGACGTTTTCTTGTATGTTGATGATTAAAACAATAAAGCAGATTCGTAAAAAAATTAAATCAAACCATGTTTGTCAATATATTAGAGAACTTTAGTCATATGTATTATAGTCATCATAAATTATCAAATATATAGACTTGAAGTCGATTTATTGTGTTATTAACCTAGATGTTGCATCATACTCTAAAGTTTTTAGCCAATTTGATTATGTATTTTTATCTAATGTATTACTAGTTTAAATCAATAAAATTAGTTTTATATAAAAAATTAATTAAATTTGTAGTTTGTGAGTAAAACGTGATTGATGACTATGATTTTAATAATTTTAAAAAAAATGTAAATGTAGTAGGCAATCATGATTTTAACTTTAAACCTAAAACCATTGGTAACTATTATTTCCATGATCATGGCAAAAAAACACTAGTCAAAGCGACTATTTTGTATTACCTTGAAGTTTTTTCTTAAAAAGGTAATTTTAGAACATCATTCTAAATTTTAAACAATCGAAATAGATATATTTTTATCAATTAATTTTATAACTATACTCAAAATTAATTTCAATCAAGCTTATTTTCTTTCGGTTTCTTTGTGTTTTTTTTTATCCTCTCGTGCATAAATAAATATTATCTCGGTTTTTTGATATAATGGGCATTTGGGTTGGGATAGTGATGATTTTTATTAGGCTTGATAAAATTACAACTTTGTGAAACCCAATAGAAAAGGGAACAAGTAGGGATGACAATGTAATTTAGGTAGGATTTTATATTCTTCATCATCTTATTTATTATTTATATATATATTTTCATCCCTGAGTGATCCCCATCCTAAGACATCTCTATGGCTTGTAAGACATCACATAAGTTTACAGCGGAAGAATAAAAATTATACTAACTTATTGAAGCATAAAACTCGGTGTCTTTAATGCATCAAGCGAGAATCATATCACTTTTCATAATTTGTTTTGAGTTTTTTATAGTATGAACACCTTTTCAATATCTCTGTTTTTTTAGAATGGTTTTCCAAATGTGAGAGGTCTTCTATATTAGGGAGACGGTAAAGTTTCCAACCTTTTTTTTGCCAACCCTGTAAGGTGTCTCAGGTTCCTACATTTGTAGAAACCTGAGATCACTTTCCAGGAAGACACATATCTTGGATGTGTGTCTTACGGGTTCTGGTGCAGGTCAAGCTACTTTAAGCGACCCATGCCTGAAATCGACAAAACTAAACTATAACATACCTCTCTCTAACTCTACATTAACTAAAATCAATAATATCAAAGTTCATAAACAAGTACGCTCTACTATGGATAACAATAAATATTTTAGAGCAAGCCATGTTTGCATCACATTCCACATTCTATTATTATATAGAGTATAGGATCCTCTCAGTGACTACCTAGTAAAAGCATTTACCCAAAAGCGAAGTGGGGGCTCCTCAAAACGGATAATATCTACATAATTAAATGAGTCATGCTTAAGCCTTGCGGCCTCAAAGTATACCTATCAAAATAAATCTTACAAGAAACCTCAAATAAATCTTAAATTCGGGTCCTTTAAACTCTAATAATTTTAATTGAGATTATCATTAATTAAACAGTAATTTGTAAAAAAACTTTTATATTTTAAATTATTTAATTTATATCATAAAGTGAAATAAATTTAAAAATAATATATAAAAATAATGCATCTGTTATAAATGATTCACTGATAATTGTGAATGACCACATTTAAATGAATAGTATACGGTATTAATAGTTGTAACACTATATATGGTTTGGAAGAATGAAAATCACAGTTTTCTTCTTAAATTATCTTTATTATCCCCATTTTCTCTCTTCTTTATCTTTCAACACATTATCGGCGCGAGATTCGAGCAATCACTTAAAGTCGAAAAGGCTGAATCGCGGGGAACTTTCGAACCTCGAGACGATATTGCAAAATCATAAAACAAAAAGGTACATTTCGATTTCATAGTTTGAATTTTTTTTTGGAAATTCTTTCTTCTAATTTCGAGTTAAAGCACGAGCTTGAACTTTGTTATAAAAACCGATCACAGTTTGGGAAATATTCAAACGATGTGAAGATGATGAAAAATTATTTTCTTTTACGAGATCGGGCTGGGCTTTTTATGGAATGTTCGAAACTGAAACTTGAAGAAGAAGAAAAAAAAATTGTTTTTGTTATTTTGATTTTGAAAAGAAAATTTTGTTATAAAAATAAATGGGGGAGTAGAGGGTTATTTTTGCCAAACAAAAAAAATAAAACAAATTTCTTTTAAATGATTTGAACCCACGATGTTAGGTTTTTTGCAAACTTCAATTGAGTTCGGTTTTTGCAAACTCAATTGGTGGTAGTGCACCAATTACCACTTAAGCTCTCAATTATATTATTATTAAATACAACACAAATTACTTAAACTCAATTACTTATTATTAAATACAACACAAATTATAATTTCCTTATATATATATATATATATATATATATATATATATATATATATTTTTTTTTTTACTTTAATATAATTGTTAATTATTTCAGACAGAAAATGTCCAATATCACAAAACTTCGAATTTCTTTTGCCCCTTGATAATCAGGCGAGAATTATTATCTTGGATCTTGGATCTCTGAAAATCCACTTGAATCTTTATATGAATCTTGGAAACACAATCGAGCGTCATCCTGGGATCTAACTGAGCGCCAATATTCCTTACGCCATAAATGTGATGCCAGGGCACGAAAAGTGAATATTTAGCGGTCGAGGGGATCCATTGATCCTACGGATGAGTTTGAAAGAGCGATATGATCATCGAAAGACCATAATTCTTAGAAGGCCTAGCCCCTTGATTGGCTTCAATTTCGTGCAAGTTTTCAAGTCAGTTAGTGACTACAACTTCAATCTTGTTTTAAAATTGATTTCTCAAGCTGAAATTATGTGGAGAAAAGATTACAGTTAGGACGTAACTGAAAAACATACACCACTTTTCACGCCTCATGTGCTCCTACGACGGCCAATAGGATGTCTCCTTGTAGGCGAGTAGAATAATGGCCCATTCTTTGAAAAACCACCAATCTCGCCCTATTGGATCTATACCATCGCTTTGAAGTGATGATACTTTCTGATTCGAGTTAGTTAATAGGCATTAAGGCGTGGGCATGGATATTATGGGCGAGGGTGGCGTGGTTGTAGTCCTTATAATTCTTGGAATCGAGTAATTATAATCGGTCTTAGCAAAGAATATTACCTCTTTCTTGAGAAGTTGAATCGCGTTAAAAAAAAAGAGTGCAGAAAGCGGCAGGAATTTTATAACAAAAGGTTTATGAAACGAAATGTTATAGATCTTTGGACTAGAAATGTCTTGCTTACATTCAAATGCGGCCAAGCATTTGGTTGACCTTTATCGAGCTCGCAGAAAGGCAAAAACCGAAACAAGTTAAATCAAATTTTATTGTGGAAAAAGAAACATATGGATCTGATGATCCTTTCTTTGATATTGTTGTTGGTACCTTTGAAACATTTTGATGTTTATGATTTTTGAAGATCAGTGGAAAAAATTGACGTTTGATTGGGGATGGCAATGTGTCTTTATGAATTTGCGACATATGATTATCACATTTACTTTTTTTATATTCTTTCTTTTCCATCTTGTTTTTCCATACAGTTTCTATAATCTCACGAACTTTGATTTTCTATTTAAATTTCATTTTTTATTTTGAAGAATATATGGATCCCTCCTCATAATTGTTCAATTATATATGCCATCACATTGGTGATGCATGTCTTGTTGGTATTACCCGCAACCCACCGACCTTGCGTGATAAGAAATATTTTTCCGTAAACTTCACATTAGCTCAATCTAATGTTCATACTATCTTAGGTCTGATGCCTTGATTAAAAACAAATGAAGCCACCATTATTCTCTAGAAGGCCTTAAATTACAAATTGTGAAGATGCGCTGTTCGTAAATCTGAATGATTACTCGGTTCAAAGATATTCGTAGAAATAACGTTATCATGTTCGAACTATAATCGCTGTTATAGGAAATGAGTGCTCATTCTTCTAGGGCATAAAAATAGTATCTAGAACAAATATCTACTATCTATGAGTTATGGTTGACTATTAGATACATTGAATCTATGTTGTCATGAACCAGTTCAATGACGACTCAAATACATTTTTACTTTGGCATAACGACTTGGGCATCAGGACTTTCGCGATCTGCGTATAGTTCAAAATTCTAATGGGCATCCATTAAATGACAAAATTTTAGTAAGCGATGGATTTATACTTGTCTTTGCTTGTTCCCGAACTAAATTAATTATTAGACCATCTTTTACAAGGTTACATTTGAATCCCCACTTTTCTAGAGTATTCAAGGGGATATTTGTGGGCCTATTCATCCACCTAGTGGACCTTTTCGTTATTTTATGGTTTTAATTGATGCGTCTACTCGATGGTCTCATGTATGCCTTCTTTCTAGTAGAAATGTTGCATTTGCTAGATTATTGGCTCAAATAATTCGACTTAGAGCACAATTCCCTGATCACCCTATCAAGACAATTCGTCTTGATAATGTTGGTGAATTCTCATCTCAAACATTCCTTGATTATTGTGTCACTGGTATATGGTGTTCCAGCATCCTATTGCTCATGTTCATTCTCAAAATGGGTTGGCCCCAGATCTTTTATCAAGCGTCTACATGATTGGTGCTAGACCATTACTTTTAAATCAAATTGCCTTTATCGGCATGGGGACATGCTATTATACATCTGTAATTTAATTCGCCTTAGATCATATTAATCTAATTTATCACCATTACGACTACTAAAGGTTATCAACCTAATATTTCGCGTTTGCGAATTTTGGTGTCTTTGTTTATGTTCCCGATTGCCCAGCACATCGACACAAGTTCGGTCCTCAATGCCGTCTTGGTATTTATGTTGGCTTTAAGTCTGCATCTATTATAAAACTATATCGAGCCTCTTGGGAAGTTTCTTTGCTTTCGATTTGCGGATGTCACTTTGATAAGTACTTTTCCACTTCGTTAGGGGAGATAAGCCAATTCTAGAAAAATGACAAGAAATTATATGGAATGAGTCATCTTTATCTCACCTTGATCCCAGTACAAAGCAATGCAGGCCCAAGTTCGAAAAATAATTCATTTACAAGGTCTTGCGAATCAATTGTAGCGATGCTTTTATTGATTGACAAAGTTACAAAATCCTTATATCCGCATTTGCAAATATCCCAGTGAGGATTGAAATCCCAACAGGAAAATTACAAAGCAGCATGACAAATGAACCCTAATACGATTAAAATGTATGGAAGACCTATCGGCTCGAGACACGATTCTAGAAAAGGAAAGTGTTATGTCATGACTCACGAAGAGCATATATTTATTAAGCCCGGGTCGATGAACAAGTAGCCCCTACAGAGGCACTAGTCAAAGAGTTATCTCTTAATGATGTACTTGTACATAACAATGAAGAGATCTTTGATATACATGAGGGAGAAGAATATGAGATCGAAATACTACCCGTAATAATGCCTTTTCTTTCCAAGTGGCTATGGACATCATAAGAAATGATGAGAAGAGATCGAAGCGCGAAAATGTGAATGAATATCGACGCTTGCCAGCTTGATTGGTTAAAATGGAAAGAAGCGATCAAAAGCGGAATTAAGATCTGCTAGCTAAACAGAGATATTTGGACTAGTAGTTCAAACACACACAAATATACAACTTTGTTGGATATCGATGGAGTCTTTGTGTGAAGCGGGGAAATGAGAATAATGAAATAGTCTTTGTATAAAGCACGTGGCTTTAAGGTTTCTCACAGACACGGAATTGACTATGAAGAGACATATTCTCTCGTAACGGACTCGATCACATTCAAATGTTCTTCAAGTTTAAAAAGCATGATCATGGAATTTGGATATGTGTCTAATGGATGTAGTCACAACATATTTATATGGATCTCTAGATGCCCAATGTATATATGAAAATCACGGAGGATTCACATTGCACAGCTTGATAAGATTCAAAACTCCCTTTGAAGCATGTATTCAATCAAGTTTGCAAAGATCTTTATATGGATTAAAGCGATCGATCGGAATGTGGTATAATCGTTTAAGCCGGTATTTACTCAAGAAGGATATGTGAATAATTGATTTGTTCATGTTTCATCGAGAAAACGAGAAAATGGATTAAGCGATAATAAGCGGTATATGTAGACAATTTAAAATTTGATTGGGACTCCTGAAGAGCTCATCAAAACAACCAACTATTTAAGAAGGAATTTGAGGAAAGATCTTGGGAAAACAAGATGTGTCTCGGCTGCCAGTCAGTATTGTTTGAATGGTGTATTGTTCATCAATCATCATATCTACGAAAGAATATTATTTGTTATGGATAAAATCCATGACCCCTTAGTTCCCAGCGGTTGTTAGGACACTTGAAGTAACTAAAGATCCATTAGGCCCCTAAGGAAGAAAATGAAAGAGTTGCTTGGCTGAAGTACCATATCTTAGTGCAATTGGTGCACTAATGTATCTCTTACAAATTATACTCGACCGGACATTGCTTTCAGTTATTTGTTATAGATACAACAGCTCCAACTAAAGGCAGGAAATGGAATCAAACATATATATTGAGATATCATAAAGTGGACAGTGACACAGGATTATTTTATTCCATGTGGAACCACCGATGCCCTGGCTATGCGAGATGCGTATCTTCCGGACCTTCCATGGCTTCGATAACAAACGAGGATATATATTTACTTGTAAATCACGCAATATCTTGGAAATTAGTTAAACAACGATGGTAGCCACCTCCTCACAATCGTGAAATACTTGTGGTGTGAAGCTAGCCCAGAGAATGTGTTTGGTTGAGATCGATACAGCATCGAGGAGAATCGTATGGATTATCTTCTATTAAGAATAATCCAACAGTATTATATGAAGACAATGCTGCATGTATTGCGCAAATCAAAAGAGGATATATTAAAGGTGATTGAACAAAGCACATTTCGCCAAAGTTCTTCTACACTCATGAACTTATAAAAGATGTTGAAATTGACGTGCAACAAATATAGTGCGATGATAATCCCAGCGGTTATTTACTAAAAGTCTACCTTCTACAACATTGAGAAACTTGTACGACAAGTTGGCGTAAATAAGCTTAAGATCTTCAAATTGAAAATTTGAAGACAATATAATCGTATCCTTCTGAGAGTATGAATAAATGTTAGATCACCATACTCTTTTTCCCTTCGTCGGGTTTTTGTCCGCGTTCAGGTTTCTTGCGGAGGTTTAATGAGCGTACAACGATACAGTGATGGTCATTCGAGGGTATTATAAATGATTCGGTTGATAAGCGTGAATGACCACACATTTACCGATGAATAATTATTACGGTATTAATGGCCTTAACATATAGATGAGTTTACGGAAGAATGAAAATCTGAGTTCTTAAGTGCTCTAGTCGGAGTTTTTGTCATTTGGGTTCTGGCGAGTTTTTAATGAGGCAATACTAACAATCTAGTGATGGTCGTTCAAGGGGGAGTGTTATAAATGATACACTGATAACTGTGAATGACCACACATTTACCGGTGAATAATTATTACAGTATTAATGACTGTAACACTATATATATGAGTTTATGAAATAATGAAAATACAATTTTCTTCTTAAATTATATCTATTATCTCTTTTCTCTCTTTTTTATCTTTCAACAGCATCAACTTAAAATCTATTTTCTTTTGTCACAAAAAAAAACTTTAAATCTTTTTTTTTTATTCACTTCTCACATTTTTTTTTTTTTTTACAACTATTCATTTCAATATCTTATCATTATACGCTGCTAATTATAACTTTTGTTCCAATCTAAAAACTATTTATTGTTTTATCATGCTTCCTCTTATGTTGTTTTATAATTTAAATAATAATTATATTGATTCGAATATTGGAAGGAAAATACGAGAAAATAAAAAAAATAAAGATAGAAAAGAAGAAAAAACGATTTAAAATTAATAAATTATTTTTATATGCTACTTTAAATTCATTTTTTTTAATATAAGTTGTTAAATTATTTTTTAAAATATTTAATTAATTTTGTTATATGTTGTCAAAAAAAGAATTTTTTCATATTTAATTTTCTTGTACAATAAAATAATTTCTATAGCCAATCATGATTAGCTTGTGATATAGCACTCAACGTTTAAAATAGGAAGGGGTCCCAGTTAGGGATGAAAATGGGATCGGATTTGGATATGATTTTAGATTCCCCGTCTCCATTTCTTATTTATATCCCCATCCACATCTCCATTTCCATGGGATTTAGATTTTTTATCTTTATTTCCATATGCATTGAAGGATCGGATACTCAAATACCTTATTCCAATTTGTGAAATTAATTTTTTTTGAAAATCTGAATAAACCCGATAATTTGTCTATATAATAATGTCTAAATTATTATGTTGTGATTTCGTGATGTATGGCGGAACCCGAGGATGAAGGTGGATTCACATATATATAGTTTAACGTTAATTGAAAGATGCAAAGCGCGACGCCCCCCCGAAATGCGGGGGTGGATTGATCAAAACCCATCAACCGCGAAAAACCTATGGATATCGGTAATCGATGCAACCTCCGTATGTCTATTCACTAGGATCCATTCATCCATCTTCTTACAAATAAACATGCAAGGACATATGCATATTAAAACAATTCATATGTTTTTAAATTACAATTCTTTTACACATAAATACATGTGAGCAAGGATCAAAATATCAGTAAACACGGATATATCAGTAATTGGATTTTACGGATATATCGGAAATATCGATAAAATATCGGTAGATATTTTTACAAAAATATCAAGGAAAGAGAAAATTATATAAAATTTATGAAAATACTTCAATTTTTTTTTAAAATGACAAAATAGTAAAACACATATATTAGAGTTATATAATATTACTAAATTAAATTTATAATTACTAAATTAAATATGTAATTTTATATTATTTGAGTAATTATTTAAATTCATAAATTTATAATTATTGATATGAATTTATTTATATAGATGATGAGAAATGATTCATATCTTAATTGAGTTATTCTGATCAAATGGATTTGAATAATTATTTAATTTATTAAATTGAATATGTTATTATTTTATATTATTTGGATATTATAATATTAAATAAAATATTATTTTATTTATTTCCCTTATTATTAATGAAAATTTTTAACTATATTTATCAATGATACGATAATATCAATTAGCCCAATAAAAAATATTTGAATTTTTTTAACTATATTTATTAACAATTTTTTTACTTTAATTATTTAAAAAACATATTTAATCACACATTTAAATAAAAATAAATTACTTTTATGGTTATACAAAATAGTTTATATAAGTGTTAATTTCATAAATTTAATAGTTGTGATAGGAATATTTCGTATTGAATATTAATTTATAATTAAAAATTATCTAAATCTCAAATTAATTTTAATTTAAAAATGTTGTAAATTTATTAATTTTTTAAATTTTAAATTTACAAATGATTATAATATGAAAAAAAAAAAAAATGAGTGATACTGTTAAATTTGTAATGTAAACAGCTTGAAATGGAAATATTCATAAAATTAAAGAAGATATTTACAACGCCATAATATAAATAATAAAAGGCTAATTGGGCTGGTGAAGATGAGGGCTCTTCATCTAAACTTTTTGGCACGATTCGAATTATTTAAAGTTTGGTGCGTGGGTTTATGATCATTTTTCAACGTAAACGAAGCGTTTTGATGATATAGGTAAAGAACATATTTTTCGCGAATCTTGAATTAACCGATGGGAATTGGCGGTACGTTTACAACGATATGGGGATAATGTTGTGACTCATGGGTAACCATTCCATCCGATTCTAGCGTGCCGCATGTGAGTAGTTTTTAATTTGAAGAAATTGTCAGCCACATGTGTTTCTTGTGATATTATGATTGAATAGGGGTGCATGATCCTTTATCACCCCACTTTGAAATATTTTCAATATAAGGTGAGCCTAGTAGAAAATTTCTCTAAAGCCTCCCCAGACAATAAATGCAGGTCTTCTGACCTACTACAATCTGTTTTGATAACAATGTGATAAAATCCATCTATATTAATGGATTACATCAAACGTCCATTTAGACAAATTTCGTTTGTTTTACCCAGAAAAGAAAAAGCTTTTAGATATTATACCTCAAATGATCATTTCATTTGAAGAATTCGCCATGTCTTTTTGGGCGGCGAATTTTTGAGGTCTCAGTATAATCATAGCACACCAACCGGACACTTTTTTTGGACTTTTCTGCATTCGTGTAAGACCGGTCTAGGGTTTCACCCAGAAATTATTTGATCCTTCTTTGTGCGGAGCCTGAGGTTTTACTATTTCGGCTGTGGTCTGACTGTTGGACTTAGTCTAACGGTGATGAGTCCATGATCAATCACCTAATGTGGTGTTTGGGTTGCAATAACATGGCTCACTATGAAATGTGATGTTTTTCGTGCATATATAATGCGTCCTTCATTGCATGTCAATGTCCGTCCGTATGCAATGCATGCTACATGGAATGATTTAAACCATACATTTCATCATGTATCACCTTGGACGACGTCAACATGCGTATGAATTTCCATATAAACGCACATCCAAATGTGAATGTTATTTTATATCAACTTTCTGTCTACACTCAGCACACCAACCCAGGCAAGTCATTACAAGATCAGTAATAACACTTTTGAAACTCAAGGCCAAAGTACGTGACATATGGCCCTAAACAACCTATAATGGCATGGCTTATTTATATAACAGGCCCACTAAGCTGCCTTCGGGCTTCAAATAGTCCTACTGCGCAACATTGTCGCAGGAACTCATAGGTTCACTTAGGCGAAGGACCTTTTCACCTAGGAGGACCAATGTTGTCCTGCACCATCTGCCTACTCCAGTTGCACTTTGGGCGTTCTCTCGCCTAAATAGGCCTTCGCCCGTGAGCTTCCTTTGCCTAGGTGAAAAGCCAATCTTCTTGGAGAAGATTCATGCCTTCGCCTCGGCGAAGAACATCGAGTTGAAACTCAAAAATCCTAGTTCTCAGCCCCTCAATCCGCCCAAAAATTATCGCTGGTCAGGCAAGTAGGAAGGATCCTACCTCTCTTTGAATATAGAGAAACATTGATGGGAAGTCTAGAAAACACTTCATAACTCAGGCTTGGTGCACTTTGAATCTCATTCCTTGGATCTTCTTTGTGGTGAAATCCACTGTTCCTGGCCTCATACGTACCCCTCATCGATCTGATGAGCTTTGTTCTTGACTTGATAAAATCTGACCAGCGGGCTTGAGGGTTACATGAAGAGGCATGGGTGCTCTACCTTCTCCAGCCCACACAGGAAAAATAGGCTCTTTTGTGTTTAATCCCCCTTTTGTTCTGTTTGTTTGATCGGAGTGCCGGCTACCATGTTGCACTCCCGTGTCCTCGACTTGTTGGGTGTTTTACCTCGAGCGATTTTATTTCATCTTGATCAAATGTTTAAATTATTTTAAATGAACTTTAAATTATTTCTCAAAATCTTGTTTTGGGTTTTTCTTGGACACGTCACAAGAAAATCACGAAAAATCAGTTATCTCTTGAGGAATTCAACGAAATTTGCCTTAGTAACTAGATTTTGCGAGACAAATCCAACGGTGAGGTTCGTTTCATCATCCGAGATTTAGAAAATCTCAAGCTTATAGCTTGTACCGTAACAACAATTTACCATTTTGCCATTTTTCTAAGGAACAAAATTCGCTCGGGTTTACATTCTTACATACAAGAAAGATTTGTTATATTACATACCTGAAGCTTTCAAATCATGCATATAAACGAGTCATTTAATCACCATATGAAGCTAAAACATATCTTCATCACCTCCAAAGAAAGGATAATTGGCACGCGCAAGTGTCGCCGTGTTCCATGTTGGCTCCTCCATCACCAGTGCTTTTGCTACAACACCTTACCCTTTAGCCTCACAGTCTTTCGAAAACCTGATCCGTATCGCGTCGTCTTTGGTCTCTCCTTGAAGGTTCCATCCATATCAACAACAAACTCACCCTAATCCACTGTACTTCCGGAGCATGGAGACATGGAATGCCGCATGAACACTCGATAAGCTTGGCGGTAATGCGGCCATTAAGCAAGCCTCTCCATCTCGCTAATTACTCGAAGGGCCTAATATACCTTAGCGTCGGTTTCCCTCTTCACTGGGACTGACCACTCATCTCTTAGGCATGCCTTGAGAAGACATGATCGTGTAGCACCCCTTCTTCTATCTAACTCGATTGGTGGGTGAGGCAGAATCAGGGATGCTCTGGATTCCAAACTAGCTATCTTCGAATGAATTTTTAATGACCGACGAGAGACGCCATATTTTTTTTATTTTTATTTTTATTTATAAGCGTTAAGTTTGTTCATTCATATAATGTTAAACATTTAACTTGTATTATATATTTTGCGTGTGCCAAAATATATACAAGCTCCATAAGTGGAAATGTTCAGCATTTACAATATTTACATTGTTTACAAAAGAAACAAAATACATATACATTAGACCTGCAAGGTCTTGCTTCCAATGGGCACCTAGTGATGTGTGGCCTTCGACTACTGATGCGGATTATCCTGTCCTTTGGTTTCCTCTTACATACTACGGATGGCTTACGTGTATAAAGCTTGCAGCTTAGTGGAATAAACTCAAATGGGCCGACCCTAATAGGATCATCTCATTTTTATACACATACATATATTTATAACAAATATCGGCTTTCATATATATTTTCCATTTCTCATATCTGCACATATATATTTCCATTTTTATCATCTTTCATATACCCTTTTTCTTATCATCTTTATTACACTTAGCATTGCATCATGACACTTGTCATCGCATAGCGGTGCTATTCTTCTCTTATCATATCATATCATTTCATATGTCATATTCAAGTAATTTGTTTTATGTTTCATCTCTGACTTGGCAGAAGTGGATAAAGGAAAGTATAAAAATTTCAGCGTTGTCTTTCATTTGTGCGAAATAGTGATCACATAAGGGCTGTTAGACTTGTTTCCCTAATAGACATGCTATTATCTATTCTCTCCCGGGTTCTAAGCAGACAATCCATGTATTTGTATTCGATACATATCTCATATTCTAGATGATTATAATTCATCAGAGTGTCCATATCACGATATGTACAATCATTTATTCGAATCTTTGCATTTTCTTATCTCATTATATGCATAAATAACTATGGTTACCAACAAAGCCTATTGTTTTTCATGATTTCTGGACCTAATATGAGTTCCAAATTTAAAAATCTATAGATAGATGGATTCTTGACTCAATGGGCTTTCATGAGTCGAGACACCAGAAAGCAGTTGGATGAAGAAGTTATGAAGCCTTCGAAGTTGGAGGTCTCACGCCGTGTGACCCTGCAAATTTGCCTTCACAGGCCTGCAGGTGACCTGCCCTTGGCCAGATTTAGTACTTTGCCCTCCACTGACTGCGGTTGGAATCTCTTGTGACTCGATGGGCTTTCCATAAGTCGAACACCCGACGGAGTTCGGACGAAGAAGTTATGACCTTAAAAGAGTTGGAGGTCACGCATAGGGGTAGTCAAACTGATCCGGCGTTGACTGACTGGCCGGTGACCCTGACCTAACGACCGGCACGAGCTAGCCGGTATTTGAAGCAGTGACGATCGTTTGTTGACCGTAGCTTAAGCGCAGTGGCCCGACCTAAATGACTTGTGGGGTCTGGAGCAGCCAAGTGCTTGGTTGTAACCGTCTGCAGAAGTCGAATTGAGAAATTCAAAAGTCTAACATCAAGTTCTGATATGGATACAATTTACCAGGACTCACTTTAAATTCCTTTTTCTCACCCAAACCAGAACCCACAGAACAAAGGTACACCTGTCTTACTTGTAGGAAGCCAGTGTTCCACTTTGAACAGTTGCAACTAGACATTTCCTTGGAAATGAAACACCACCCCACAACCCTTAAATGAAAAGAAAAGGAACTCGAGTAGAGCCTACACAAGTGTGGGTTAGATGAGTTTCCTAAGTTTAAAAAAATTTGGGGAATCCTTACTTAGTTTCCACTCTGACCCCAAGTCGGCTACAAAACCCTGACCAAAACACATATATATAGGGTATTAGAGTTCTTCTCAGCTCGACCTTAACAAGGAAATGAGTTTGGGAGTTTCAAACCAACCATTACACAAAATAGAGGTTCCCGAACCATGTATCTATACTTTTTCTATACCAAAACTAGAAAAATACCATACTCAAATTCATACAAAACACTAGACTTCCACTCTGAAAACCATAGCATTCCATACCTTTGATCTTATTTTCTCCTTCTTTCTTCCCTTCTTCTCACTCCTCTTCTTTGCTCCTTCTCTTTTCCCCTACTCTCTACTTTTTTTTAAATGCCACAGAAGCTGAGGAACCATGTGATCTTATCCTTTTTGTCTCTTCTCCGAGACCAAAATGGGACGTACCAATACTGATCTTATCCTCCTTTGAGTTAAGGCCCATGTTTGGCTTATATGTTTGCTTTCTTTTTCCCAGTTTTTGCATTTTGGTCATAATTTCTATTATTCTTACTTTAACTATATATATTTCTACTTTGGCACCTGGGCATTAAATTATGTTATGGGTCTGAATTAGTAAATTATTAATTTACCCTCCCTTTCTATATTCGTATTTGGGTTCTTGCTTATTTTATTTTTATCTTTATTTTATTTGAATATACTTTTACTTTTATTATCACCCATAGCATATGTTATAAAGCGGTATGACACTGAATTTGGGGTGTTCTGACTCTCCCCCCTTAAAGGAATTTAGTCCTCGAAATTCATACATGATTTAAAGAGTTGCGGATATTGTGCTCTCATAGTTGCTTCTGGCTCCCAAGTAGCTTCTTCTCCACCATGGTGTTGCCAGAGCACTTTCACTAATGGTACTTGTTTGTTATGGCTAGTATTTCGTCTCGACGAATGATGGTCTTTGGCTCCTCCATCATATGACCGTCTTGTACTTATATCTACCTTTGGTAGTGTATGCGACTCTGTCAGCGGTATCTGAAACATGACACATGACACACCGTGACTAACAATTTGCCAACTCGGAGAATTGTCGTCGATCGCCAACGGTCAATTCTCTAAAACCTTGACCCTATATGACCTTGGACTTAATTTGCCTTCACGAGCAATAGTAGGAATTTTCCTCCACGGTGATACCTTTAAAGACCTTGTCTCCCGGCAATATCTCCTCTTTAGGTTGATATGGCTTTTGTAATCACTAGCGCCTTCTTTTCAGAATAACTTGCACTTTCTCTTAGTATCTTTCACTATATGCGGGCCAATCACTTTATGCTCGTTTAACTCCATCCAACACACGGGAGTTCTCGTTTGGAAGCCGCCACAAAGCCTAAATATGGTGCCATACCAGTAGCGACTAAAACTATTAATACTTAGGCAAATTCCATCAATGGAATATACACATCCAACTAGAAAATTCCGCGGCCTGTGACATATCTTCAAGTACTTGAATCAACCTCTCGGTTGTGGCATGCGGATGGAATGTTGTACTAAACTTGACATTGCACCTAAGGCTGGTATAGTTCATAGAATCTATGAAGTGTCGGCGTATCTCTATCAGACACAATAGACAGCGATACACCATTTCTGTCGTACAATCTCATCCACATATAACTCAGCTAGTCGATCCATAGAATAGTCCATCATGACCGGTATAAAATGGGCCGACTTTGTGAGCTTATCCACAATCACTCAAATAGAGTCATGTTTTTGTTGCATGAGGGGAAAACTGGCCTTTAAAATCCATGGTAAATATTATCCCACTTCCATTGGGAATTGGAAGGGTTTAACAACCCTGTTAGCGCGGTGTTCAACTTTGACTTGCTAACACGTCGACTCTTAGAGACATACTCGGTCACATCCTTTTCATTCTTTTCCACCCAGTAAAACTATTTCAAGTCATGAGTACGTCTCTTATTACCTCAGGTATGGTAAATCTTGTATTATGAACTCGAATAGCAACTTTGCTTTAGCTTTTTATTATCTGGCACACATAATCTATTCTGGAAATACAAACTTCCAAATTCTTTCTCTAAAAACTCGGTCTTGTCACCATCTCTAACCATTTGTAACTTTTTCTATAACTCTTCATCATTTTTCTACGCATCTATAATCATTTGCTTTAAAACGGGTTGCACTTCTAGTTGAGCTAACATAACTCCATCATCTGCTAGTCTCGATCTTTGTCTTTGTAGTGACATTGCTACCAGTCTTCGGCAAAGCGCCATTGCTTTCTGGGGTGGTAATCTCGCAGTCTCGGTCGTAATCCTTGAATAAGCTGTAGCGCCATTGTCTCAAATTTAACTCTTTACGTGTTGCAAGTGTTTTGCACAGACTCATTATGATGGTCTGATTCTACACTTGTCGCCATATTTTCAAAGCAAACCTACATGACCCGACTCTAGGTCATGGGTGGGATAATTACATTCATGTGGCTTCAAGTATGCGGGCGCATAAGCCATTACTTTCCCATCTTGCGGTAACATGCATCGAAACCAATGCACGAAGTATCACTATACAAGGTTATACTCTTTTCGAAAGTAGGTACATGCGTTATCTTTGGTCCAACCCAGCATCCCTTTCAAGCTGTTCAAAACTATTCGACATTTGTCTGTCATTGAAACTTTATTCCTTTCTGATAACTTGGTAGCGGGAAGCCATAATGAGAAAAGCCTCTCACACAAATCTTCATAATACTTGGCTGAGCCCGAGAAACTTCTCTCCTTTGTTACATTTGAAGTGGTTTCTAGTTCACAATATTTTCCAAATCTTTGTAAGTCAACTCTTATACCATTCTTGTTGATATATGGCGGCCTAGAAGGAAACTTCTTTTAACCAAAAATCACATTTGTTGAGCTTAGCATATAACTTCTTTTCTCTTAGCATCTGCAGGACTATTTTCGGATGTTGCTCATGTTCTGTGCATCCTTAGAATACACGGATGTCATCAATAAGGAACCACTACAAAGTAGTCCATAGGGTCGAAATACCTATTTCATTAAATCCATGAATCTTTCATCGGTGCATTAGTTAACTTAAAATGGCATTACCAAAAAATCCATAATGGCCATATCGGGTTCTAAATCACACGGTCTTGACTATATCTACTTCCTTTACTCGACTAATAATATCGGATCAGCGAGGTTGATCTTGAAAAGACATCGCGCTCCTTCTGGCCCGATAAAAAGATCTTGATTCTGCGGCGATAGATTGTTTTTCACTGTCACCTTATTGATGCGCGGTAATGATGCACATCGATGAGTGCCATCTTTCTTTTTCACAAATAAAATAGGTGCACCCCAAGGAGAAACATTGGGTCAGATAAACCCTTTATCTAAAAGCTCTTGTAGTTGAACCTTTAACTCCTTCAACTCAATTAGAGCCATCCATGGTGCCACACCCCAGACCACGGGGCTGTTCTGCCTGATTTCTATGGATAAGTCCACCTCCCTCGAGGAATGATAACTCTTGAGGGAATGTCTAGAAATTCCCTTACTATTGGAATCTTTCCACATAAACTTGGCCAGCTCTTGGAGTCAAGTATCAAAGCTAAGAATGCCTCATATCCTTTTCTTATAAATCTCCTCAGGCTACATGTTTGAGATCACATTGGACATTCTACTGGCTGGATCTAATGCCACAGCCTTATTATCACCTGAGGCCCGATCTCAACACTCTCGTATTTGTCCACAATCAACGATGGCTCGATTGTTTAGTCACCAATCCATTCCCAAAATCAAGTCAAACTCTAGGAATGGTAAGGTTATGAATAAATGAAACTCTACACCTTTAACTTGTATAACAATGGGGCAGTTTACATATACGCTATTCATATAACATTGTGCCCCGATGGGTAGTCACATGCATGTCTTATGCTAATTTCTCCATCATTGGTACTTTGTCAAATACGTAGCCATGCACCACGTATGAATAAGTAGATCCAAGATCCGATGTGCACATGCATCTACCGATATCATATAAAGAAAAATATACCATGTAACCTCGGGGGCATCACGATCCTCACGAGCCTTCATAGCATTTGCTCGTCTGCGATTAACATGAGCATGGGATGATCTTTGTCTCTAAAAGCGATGCCTCTACCGTCTCCATCTTTGAGATGGGCCTCGACCTCTCTACCTCGATTGAGAGTGAAGTGGTGTCCGCGAGGATCTTCCTCTGCCACTTCCTTGTTGACTTTTATTATCCCCTGACTCTCGGGGACCTTTGTGCTATCAAATTCTGAGGCTTCCACACGAAACACCCTCACATCCAATAACACGCAAACCTGAATGTTGGCTATAGCGGCTGTTGCTCGAGGATTTCTCCCTGTCAATTAAACACCTCTACATACTTTAAATCTTTGTTGTACCTCCTGTCTTCTGCATAGCGAACATGCGGCTCGACTTGAACTCTCTAGCTCTTTTACGAGAAGGGGCTCCTTTTAAGACTTTTCTTCTTTGTGGTTTCCTAGTCTCTCCACTTTCTTGTTGCTAGCTTGGACAGTGATAAAAAAGTTTGTTGGAGAGGAAGTCAGTTCAAAGTACTCTGGGGTGAATTCAAGCGATCTCCTCGTCTTCAAATTAGCTAGAAATGCCTCGGTGAGGACCCATCTACAGTGCATATTTCTTTGAGATGGCTGAACTCTTTCATACTGACCCTGAATAAGTTCTGATTCATAGTTGAGACTATTTCACTTGAACTCCTTTACAGCATGTCTGTAGCATGCTTTTACTTTTTGAACTCTTGGACAAAGAATTCCCATGCTCTAATGGGTTGGAATCTGGACTTTTGGGCACCGGTTTCCACCAAATCGTATATGCCTCCTGCTTGCAATAGTGGGAAATTTGCACATGATGCTTTACGATCGGAGGGCATCTAACCTCTTGATACGCTACAGACTTCAACCATATTTCGGCTTTCTGCGACTCTTCCATTGCCTGACCCGGCTGATTCTTCTACTCCATGTCTTCTTCTGTGTCTGTGAACCTTTAGGAGGGTCGATCTATCCAGCACACGAGCCATGTCTGCGATATTCTCGGCAAGGCTTACGCTGGGCTCATTAGGTACATTACTACGAAAGCTGGCGATAACTCTTGTTCCCTTAGGTTAACACTCTCAGCGGCTTCTTGGGGCGATCCATCTATCTGAAAACGCAAGGACATCCACATCGGATGACACATTACTAAACACATGCTTTTCTATCTTCTTTCTGACTTCGATACTCTTCCGCCTAAACCTAGGCTTTTCCGAGCTTGCTAAACTAGGCTCACGATACAGCGCTCTTTGTAGCGCCCTTCTTGATCAGGCAGTTGGTCGGCGAGTCGAGTTCATTCTATAAACCTGTATAACAACGCCCCTAACACTGCTTTTACGATTAGCCAGTGAAGGTGTCATATATATTTTATTTTATTTCTCGCGTTAAGAGCATTGCATTCGTATATTAACTAAGCTTATTTAACACGTATTATATTTTCACATGCGGCGTGGCCACAAAATATATACAAGCTCCATAAGTGGAAATGTTCAACATTTTACAATATTTACATTGTTTACAAAAGAAACAAAAATACATATATATTAGACGGTCTTCCGGTGGGCACACAGTAATGTGCTTGGCCTTCGAATCTTGATGCAGTTGTCTGTCCTTTGGTTTCCTCTCTTTTTGTTCCTACCGCGGATAGAAAACACCATTGCTAAGCTTTCGCTTTGGCACAGAATAATAAATTCAAATGGGCGACTAATAAGGATCATCTCATTTTATACACATACATATATTTATGACAAATATACAACTCACATATATTTTCCATTTCTCATATCTATTTTTTATAACATGTTTCATTCTTATCATATTTCATATACTTTTCTTATCATCTTTCACTTTACTTCTTGTTCTTGTCATAATATACTTGTCATCGCATAGCGGTGTTATGCTTCTCTTATCATATCATATCATTTCATATGTCATATTCAAGTCATTTGTTTTATGTTTCATGCAGTAGAAACGCTTAGAAATTGGATAAAAGAAGTATAAGGGCAGAAGACGTTGTACTCCTTGTATAAACGTGTAGTGCATAAGGATCAGAAAATACATTTGTTATCATTGTACGAGACAATGACCATCTATAAGGAACTGAAGAAACGTAATCAAACGGGGCCTTATGCTGTATCTTTGCAAACTTTTTTTTCCCTAATAGGCATGTCACATTTATCCCTCTACTAAGTTTCATGAACAATCCATGTATTTTATGTTTAGTACATATCTACGTATTCTCGAATGATTATGGTCATCCGGTAATCATATCTTTATATGTACAATCATTTATTAAATTTCTTATCTCATTATATGCATAAATAAATATATAGTTTACCAGTAAAGCCTATTGTTTTTTGTGATTTCTAAACCTAATATGAGTTCCAAATTTAACAATCTATATATAGATGGATTCTTGAGTCAATGGGATTTCCATAGAGTCCAAGAACACCCGAGACGGAGTTGGGATGAAGAAGTTATGACCTTAGAGTTGAGTCTCACATGAGTAACTTGACCTTACTCGTTGACCTGCCCGACCTACCCTGACTGACCTGCCATTACCGGCCATCTTCAGTACCCACTACCCTCCATAGGAACATGGCTAGAATCTTCACTCGATGGGCTTTCCATAGAGTCCAAGAACACTCGAAACGGAGTTCGGACGAAGAAGTTATGACCTTAGAAGTTGCCGGAAGTCGCATAGAAATGAATCAAACCCAATAAGCTGACGCTGACGTGGGGCGACTGCGAAATGGCCTAGCTAACTTTATTTGTAGAGGCTGACTGATCACGGTCGGTGACTGGCTGGCGGTGACTTGGCGGTCAGTTTGCGGGAAGTAAGCGAACCATAGCAGTGCATAGAGGTTCAAATTGAGGGTAAAATCCCAACATCAATTTCAACGATGTAGTGCTACAATTTACTAGAAGGACTCACTGCCAAAGTCCCTTTCTTTCTCACCCAAAAACCAGTCCTAAAGTCCAGCTAATGTGTACAATAAGGAAAACAGGGTAATTTCCCTTTGTTCAAATTGCAACTAGACATTCCCTTAGGTAAACACCACCCACTTGCCTTAAATGAAAAAGAACAGAGTAGGAGAAACCCACTACCTGATTAATGGAGTTAGATGAGTTTCCCACAAGTCTCTCAAAAAATTTGGGGAATCCTTGCTTAGTTCCATCTGACCCCAAATCAACTACAAAACCCTGACCCCAAGTACATATATAGAGTCTTGGAACATTATTACCAGCTCAGCCTAACAAGAAATGAGTTTAGGGTTTCCAAACCCAACCCATACACAAAATGGGGTTCCAAACCATGTCATACTTTCTATGCAAAGCTGAAAAATCTGTCTCAGATTATACCGTGAAAAACAGCTGGAGCTTATTACAATATAGCATTCCACTTTGATCTTATTTTCTCATTCTTCTTGTGCTTCTCTCCTCCTCTTCTTCTTCTCCTTCTTACTCCCTCTCTCTGCTTTTTCGTCTCACAAAAATGAGAGACCATGATCTGTATCCTTTTGTCTCTTCTCCCAGAAAAGCCAAATACAAGTTTTAATTTTAATTATCGCCATTTTTAGGTTAAGGCGTGTTTGGCTTACTCTCATGTTTGCTCTTTTGATTGAGTTTTCTAAGAACATTATTCTTACTTTAACCTCATGTTATTCTCTCTTTTGTGTATGAACCATTAAATTATGATCATGGGTCACAGATTAGTAGGAGAATTATTAATTTACCCTCGACTTTGTATTAATTTAGGGTTCTTGTATTTATTTTTATCTTTATTTTATTAGGAAAAATATACTTTTACTTTTATTTATATGCAAACATGTTATAAAACTGGTAGGGCATATTTTGGGGTATTCTGATCACGCTCGAGCTCAGGAGGTGTAATTGGCCCGGTGTAGCTCTTCTAGGCTTTGAGTCGTGGGGAGAGGCAACCCCCGTTATCAATTCCACCTTCTCAAAGGTGTCTCTCTAGCAAATCGGACACAGCCAGAGGATCTCTCTCACACCTCAGTCTAATAGACGGAGATCGACAAAACCTCGCTATGGTGCCTCATAGGGTACCATTTGTATGCTCACACGATAACTATTGTTGTAGGCGAATTCACCAAGGTAAACACTTTAATTTACCCTTGAAGTTAAGGACGCGCCTGTATGTCCTCTAAAATCTGGATGGATCCTCTATTTGGCCAGATCCATCTCTGAAGATGAAAATCACGTGCTCATCATCAAATGTCGATATTTCATATATTTAAAATGGAGGTAGTAAACACAGGATCCCAATCCAGATACTCTGAATCTTAGGTACTCCATGTAATTGGACAGACACAGTACGCATACAACCTCACGAATTCCCTCACAGTGTGAAGGTCATATGCACAACAAAAGATTAATGGGCTTAGTGGCCAGGTCCTCTGCATCACTCATCTTGTGTCATGCCCTCCGATGTAGTGATAAGTGAGTCATAAAATCCATCGTGATACTCCCACTTCCACTTAGCTAGCGAGGAAATTTGGGCTAACCTTGTTTGCCTTTGGTGCTTAGCCTTTACTTGCTGACACATAAGACATCGACGAACAAAGTTCCCAACGTGTTTCTTCATCCCACTCCAGTAATACTGGCGATGAAGATCATGGTACATCTTCGTGCCACTTGGATGCATAACAAAACGAGAGCAATGGAACTCCCTGAGGATCTCCTCTGGAGATAGTGCTTTAATTGGTGGACCATGACCTCGTCCATATATCGAAGACTACCATACGTATCGCCTTGACCTTTGTCATATATCTGAAGCGCGGTCCTTGATGGGCGATATCTCTATGTCACTGTCCACAGGACTTCGATCGCTCACGCTCGATAGGGAAGGCGTAGCCTCGCTCCCCACAAAGTACCCCTAAGCTGGTCACATGACCTTGCTTTGAACTATCCCGGCCGACATCTGCCCTCCACGAAACCACACTAGCTAACACTCCTTGTGATTTCCGACTAAGTGCATCAGCCACCACATTTGCCTTACCGGGATGGTAATGCAAAGTGAAGTCATAGTCCTCAGGATACTTCATCCACTTGCGTTGCCTGCGTGTTGAGATTAGTTATGTAAAAATGTACTTGGGGACTCTTGTGATGCGAAAACACCTCGAACTACTCACCGCCTTATGGATAGAGCCTTTAAGGAAAGATAGCCCTTGACTCCGTATTGTCATGTGTAAGGTAACTCTGCTCGTGGTTCTTTAACTGCTGAGAACCGTAAGCCACTACCCTCTCGGACAATATCAAAACACATCCAAGTCCATCCTTAGAGGCATTACAACACACTGTGTACCTCCGTCCCCTCTCTGGAACTATCAGAATAGGAGCTGAAGTAAGCCTCCTCTTTAATTCATGGAATGCCCTCTCACACAAGTCATTCCACTCAAACTTAACCTCCTTCCAGGTCAATCTCGTCATAGGTGCAGCTAATCGGGAGAAGTCCTCAATGAACCTCCTATAATACCCTGCAATCTGAAAGCGTGTGTCTCGGTGAGCTTCAATCTCGACTCATAATTGCCTCAGCCTTCTCTGAGTCCGGATACACGACCGAATACCACATGCCTGTGATCTCACCTCGATGGCTAAAATTCACACTTCTTTGAATTTGACGCTGATTGATGGTCTCTCGAGGCACGGAGCCGCGATCCTCAAGCCCTTATGCTCCTCCTCATACTAGGAGTAGATCAGATGTCGTCGGTAAGAAGACCACGACAGGCCGATCTAGATAAGCAGAATACCCTATGCATGAGATCCGCCAGATATCGTGGAGCGATGCCGTCGAGCATCATTGTAATACTCGAAATGCCCTTATCGCGTTCTAAGCGTCGTCTTAGGATATTTGCCTCCTTAACCCTCGTGATAGTAGCGAGTGCAAAGATCTATCTTGGAATAAGCTTTGCGCCCCTCTTAGGTGATCAAATAAGTCATCAATCCTCGTGAAGGGTACACTATTCTTGATAGTAACCTATTGGCGCTTGTAGTCCATGCTTCAAAATTAACATCGCCTTCTTGGGAAAACAACACTTGGGCTGAGGTGAAGTGTTGATACAATAAAACCCACCCATCCAATAATTCCTATAACTAGACTTTGAGTTCCTACAACTCAGCAGACGCCATTCTCAATGGAGTCATAGAAATAAGTGATGTACCAGGGTGCAACTCAATCGTGAAGTTTACATCCTTATGCGGAGGTAATCCCATGATAATTCGTCAGAAAAATGTCCTCGTACTCACATCTGGTCAGAAATTAGACCCGACTTCTATCTCACCTCGTCCTCGGGGTAAGGCTTGCTAAGCTAAACCCATCAAGCGCATTGACATCTAGAGAATCGTACACGGCTTGGAGTAAACATCTGCTTATCCCCTAAAGCATGCCCTACAAACATCATCAGGTGTGTAGGTAGTAACCCTCTTATAATCACAATCAATGACGACTCGGTGTCTTTTATGACCGGTCCATTCAAGGATGACATCAAACTCGACATGTCCATGACCTAAGGTCCACCGATTGGTGATCTCTCTAAGATCTCTAACTCCGCAGTCGATATATCTTATCGATGCTCACCTGGTTCTGGGGAGAACTCGCCATGGCACCGCATCTCTGTATTGTTAAGGTTTGACCTCTGGCCCAAATCTTTCACACATGATGTAATAATGAATGAATGAGATACACCATAATTAAATAATACTCTTGCCCATAGGAGAGAGAGTAGAAATGTACCCAGCCAGATAATAGTGATCCTAATGACTCGGTTGAGGTGTGATAGAAGTACGCCCCACAGGTCCACTGATGTCCGGCTTGTAGGCCACGGCTTGACTCGACCTCGACCCATGCCTGGCCCATCGGCCTAATTGGCAGTGAAGTGGTAAGGGCACGTGCGACCTTTGGGGCGATACTGGTTCCCTTGGCCCATGATGGGGTAGGAGAATATCATCAGTATGTGAGCACGTCCTTGATGGCCGGGATGGGGTGTCTATGGCTTCTTGGGATCCTGCCTTTGAGAAAATCCGGGTCATGTCGGTGATGACAATGAAACATGTCCTCACCTTACTGGCTAGGTAGTAACCTTGAGGTGTCTCCCGTCTTGGGATGATTGATACTGGCCTTGGCCTAAAAAGCACGGACCTATCCACAGAAGAGCATACGAGAGCGAAGTCCTCTACTTCTTCTAAGGTATTTAGAGAAAGAAGAAGGTTAGCTCTCCCTTTCTCTTATCTTTAACACAGCATCCTAGATGCTCGTAAATCGATCCACCTCCTTCTCAATAGCCATAGTGTCTTGACCGTGAGAGTCCGTATCTTGTAGGAGGAGTCCCACCAAATTTTACCTTGGATAGACAATTTCCTTTCATCTTGAACTTTCTCACTTTAGCGTATCAGAGTAACCACATAGTCATTGGCGAAATGGGCTAACTCAGTGAACTTAGCCATGCATTTGAGCAATGTCATCGTTCCTTGTTTTAGTTCTACGAACTCCCGAGCTTTTGCATGTTGAAGCGGGCGGAAATGCCTGCCCGTGAAGAGCTCAAAATTCTTCCCATGTCACTTTGCCTCCAGGTTCCTTGAGGGCTTTGACCCAATCCACCATAGTTGGGATTCACATGATTGGAATCGACTAGTCTTATCATCGTGACATCAAGGTGATCTTTATAGCCTCGAATCTTGTCGACGTTGGAACCAATGATCACGACTCATCCGGGTCCCGCTTCTCCCTTGAAGGTTGGAGGATGATGTGCCTTGAACCTTTTGAGGTTACTCGGCCCTCCACGGCCACGATTGCACTAGCTGTGCAGTGGTGGTATGACACTTTCGCGCTCTTGCCAATGGTAGTAGTCGTAGCACCAATAGCCTCCGTATTGAAGGCTCTCGTTGGTCAAGTAGATGGTGGTTGGTTGTTGCTCCGCCCACTACCTCGGCATCCTCTTCCTCGACTAGCCATCTATATATGTCAGATAACAATTTAGTCACACAGAGTATTCTAAAGAAATAGGGATCAAGTATAGAGTTTGAGATTTCTCTCCTTGTCTAACTAGTAATGCATGTGCTAACTACTAATAGGCATCTACATCTCAGACCATCGGATTAATTATATTCTGAACCCTCGTTATTTTTTCCAACCTAGCGTTCCTCTTTTCTACATACACTTTATCATGTATATTATTCACACAACACATAGCATACAATTGTGTAGCATATTAAACACTAGACATGAAATGCACAATGAATGCAATGGTCTAGACCCATGCCCATCAGCCTAGGTAATTAGCATACCTATGCTTTCTGCCTGCTTGTGACGCCCAGGAAATCAGGAATTAGTTGATCAACCATCAACCGGCGGAAAACCTATGGATATCGGGTAACCCGATACCACACTATTGTATCCTATTCACTGGGATGCATTCATCCATCTTCTTATAAATAAACATGCAAGGACATATGCATAGTAAAACAATCCATATGTTTTTTAAATTCGATTCTTTTACACCTGAATGAGGCTAGTTTACCCAGATTTTACAAAAAGAATTATCAAAGCCACATGTCGGCTTTCTTCATCCTTTTGGTTCTGAATAAGAGCCGCCCACCAGTGCATGTCCCGCACCTAAAATATTTTTCCCATATAGGGTGAGCCACGCCTAGTAGAAAAAATTCCTATAGAGGTTACTCTTCACCTAAGTGCACATGCAATGTTCACCTTTCTTTCACATCAACAATCCCAAGCAAGAATATGCAATCTTATGTTGGAATTCTACATGTCATGTAACACCCCAAATTATACCCTAGTAGTTCACTACATGTTTAGGGTATAATATAAGTAAAATTTGCATTTTTCGGAAATTTAAGTGCTAAGGGTAAAATGGTAATTATCAAATTAAGAACTTAAAGGACATAAGGTAAGAAGATTGTATGTTAAAGTAGGATTTTGATAAGTTGATGTGCAAATGGAATGAAGAAGAAGAAGGACTTAATACTTAAAAAGAAGAACTTTAAGCCAAAAATAGGATAGGAACCCCGACATGGTCTTATGAAGATATTTTCTCATTTTTGATTTGGGAGAGGAGGGCTCAGGGTTTACGGTTGAGAAGAAGAGCCAAGTTGGTTTGATTCTCTCGATTTCTTAACTAGTTCTACTTGTTCAATGAGAAGGAAGAAAGAAAACTTGGTTTTGAGTTTCAAAGATCAAGGTATGGAATGCTTTTTTTTTTTTTTTTTTTTTTTTTTTTATGGAACCTATATGTATGGATACTTGTTTAGGTTTGTCTTGCTGGATTTGTTGGTTAGAAACCCCTAACTCTCTGTTGCCTATGTTTGGGTTAGAAGAATCCATCTTTGTATAAAGTGATTTTTTTGTGTTAGTTTAGGTTTGTGGCTAGTTTTGGGTTTGGTTGGAAATTTAGATCAAAAATAAGTAAACTGTAATCCTTGAGGTGAAATGCCGTCTTATCTTTGAAGTTAGTCTGCAGGTACTCAAAATGTTACAGTATAGAGAGGATGTTAATTACCGATTTTTCAAGCTATTTTGTAGTTAAGAGGATGTTAGTGCCGATGTGAAAATTTAGTCTGGGGTACTCAAGATATAGGCCACAGTCCGGAGTATATTAGTCTGGAATGCGAGTTTAGTACTAGTACTTTCGAAGTGGTTTAACGATCCGGAGGATGTTAAATCCGTCTTTTGAAGAAGTTGAGTACCGGTACTCAAAGTTAGTTAAGGTCCGAGTACTAGTCCTACAACCCTATTTTGTTATATTCTTCCGTTAATTCTGAATGAAAGGGGTCAACACATGTATAAAAGTTATATGAAAAATGTCTTGTATTTCGCATCGGCGATCTTGTCATTGGGTAAACATTGTTTCTTGCCCTTATTTGCTAATGTGGTTAAGAACAAAATAACAAAGCTCAATAATATATATATATATATATATATATATATATATATATATATATATATATATATATATATATATATATATATATATATAGTGTATGTTTACCTAAGGCCAGAATAGCAAATGAATGGCACCTCTTATTAGTGCTTGACCTCCCTACTAGTGCTACGACACTTTGGCACTACGTGGCGGACACGTCTTTGTTTAATGCTACACTCCACATTCGTGGGCCGTGTTGACCGATTTTGAACCAGACTACCAAGGTAAGCCTAAGTCCACAGACAACGTGAAAACTTGTTGGCCAGGATTTTTATAGATCGATATTCTTTGCAATTTCTTCGTTTTGTCAATAAAATGTCCAACAGCAGTGCTACCCATAAATTTGTCACTTGTTTTAGGACTGAAATTTTTGATGTTGGTTTTTCTTTATTTAAAATGCGAATAAAAATGCATATTAGTCGGTCATCATTCTTGGAGTCTGAAAGTCGTACAAGTAATAAAGTGGACATTGGTGAGTCGAGTTATCGTCCCCACGGAGATCGATAAAGAAAATCTATAGATCAAGCTTACCCATCTTTACTCAAGGTCTCTATTTGAACTTCAAATTTCTAAAAATGGTAATTAAACTAAAACTAAATCACGGCGAAAAAATAAAATGAAAATAGTAAAAATCTATCGAAATAAAAGAATTGCTAAGATGTAATTCAAACACTGGGAATTGGATTAGTGTTATGATCATAAATCTTCATCAAGTTCTCAAACCATATATTTGTCATGGGTTTGAATCCTAAACTTGTTCAAGAGCAAGGTAGTATAGTTTTGGATTCCTTTATACATTATACATTTCACTAATTAGAGAACCATATTCCTTTTCAGGACAAATGGGACTAATTAGTTACTTGTAAAAGTTTGACCCACTTTAAGATCTGATTATTTTTCTTTTCCAATACTTCACAACCATCTCTTAGAACTGAAGTATGCTTGTCCCCATAGACAGGATAACACAAGCCTCCTTCAAAGTAATCGATACCATAATCTGCAAGTTGAGCATAATTCTCTCTCTCCTTGATTAGAATCTTAGCTAACACGGGATCGAGATTGTTCTACTGAACTAAAACGACACTTCTAAACATTAAACTGATATATCATCCAACTAATCCTCACACCATGATTAAATTAGTGATCTATCAGAGTCATCATTCAGAGTTCATTAGTTCCATAATATTAGTCGAACATACCCCAATGCTTCATACTCTTAGAATCTCATCTATCACTTAGAGGGCCTCACAGTGAGCAGATGTAACCCTTTTCTAGGTACAAGCTACTAATATTAGAATAGCTTCCTACATGAACAATCTGGAATTAAATCAATCAAGTTCTCAAAACCTATAACAATCATTTAAATGTTACAAATCATGACCAAAACACCTAGCCCCTTCTCAACAAGAGCTTAGCCTTCCATAACTGGACTACAACTATCAATGACTAGCTGATCAGGCAAATTCACTGAAACTGCAATCGAACTGAAGAAAAAGAGAATTCCAGAAAATTTCAGAAAACCTTGAAGTTCAGACATAAATGGAACTAAATATTCATTGATCTTAGCTCAAGATTACAACTTAGATCCCTTATTTCAGTTCTACGAAAATGGAAAAATAAAAGAAAAACATAAGAAGAAAATATAAGAAAACAAAATATCAAAATCTCTCCAAAAGAAAAAAAAATCTCTCTCTACTACTCTTTGTTCCTAAAATGGCGACTCCTTGTTTTTCGTCTCTTCTTTTACGCCCCTCTTGCTTTTCCTCTCTAGGGTTGTTATTTATAGTGATAAATGATGCGGGTTGAAAATGAAGCGGATGATGTGAGTTTTAGTACGGGCCCATTTATTGTTTTGTCCCTTGTTATAAAACTATTCTATGTCGCGAGCCAAGCGGTCTTTGTCACGACATTGTTAGTCTCTTTCATTGACATAGCGGTCTTCTTCTTTGTCGTAGGCTCGCGCATTGTGGCTTGATGGCTTTGTAGCGCGCTTGTTTTATTTTCTTGAGTTATGTTCGCGACTTAAGTACCTTTGTTGCGACATTGTTCTTCGTGCATTTGTTGGAATTATCGCGACATAGTTTAATAATGTCGCAACGCATAGATTTCTTGAGCTTGGCTTGTGATTATCGTGACATGAAATAACTGTCGCGATATAAGTTCCCATGCCTTTCAATGTCAATGTTTGAATGGTTTGTTGTGACATAAGGACTCCTATTGTGACATAAAATTTTCAACTCTTGTGTGCTAGCTTTATCCGACAAACTTTTTTTATAGCTTTTTATTTATTTTTATGTCTCGACAAACAATTTCTATTCGTGACATAGTTCACCATTTAAGCTTTGTCTTATCGCGACATAATTTTGGATTATCGACATAAACAACCGACTTGGTTTTATGTCGCGACATAAATTTGAAATTTATGACAACTCTGTTGCCTTCTTCTTCCCTATCGCCGTTCTGTGAGTTTTTGAATGTCGCGACACTTTTCACTTATTGTTCCATTCTTCTCAATAAATGTCGCGACATAACTTTGAAATGTCGCAACAAAGTTCTCTTGTTGTTGCCTTTGCCTTTGTAGCGATAATATAAAAGTATGACTCGACATATTTTTCAATGTTCTTCAACAATCCATCCAATTGTTTGTCGCGACATAGAATTCAGAAGTGCCATTAATGAAAGTTCGGCGCACGCCTTGACCTAGTTTTGTGTCTCTACATAGTTTGGAGATATTGAGTTGAGGTGGAAGCGTAAACTGTAATTAATATCAATGAGATTGAATGTCGTGTTTATAACACATTATTGGAACGTTCGTTGTTGAGCGCATATTGCTGCGCGTTGTCGTGACCAAAATTTATTCTTACGCAACAAACTTTTTAGTTGTGCTTTCATTGTAATGGCCTTGTATGATTGTTGCGACAAAGTTTCTATTGTCGCAACAAAGTTCAATGGAATTCCCAGGCATTTCTCTTCAGTATTGTTGTAACACCAAAATTTTTTATGTTGACATAGGATTGATTGTCTTTGCCTAAGTGCGTATCACGACAAACAATAAAATATATCGTGACAAAATTCTTTTTTGTTTACAAAGGAATTCTACTAATTCTTTTGTTCTGGCGGAGAATCTCTGTTGTTCACGATAATCCTCATGCATTTGCTCATTTCTTTGTCGCGACAATTTTTTCTTTTTAATCATAATATTATGCCGCTTCCTACCTTGTAAATTTTCCTATTGCTATCTTTTTAACCTTATTCTTTACATTTTTTTCTTTTCGCTTATTTTCTCTAAATTCTGTAAAAACACAAATTTGAGTAGTGCATAATTTTGCATTTAAATTAGGTTTAAGCCTTAAAATATTCTGTGAAAAATGAGCTTAAAATTATATGAGTTTTAGACTCATCAACGAGGCACGACTCTATTTAGTGTTACGACACTCTGCTAGTCTTCTGACACTTTTGTTATTCTGCGATGGGCGAGACCGTCTACGAAGTCGATCTTATCTGATGCAACCAGTGCTATATGATAAGAATCTAAATGTGAAAAATAAGAAAACATAAGGAATCGGTTAATTTATGCTGCTGCCTTCGGATACCTTTGTACAAAGATCTCTTGTTTTGAACTCTATATGGGAGATAAAAACCACATTATAAAATTATGTTATGAAAACTTTGTGTTAAGAATTGTTATAAGTAAACTCGGCGTATGCGTTATGTTATATGTATCACTGTAATTGGGTAAACCCAGTGGTCATATATGTCTGTTGTTTCTCATAAGCTATAGGCTTGCTTGCGGGTGTTTTGTCAGGTGTGAGTGCGAAGAGGACATGTCGAGGGCATTTATACAACATGGCGACCATGTGATAGAGTCCACGATGTAGGCTTTTTTGATTTTTGGAATGTAAATGTAAAGGGATTTTTGGTAATAGTGGAATTTGTTTATGTCTGATAAATAGGACTCTCGGGGAATATATACGAGGACAATTTAAACCCGCTACGGTGGTAGTCTTATTTCATTACCTTATGGTTATATATGAAATGGGCCCACAAATGTCAGAAGCGATTAAAGAGTCTGTGAAATCCGGTCATCGCCCCTCTTTCTCCTAGGCGGGGGTAGGGCGTGACATGTCATGCCGTGAAATGAGATTAAGGACCCACTCTGTGTACCATACTTTCAGTCTTTACAGGACTCCCATCTTGCAGTCTTACAGCTCCTACCTACCTGATACACTTGATGTGTGATAAAATCCGTCATTGATGGATTACATCAATTGATTATTTTCAAACAAAATTTGTTTATTTATAAACCAAAATCTTTTTGGATGTTAAACCTCAAATGATCATTTCATTTACAAAACTCATGTGTTTTTCCGGGCAGCAAATTTTCATAGTCTCACGTTAGGTTCCACCGCCTTCCAACTTTTGGACTTTCAGTTGGAGTGTACGAACCGATCCGGTCCTTTTCATTAGATGGAGTATCTAGCCCTTTTTGCTATTACCGACACAAATTTTACCATTTCATACAGCAGGTGTGACTCACATTGGACTTTATCTAGCGATTATCGAACCCACAAATCAATCACCTAATGTGGTGTTGATTCTAACCATACACTCACCCATGAAATACGATGTTATCGTGCATATGCAATGCGATGTGCAATGCATGTCAATGTCATGTCCCATATGCAAAGCATGCCACATGGGCAATTTAAACCATATATTTCATCATGTATCATGGACAATCTTATCAACATGCGTATAATTTCCATATAAATGCATGAATGTCAATACATTAATAATACACATATAAACATTTCATCACATCAGCAGCACACCAACCCAATGAGTCATTATAAAAGATCAAATAATAACATTTGAAACTGAAGAAGCGAATGTGACATATAGATGCCCACAAAACAACCCACAATAGCCCGTAAACGAGCTATATAATAGGCCCCAAACTATCCATACATAGGCTTCAAACAATCCTTAACAACTTTGGCGTGGGTACTCTCAAGTTCGCTTAGGTGAAGAACCCCTT